>JAQQAC010020896.1:15004495-15028674 GCA_029783875.1 Phataginus tricuspis | reverse complement strand
TGGTTGAACTAATTTGCATTCCCACCAGCAATGTAGGAGGGTTCCCCTCTCTCCACATCCTCGCCAACATTTGTTGTTGTTTGTGTTTTGGATGTTGGCCATCCTCACTGGTGTGAGGTGATATCTCATTGTGGTTTTAATTTGCATTTCTCTGATGATTAGCGATGTGGAGCATTTTTTCACCTACATTTGGATTTTATCTTTTCCCCAGACCTTTATGACCTATGTCATTCCCCCTTTTCATGGATGAGGCCTATGGAGGTGGCCCCCCACAAGGGGCTGATGTGGAAGGAGGATTTGTATATATGTGTATGCCTATGTGTGTGGCATGAATAAAGTAATGGGCTGTGATCTCCCACCTGAGGCCCAGCGTGTGTGGTTGGCTGAGGTAAACCTGCAAGGCCCTGTGGGTATTTGCTGTTTCATCCTGGAGAACCATGAGTGTGTGTGGTTTGGATGGAAGGGGACCTTGGGCTGGGCTGGGCTGGGCTGAGCTGGCCTGAATAGGGCCTTTAGGCAAAATCTGAGCGTAGACAACATCGTGGCCTTGGGTTGGGTTCACCGATGGCCACTTAGGGACAAGCCAGAGTTCCTTCCAAGAGCCTATGCCAGGAAACGGTGGGATCTGTGAGGGCAGGGTGGGGACTGGTGTCCATTCAAGGACCATATGTCGTTGGCTTGGTGCAAAATGGCCTGATGGGGGCAATTCTCCATGTTTGTAGGTGCCCTTGTGCTTGGCCCCAGGGCAGCAGCCAGACTGCACTGGCTTTTATCTTAGGCAGTGGGGCAACATTCGCAGAATTAGTAGATCCTTTTTTAAGCCTGGAAGGTGGGCACCAGGGCACCAGAGATATGACCAGAACCCAGGACTCCTGGTTCCTGTGCTGGGCACTTCCTGGCCCCCTCCCATGCCAGTTCCTGTAGCCACATGAGGAATTGGTCGCTAAATGATTTCTGGTTATGGAACCCCAGTAGTTTTGCAGAACAAACTATTTTCTGATTTCCTTCTTTTCAACAACCAACTTTGGAGTCTTGGGTTGGAAGCCCCCTTTGAGGACCTGCCTGAGTGTGTCTAGAAAGAGGCAATGGGATTAACAGAGTCTGCGGAAAGAGGGCTTTTGGCACCGGCATCTTGTGCCCTGGAGCGGATTCAGCACGGTGTCATTTCCCTCTCAGCTGTTCAGGAGAGGTTGGGCTTTAGAGGGGAGTGTGCATTCTGGAACCTCCCTCTGAGTGGGCTGTGAGTGCCCGAGGGAGGGCGTGCATGTGTATATCCCTTGCTGCAGGGAGGCATGTTTAGGGCACAGGCTGTAAGGTGAGTCCACAGAGGCAAGACCGTCTGCTCAGGGCCACTTCAGCAACTATATGCAACTTCCAACTCCAGGGACGCAGGCAGCTCCATCCCACAGCCCCCCAGGAGAGCTAGCTTTATCTGTGTGATCTTACTGCTTCTGCCTGTCCACAGGAAGCTTATGGGGGGCATCTGCACTGGAAGGTCCCCTGCACCTAATCAGCTCCCCTGGGCTCAGTGCTGGGAGACCCAGAGAAGAGGCCAGTGTGGGGCGGGCTGGGGGTGGTGGTCTTCCTACTGCCTGTCAGGCCATGCAGGTTTGGGGAGTCAAGGGGTCTGATGGGGCTGTAAGTGTGTGCAGACAGTCTTACAGGGGTGGGGGTGCAGTGGGCAGTCTTGGGGCTTGGACCTTCCGGTCAAGAGAGGGGAAGGCTGATGGTTGGACCTGCTCCTACACTCAGCTGGCTGCCCAGTGGTTCTTCCCATTGACTCGACTGGAGAGCTCGGTGGGGATCCTCTCTTGCCTCGGGTTCCTGAGGGTCTCTCCTCTGGTGTTAATGGCTCTGTGAGCAGCCTGGTTATATGTGGAAGCTGGTCCTCCTCTGACCTGCAGCCCTGGTAAAACCTCCTCTTCTCAGTGCCTCGCCTGAGGGTTGCAGCTCCAAGAGAGGCCGCGGGTGCGTGTGCCTGTGTGCACCCTGGGTGTCCAGGCGCCTCTGCCTGGGTATCTTGACTTTATTTCCCCACTGGGCTTTGCTCCTGGTTAGGCTGCAGTCTGAGTTTTTTTGAAACTTCCTTCTCAGAAACCAGGAAGCTATCTTCCTCCTTCCCATTCCAGCTGACTTTTCCCTTTTTAACTACAGCTCTGGCACCCCTCCGTCCCTGAGTTCAGAAATCTGAGGATGTTATTCCCACAAAGCAGGGCAGCAGAGCCTCTGTCCTTTCTAGTTCCAGTTTAGCTTCCAACCGTGTGCTTTGGGCAGGTCATTGCCCCCTGTGTCTCAGCTCCCCATCCCATCAAGAGTTTGCCCTTCCCTTCAGCTCTGACAGCAACGTGGTTGCAGAGGGACCTGGTCCTGGGAAGGGTGAGGGTGGCACTGGAGGACTTGGTGGGGGCTCAGGGTCCTCCACTGTTATTCTTCTGGGGACTCGACAGAGCACCGACTGCCTGAGCGGTTATCGAGAGGGAAGGCAGGGCAGGCTGCTTGGAGGAGGTGGATTTAGAGCTCAGTCTGGCCACCATAGGTGGATAGTGGACCCAAGGCAAGGTCAAGCTGGGGCTGGAGGCCAGGTGATGTTCTCTGCACACATCCTGGCATCCTGGCCACCTGCCCTGGGTCTGCTCATCAGCAGGAGCAGAAGCCATGTTGGGCAAGTTGGGGCAATGAGAAAGGCGGACGTGTTTATCTCTCCACTCATCAGCTGAGTCATGGTGTGCCAGGCCCATGGGTCCTCCCCTGAGACTCACCCAACCAGCCGTGACCGTGCACCCACTGTGTGTCAAGCAGGGGGAGTGTACAGTAAGATAGAGGAGGGCTCGGGGGCCTGCCTTCCAACTCTGGCTCTCCTCTTTACTGCTCAGCGACTTTGTTCATGGGCCTCTCTTGGCCTCAGTGAGTCCATCTGTGAAAGGGGGGGTCACTGTGACAGCTGGAGGTCACTCAGCCTGAAAAGGGTTTTATCCCAGCAGTTCTATGTCAGTACAGCAGTTTTATGTCAGGAGCTGAAGCTGTGATTTTTCTGGCCAAGGCAAGTTAGGGCAGGGGCTTCCCCTCATGGGGGCAGTGGGAGAAATAGAGGCTGTCAGTCCTGCTCTGGGACTACTCCTGGATGCCCTTGGTCTACAGAGGCGGTTAGGAGAGCTGTCTCGCCAGAATGGTGATGCATTCACGATCTTTCGCAGCTGTGGCTACCTGGCATTTCCTGTGGCCATACCAGCCGTTGTTGGGTCCTTCTGCCCCCTCAGCAGGCCAAAGATTCAGGGACTGGCCCAGGGTAGATGAAATGTGGGGAGGCAGGAGGGAACTTCTGAAGCTGAGGTGCGCTTGTCCGCCTACCACATGCTGGGCACTGGGAGGCCTCAGAACTGCCACTGCTGTTCCGTGGCACCAGTGCCACAGTGGCGGCTGATGTCCGGGGTCCTGCCCGACCTGGTTGGGCCTTGTCTGTGTCAGTCCCATGGCAGGGACACAGGGGCAGTACTGGCTGTGCTCTCTGGTAACTTCTCAGCATCCCTGCTGCCCGGGAAACTAGAGGCCTTGGAGTCCCATCTCCGGGGAGTGTCCCAGACAGATATGCGGTCAGGTTTGGGCTCGCAGGGCCCCAGGCTGCAGGGTGTTTCAGAGCCTCTGAGGCTGTTGCAGAGGCTGCCGTCACTCCAGCGTCTCCCAGAGAGCCCTGCTGGGGTGTGGTGCTGCTGTGGCCGATGACCACATCTCCTCCAGGATGGGGTGCGGGCCTCAAGACCTCCAGGCTGGCCGGGCCCTGCTGAGCTGTAGGCCAGGCTAGGAGAACGGGGGCCCGCTGGGCTGAGTGAGTTCCTCAGCCTCTGCCCCTTCCCCTCCCCACCCACCAGGTACTCTGGGGGGTCAGGTGCCTTGGGGCATGAGCAGAGGCGCAGGTCCCCGGGGGCAGGCTTGGTTGTTGTAAAGTCTAGGAAGGCTCAAGCCCAGAAGCCGGCCCCGAGGTCTCTGTAGCGTGTCTGGAGCAGTGGCTGAGGCATCCTGGGCCCTGGGAATTGTGTGATGAGTAGAGAGCCCCTGACTTCCCCCCACCACCCTCGCTGTGGAACAGGAACATTCTTCTAGAAACCCATCTAGGGGCCGAGCATCTGGTGGGTCCTAGTATAACTAATGGCAGCAACCTAGGCCTCGGTGTGTGCGCCTGCCCACCTTTGGGGTGGGTCCTGGGGCCCAGTCTGGGGTCCCGGAGCCTTGGGGCTGGGCAGGCGAGGTGGGACCCGGAACCAGCCGGCTAGTGTGCCCTGGTCAGTCCCACCTGGGGCTGGAGCAGAAAGAGGTGTGCGGGGGCTGGGACATGGAGTCTGACCGACCCACATCGTTGCAGGGCTTGATCACTTTCTCTCTGTGTAATCTTGGGCCTGTTTTTTCACCTGCCTCTAAGCCTCAGTTTCCTAATCTGTGAGTTGGCATTTTCTTGTCCTGCCTCAGAGGGATTTGGAAAGAGCCAATGAAATAACGTAAGGAAGGCGCCCCTTCCTTGCTTGGGCTCAGAAGCAAGTCTGGGGGAGCTTTGGGGCTGCCTCTACTTAAGAACCCCCAGTGCCTGTAGCTGGGAGAAAGGGGACAGTCTGACCCGGCCAGGCAAGCAGTGACTCTGCAAATAGCTGGCTGGTCTTACCCTCGCGTGCTGAAGTCACAGGATCTGCACACATGGCTTTTGCCCCTTCTCAGAAGTGTGAGCCTTAGCTGGCAGGCCGGACCTTGCTTGCCTCAGCCTGAGCTCCTGCCAGGGTCTGGCTCCTGACTCGAGGTGGACCTGGGCTGCCCGGTGGGAGGAGGCCTGGCGAACCCAGACACCCCTCCCCACCCCTCCCCTGAGGCCCTCCTTCCTTCCGCACTCCCCCACCCCCATGCAGCCACCCGTGGGAATGGCAAGAGTCACGCGATTGTCACAGGCCGGGGGAGTGGGGGTGTCACAGCATGCCTGCTCTGGAGCAGGACCACCTGGCCTCAAGCCCTTCCTCTAGCACTTCATTGACTTTGTACCCTGGATGAAAGACTAGTCCCCTTTGCCTCAATTTCCTCATCTGTAAGATGGGGTGACACTGGAATCTAAGGTTGTTGGGAAGATTAATTCCAGTAGAGTGCTCAGATCAATACCTGGCACATAGCACTCAATAAGTCTTAGCTGCCATTACTGTTTTCTCCCAAGGCATAATTCAGGTATTTCTATTTTTCAGGTAACCCCCAGCCTAGACACATTAGGTTCTTCCACCCCATTACTGTCCCTGAACCCTGGGCAAGGTGGTACAGCCACCTCCCCTTTCTGGGTAACTGGGCCTCTACACCTGGGACTACATCTATATCCCCCTTCAGCCGAAGTGGCCCCACTGTGCTCAGGTGCTGCAAAGGCCTGGGAGCTCAGCGCTGTACGTTTGAGGCTGGGTGAACCCTCCAGACATCAAGAGGGGGGGAGGGCAGGCTGACAGGGAAGCGGCCCAGGCTGTTCGGATCTCTTTGGGCTAGGATCTCACCAGTAAGCTGGGAGCGAGCCCAGCCGGCACAGACCTGGCCTTCACAGAAAGTTCTGCCCACCTCCATTCAGGCCAGAAAGTACCAGCTCCACTCTGCCATGGTCCCCATGGGACCCTGTCAAGGGCCCTCTGCCTTCCTGTGTCTCTGGCCTTTCAGCAGCCTCAGTGCCAACTCGGTCTGGGTTATATTTATCCCGGGGGCAGGTTCCCAGGCTGGTCCATTATTCTTCTGTATGTGGGAGGAGAGGCCATGTCTATCTGGCTCAAAGTGGAAGCAAAGGGAATTTAATTGGTCTTTCTTCTTGGGTATGGGGTTGGCTGGCAACCACATTCTGACATAGGTTGAAATTTTTGCTCTTGGCATCTTCCGGCCTCCCTTTTGCTTTCCTTTCCTATCTTCCGTAGCTCCTACCTGCCCCCAGGGCCCCAGTTCCGGAATTAGACCCTCTCCCATACACAGCTGATTTACACTTTAGTGTGAATGACCCCCCTTAGCCTTCTCAGAGGGAATACTCCGCAGCTGTAGGAAGCCTGTAGGAGAGATGCGGGTGATTAGTGTTCCCCTGGACGCACAGCTGGAGCCCTGACTGGCTGCAGGTGTGTCGAAAGCTACAAGTTTCTGCCTCTGTGAAACTTGAGGACACTTAATTTAGCCAGAGCAGGGGGAGGATGTCTCTAGAAGCCCATGAGGGTGTCAGGCCTTTAAACCTGGTGGAGTCTGGGGATTAATCAGCTAGAGGACAGCTTAGAGCGCCCTCATGGGGGCTGGTTGGGTGATCCTGCCCTGAGCTTCTGGCCTTAGTAATATCTCCTTAGGGCCGCCAAGGCTGGGGAGACTCAAGGCTCTGGAAACCTCAGCTGCTCCCTCTGTCCCTAGGGGCTACCCGATGCCAACCCACAGTCACCTTGGTTTGGGACGTCACCAGCATCCTGCCCGGCTGTAACCCGCCTTGGGAAGCTGAGTCAGTGTGACCAAGCTGCCCTCCCCGGCCCCCATCTTCCATTGTGGGTCCTCCCCTTGCTGGATACCATGTCTGCGGTGTGCTGCCCCTTGAGGGGCATACACTTGGAACTAGGAACCCCTTGCCACCACACAGCTGTGCCCCTGTTATACCACCTGAGGCAGGGCTCTTCCAAGGTCACCCTGTAAGTTGGGAACAGCCCAGGCTATAACCTGGGCTGGGCTAGTCGCTTCTGCAGCCGCCCCCTGTCTAGCTCCCAGGGCAGCACCAGGCACGGTGGCTGGCTGGGCTGAGCTAGGCAGCCCTGCTCAGCTCCTGAGTGGAATCCTGCCCTGCCTGGCCTGGGTCTTGGCAGGTGGGGAAAAGCAGAGGAACTGGTCTTCCAGCTCTGCAGCCCCACACCCAGCCCTCAGCTGGGCCTGTTCTGAGACGAGTCCCGGCACGCGGGCTGTGAGGCAGACGCCAGCTCTGTAAAGGAATGGGTATGGGGGTGCTGGTGGCAGCTCTGACTTGGCTTGGGAATTGGGCTGGCACTGGCTGACAGGATCCCCTCAACACAACCCTCCCTCTCAGGGAGGCTGCACGGGGCAGAGGAAAGGGCTCTGCGACCTTGACCTCCAGTTTCGCATCTGTAAAGTCCCGGCATTCAGTGCCATGGGAAATGCTACGGCAAAGGGGTCTTTACAGCCAAGTATGGATGCCGTCCTGCACCCCAGCCCTACCCTGGAATCCTGAGCGATGAGGTCTGTCTCAAGTGGCAGGGTGGGGACAACTGAGGTGGGTTGGTGTGTGTGTGGCGGGAGGTTGAGGGGAGGGCTGCGTGCCCAGGAGGCTCCCTGAGAGCTGCCCCTGACAGCAGCCCGGCGGAAGCGCTGTTGGGGTTGGCCTGGGTGCTCTGGGGGAAGGCGACAGAAGCCCCCTCTTTGTGTGCCTGTACATTCCCTGGCCCTTCCGGCCCCGGGCCAAGCCCATCGCCCTTTCTGCAGGTTTCGGCTTGATTGGTTCTCTGGGGAGAGACACTGAGCTGATAAATCACTGTGCCTGTCAGGCCAGAAATGCTGATGCCGCCCTGAGGCCCCGGCGGCGCCCCTTCCTCCTGGGAGTGTCTTGGGTGGGGGTACTTCAGGGTCTTGAGGCAGAAGCCAGGGGGTCTGTTCTCAGTGGCCTAAGCATGCTTCCCTGGCAGCTCCCAAGATAGGAAAGAAACCCTCAGAGAGAGTGGTTTCTCTGCCTCCACCATGATATCCTGGGGCAGGAGGGAGCCCAGTGTCTTCCTGGACCATGGGCTGTGGTCCTGTTCCTTCCACCTGCCCGGCGTGGCTGTCTGTGGCTAACCTGTCACCCACCCCTCTCCTCTGGCCTCACTGCTAAGGAATTAGGGCCATGGCTCCCAGATGCCAGCCCAGCCTACCAGGGCCCTAAGGGAGGTTAGCATTCTTCAGCTAAGCCCCTTCTGTTGACCCGGTGGGAGGCAGGTCCAGAGAGAGGCTGAGAGCTGTCCAGGTCACCCAGCACGGGTGCAGTGGAGCCGGACCTCACCCCGGGGTGGCCATCCTAGTCGGGACTCCTCCGGCTGACAGCCCCTGGCTTGATCCTTTCCCCGAGATTCCTGATCCCAAGTGCTTTACGTTCAATCCACCCGGTGCGTCAGGCCTGCGAGGCTGTGTGAGCCGGGGCTAATGGAGGGGGGTGCAAATGATCCCCCAGACGAGGGAAAGTGGAGTCAAACCCTGCCGTTGGAGGGCAATAGGGCGTGTGGTGGGCCGCAGGAGGGGGGCTGGCTGTTTTGCAGCATTGTCTTTCCCTGCCACCCTCCAGGCAGGTAGGTACCCCTGGAAGGCAGCACAGAAGCCCTGTAGCCCCTGCTTCCCTCTCTGGGCCCTTGGCCTCACCGGCAGGGTGCCCCCCACTCCCTGCCCCAAGAGGATAGCCATTCACTCCCACCTGCTCCTGCTGGTTTCAGCCAGACAGGGGGTGTAGAGGCTCAGCCCAGCTTTTCAGGATAGACGCGTCTCGCTCTTCTTTGCTAGGACTTGAGGGGTGCTGCCTCTGAAAGTTCTGGGGTCCCCCAGCTCCATGGTGAGGGCTCCTGCAGACTGGGCGGGCACCGTGGTGCACTGTCTGCTGAGAGTGGATGCATCAGACGTGCACAGAGAATGTTCAGAGCCCTCTTGGATCACTGGGCCCCGGGGGCTTGTTTATGGGGGGGCTCTGTTGCTATTTGGTGCCTCTTCTTTGGACACTGGACCCATGTGGGATTCTTGCCTCCCCGAGTCACCAGCCCCCAAGGCCTCTCCAGTGAGGCCTTTTCCTGTCCAGACTGTTGTTCTCTGAGTGCAGTCTGCGGAGCTGGGAGCTTGTTCAACATCAGAATCTGGGCCTCTCTCTGCCCCAAACCCACTGAATCAGCCTCAGGGTTGGAGCCCAACAGACTGAATCCCTAAGAGTCTCCTGGTGATTCTCAGGAACCCCCGAGAAGAAAGCCCCGGCAGGATGCAGGCGATGGTTTGGATGTGACCTTTGGCCAATTCGGCATCTTGATGCACAGGTAGTGGGTAAAGGCTGGGGGTCTGTAGCCTAGAGAACTCAGCCCTCAGGACTTCTGGGGATGGGGGAATTGACCTGATTCCCTTAGATCCACAGATCTGATCAGGAAACAGAGAGGGTAAAAATTTCCTTAAAAAATGCCTGTGAATCTCTTCTAAGCCCCTTGAGGATGCCTGCCTCTCTAGTGGGCTCCCGATGGTGGGGGTGATGGGTATTTACCCTATAGTCGTGCCTATGGGGGCTGCCTGCTGTTTGGCCCACAGCCTGGGCTCCTGGACTAAGCTGGGGTCCCTTCCCATCATCAGCACCACCACTGGCTGTGCAGGAAAAGCTGTGACCCAGCCCTGGGTAAGGCGCAGCTCTTTACCCTTGGCTTCCCCCAGGACTGCTAGGGCTTTTGGGTTGAGTGACTCGAAGCTTCCAGCACAGCAGCCAGGGCTTTTGTCCCACACCGGGGCGGGCAGTCATGACCAACAGATGCCTACACCTCTCTTTTCCGCTGCATTCTGCAGAGGCTGCCACACCACCAAGATCCCCAGCACTGCTGAAAGGGGCTGAGCGTGGTCTTACCTTCTCGGGGGTCTGTCTGGGGGCTTTAGGGCAACCAGAGCATTTCTCACCCTCTTCTCCCCAAAGCCCCAGATGATGGTCCTCTGAGTTCTGAAGTTGAGGACCCTGTTTCATATCAGTCTGTGACCGCCACATGGTGCTTTTCTTTCAGTCTGTGTTGGTTTGAAAGCAACACGATCCTGTGAACTTGGCCATGCTTTTTGCACGATTTGTGTTTTGTCCAGCAGCAGGTGACGTGTGTTAGTGGTTCAGGGCATGGTTTGGAAACTCTGAGAGGTCTTTGGATCTGGTGGCTATGGTTAATGGGGAAGCAGAGGTTGGGGGAGTGGGTAGATGGGTACCTTCTCTGGTCAGCCCAGAGTTAGAAGCCCCGGGGTCCACCATCCTCACTTGAACTTCTCTGAGATGCCCACTTGATATTCTGACCTTGACCCTGCCCAGGAACTTTCCTGTCCAGGGTGTCTTGGAGGGATGCTGTCCCACAGCCCCAGGCCCTCTGACCTACCAGGGCAAGAAGTCCACTCCGATGGAGGAGGCAGAGGAGGGTGGCCTCTTTGTGGCCAGTGTGGCTAAGAGCTGGTAGGACTTCTTGAGTCCAGCAGCTGTGGCCAGGAGATCAGTGTGGCTGAGATGGAGATGAGCTGATAGTCCCCCTCCTGTTCCCTGTCCCCAGGCCGCCGTGTGTCTGCCCCCCACCCTACTGGAGCCAAGCCTGGCCTCGGCCTTTCAAGCCAGTAGGCTTGCAAGGGTCTGTGCTATGAATGGGGAAGGAGCATATTGGCCGTTGCTTTGAACACACTGAATGTGTGAGTTTAGACCACAAGGGTGTTGATTTGTTGTATGAAGAGCTGATTTTCCCCGGGACTTGCAGAGGTTAAAGGGCCCCATTACAGGTACGGGGCCAGCCGGCAGCAGGCTCTTAGCACGGGAGGCCTGCTGTGTGAACCCGGAAGTCTCACCCATAACTCCAGAGTCAGCGGCACCTGGTGATCCCAGCCACGCAGTTTCTGCAAGTTTCCACCCCAGGGAGCTGAGGCTATCGCAGAAGGTTCCAGCTGGAGGGCATTTGGGAGGTCACTACAGCCCGTCCCCTCCTGGAGACCGGCTCTGAGAGGGGAAGGTGGCCCTGAGGCCTGGGCGCTGGTTTCCGTGGGGAAAACGTTTACTTAAGAACTTGTTGTATAAACAAGATCGCAGAGGGATAAGCCAATCAGAGTTGCAGGAACAAATTGTTTTTAGGGTGTAGGCAGATTCCAAGTCTTACCTAGTCAGGAGGGAGGCCTGTTCCTGGGAAACTGCTCACCTGTTGGGGCCTCTCTGGTTAGGCGAGAGAGGCTGACCACTCTGGTATTCGCCTCCAAGACTGCCAGATCCCCAGTCTGTTGAGTTCTCTGTAGGCCTCGGTTTCCTCATCTGTGAAATAGGACCTGGACCCCGTGGCCCTGGCTTCTGGTACATGGACCTTCATTACAGTGCAGCTGAGGCTGGTCTGGCCAGATCCCGGCCCCCTGTTCCATGTTCACCAAGCTTTCTCTCCAAGGGAGGGGAGTTGGTGCACTGGGAAAGGTGCCTGGCCCCAGGGCCTCCTTGGGAGATGTGAGGGTGGGCAGAGGTGGCGGGTGACTCAGTGAGTGTGGGTGGTGGTCCCCGAAGGCTTGCCCCCCCCAGGCTGCGCTGTTGGGAGCAGTCTACCATGGCCTGGGATGGAGTATGTTGGTCGGGGGATACCCACTCTGTGCCTGCCTAATGGGCAGTGCTGTTTGATACTGAAGGGGACAGGCTCAGGGGAGGCGAGGGGCAGCTTTGAAGCTCTGTGAAGCAGGACTGATATTTGAAGCACCATTTGGCAGCAGTACAGACAGGATGTGGCAGGACTGTGGGTGGTGGGCAGGGACTATGACTGTTCGTCATAGATGGACTATGACACCTCACACAGGCCCTCCTGGGGCCCAAACCTTTCTTTTGGGGGTGGTGAGAGGTGCAGTTTAGGTTTTGCACTTTCAAAGGAAGCTCTGGTATTTCTAGCCTCCTAGTTTCTGCCCATGTCCGAAGCATCCCTCTGACATGGGCCCCTGGGGGAGGAGCCTGGAGGTCCAGCTCTGCCCCAGGCAGCCTCAGGAGGCCGAGAGTCTTCTCTGGCTCTGCTCTGCTCGAATAAAGCCTGTGCCTCAGCCCTGGCAAAGCCTCTTGTGCTGAGGTGGCCTGTTCTCTGGAGCCCAGTGCTCACTGACAGGTCTGCACACAACTTCCAGTAAGCTGGCTTCCTCTGCTCTTAAAACCCACGTCTGTCCCCCACTCTTCCCAGACAGGCCCCAGAATCCTCTTCCCCATGCGGAGCAGCTTTCCCTGAGTTAAGGCAGCTGCGACGGTTGGCGGGGCGCTTCTGCATGTCAGGCTCTGTTAGGTCCTTAATGTGCATAACCTCATTGATTTTTGCAACAATCCTGGAATGTAGATATTACTACTGTCCCTGTTTTACAGATGGGGAGAGGCCACAAGGGGTTTAGTGATGTCCCCAGAACCACTCATCTAGTGAGTGGCAGAGGTTGGGGGTCTCCAGAGCCCACAGTGCTCTGGACTGTGCTGTCTTTCTTACTCCTTCTTTGTTCTGGCCTCTGATGTTGAGGCCCTCTTGACATGGACTGTGTCACAGGGTTGTTTGGGTCAGTCTCGTTGCTGAACAGGGCACTCATAACTGCCCTTCCTACCACCTGGCTGCTGGGTCCACCCTTCCGTACCTGCTGTCCCGGGGAGCTGGTGTTGGGGTGGGGGTATGCCCCCCACCTCCGGTTCCGCAGAGGCCTGCTCAGCCGTGTGTGCCGTGCCTGCCTCCTCTGGCCCACTCTCTGCTCCTGCCAGCGCGGCCCCTGCCTCAGGAGCTGGGTATGTGTGTGCACTCTGGCACCTGGGGCCTCTTGGAGCCGGGCCAGGCAGGCAGCATTCCTGGGGTGGCTGTTTGCACACAGGGCCCATTGCAGGCCAACAGCCCATTTGTGGGGCCTCCTTGGTGCGGCCCCTTTTTAGATGAGCCTCACCTGTCCTCAGCCTGATGGGTACCTGCTTTCCTTCCCTTGGGGGGCCTGGACCTAGTCCTTCCTGTGGGTGAGAAAACAGGCTGGGTGCCATCATAGCATGACTGGCTGTGTGGGGGTCCGGGAGCCCCATACAAGGGCTTCTTTCCTATGCTGTGCATGTGGGGGTGGGGGCAGGTGGCTCGGCTGTCTAGGATCGGGACCCTGGAGTAGTAGGTCCCCTGACAAGCCTCCACTCATACCCTTTCCTGATCCTTTTCCAGCAAATTGTGGCCACAAATATGCCCCCCGAAGATCAGGATGGCTCTGGGGATGACTCTGACAATTTCTCTGGCTCTGGCGCAGGTGAGCTGGCATGAGGGCCCTGCCCCAAGACAGCATCAGGCTGTGGGCTGGGCAGGGGGTCAGGCAGCCCCCTGACTGGGCTCAGAGGTCAACGCAGGGAAGAAAATGGGGTGTGCACTGCCAGGAGAAAACATGTAGGAGAGGATGTTGTGGGTTCCAGGAGGCCTTGCGGGCCGCCTGCTGCAGAAAGACTTGCGCTCATACTCTCCTCTTTAACTCAGTGGACAATCTTTGGGGAGTTTATCTGACTTCTCCACGTCTTAAATTCCTCATCTGTAAAATGGAAATAATATCTTGACTTGGTAAGGTAGTTGGGAGCTATAAGGCAGCACAGAGCCTGCTGGGGTGCAGATCTTCAATAAATGTTCCCTTATCTGTCCTATTTCCCCTTTTCCTGGGGGAAGCGAGATCCCTGAGCTGACTGTGGTCAGGGAGGCCTCCCAGATGAGGTGCTCTGGACCTGGGAAGGGTGCCACCCACGGGAGAAGTGGTCTAGGCAGGGGCCTGAAGCTGAGGATTAGGACACAGCGTCCTCTTCTTGGGAGCCTGGGCCTCGTGGGGGAGGGCAGGTAGAACAGGGAGGGGCCAGAGAGGTCCGTGTACTGGGGAGGAGCCAGTAGGGCCCCTGAGGATCCCTGCGCAGGCTTCAGGGTCACAGGAAGAGGGCTGTCCCCAGGCACATGCGACAGAAAAGGGCAGCTTTCCTTACCCATTTCCCAAAGTTGAGTGTAGCCTCAGCAAATTCTACCCTGGGGGACACAGCTTCCCACGAAAGGAAGTGTGTGCTGTGCTCGCAGCCCGAGCTTCACCCCAACAAGCTCTCTTCTGGCCCTGCAGGTTCTCTGCCAGATGCCACCTTGTCACAGCAGTCCCGCTCCACCTGGAAGGACATGGGGCTCCTGACAGCCCCGCCCACGGCCCCAGAGCCCACTGGCATGGACACCGTTGCCCCCTCCGCCTCCGTCCTGCCGGCTGGAGAGGGGCCCGAGGAGGGAGCGAGGGTGGTTCTGGCAGAGGTAGAGCCTGGCCTCAACACCCGGGAGAAGGAGATCACCCACCCACCCAGTGAGAGCACACCGCAGCCCACCACCCACTGGGTGTCAACAGTGAGAGCTGCCACAGCCCAGGGGACCGCCACCTCCCATTCCCGCAGGGGCATGCAGCCTGACCACCATGAGACTTCAGCTCCCACAGGACCTGGCTTGCCCGATCCTCACGCTCCTGGCATGGAGGACGGAGGTCCTTCGGCCACTCAGAGGGCTGCTGCGGATGGAGCCTCCCCCCAGCTCCCTGAGGGCTCTGGGGAGCCGGTGAGTGCCCACTGCCATCCTCTGCATTTCCTGGGAGAGAAGAGCTTCGGGGTGGGGGCCTGGCTCGGTCATCTGGCACCCCAGCACCCTGTGTCCCGGGAGCACATCCTGCCCCCCACCGTGAGGGTGGGTCCCCACCTTCCCGCTGCCTTCAGGGCTGAGCCAGGGTAGGATAGACTAAGTAGGGGGACCAAAGCAGCAGTCGTCAAGATCACGGAGAAGAGGGCCTCCCAGACTTAGACAGGGCCCTCGTTCTGCGTGCAAAAGTTCTCCCAAGTCTTGTTTCTCTTATGAGGTCGTCGTAATTTTACATTTTACACTTGGTTTTCATGTAAAAATGTGTACTTTATATCACTTGGATGATCTTTCTTCCACAGTCCAGCCGGGGTCCAGTGTGATGTGGCAAGAAGGGCTCGTTTTGGGGCCCAGGAGGTCTGGGTCTGGGTGCATCTGAGCTGAGGGCAGAGGTGATGGGGGGGGCTTGAACTGCTTCTGAGCTGGGAAATGGAACTGGCTGCTGCTGGCAGTGGCCCCCACCAGCCTCACCCTGTCCCTGCCCTCCCGTAGGACTTTACTTTTGACCTGTCTGGAGAAAACACTGCCGGGACTGCTGTGGAGCCTGACCAGCGGAATCAGCCCCCAGTGGATCAAGGGGCCACACAGAGCCTCCTGGACAGGAAGGAGGTACTGGGAGGTGAGTTTTCTCTCGGGTGGGTGGGGCGGGGAGCTCTCTTTAGCCCTGGTGTGGGGCTGAGCATAGCCAAGGCCACCTGCGGGGCTGCCCATGTGGGAGGGACTGCGGCTTGGCCCACGGAGCCAGCAGAGCCGAGCCACCTTCTGTCTGCCCGCCTCAGGGGTCATCGCTGGAGGCCTCGTGGGGCTCATCTTTGCCGTGTGCCTGGTGGGTTTCATGCTGTACCGGATGAAGAAGAAGGACGAGGGCAGCTACTCCTTGGAGGAGCCCAAACAAGCCAACGGCGGGGCCTACCAGAAGCCCAGCAAGCAGGAGGAGTTCTATGCCTGATGGGGACAGCTTCCCTGCCCCTCCCCTCGTAGGCCCCACTGCCTCTTCCATGAAGAACTGCAGGCCCTGCTACCACGCCACCGCCCCAGCCCTTCTGGCCCGCTCCCTGCCCTTGGAGTCCTGGAGCACACCGGGGCTTCTCTGCTTCTCTGACTTCTGCCTGGAGACTTGGGTGCAGGGCTCTCTCACGTACGACCTTTCCACCAGCCAGCACCTGGCATCTCACCGTTCTGACTCCGTTTCCCCAGAGTGGAGCAGTCCCTACTCAGCTCTGGGGAGAGAAGAGACCCTGCGGCCTTGGAGCCGGCTGGCCCACTGTGGCTGGCAGATGCTGGGGGCTGACACCCCTGTAGCACTTACTGGAAAGACTACAGTCTTGGGGGCATTCCCTGCTGAGTGGCGGGAGAGGAGTCCAGGGCCCACTGAGCTCACTTTGTTTGCTGGGGAGGTCTGCTTTAGGTATCGACTTGTTTTTGCACATGTTTCCTCTCGTTTCTTTGTTCATAGCCCAGTAGACTTTGTTACTTCCGAGGTAAGTTAAGCAACTTGATTTGGTTATCCCCCATCTTCCCCAATCCGTGGCAAGGAGATAGCATCAGCGCTAAGGAAGACTTCCTTTTTTTTTTTTTTTTTTTAACTAGAAGAACCAAATCTGGAAGCCACCGTATAGGCTTAGCTTGTGTGTTGTCTCTGAGTTTGTTGCTCACGTGTGCAGCAGGGTCTGGAATGTGTGTTGGGGGGCCCCGTGGGTGGGCTGGCCCATCCCGGCTGCCATGGGCAGTCACCTCTTTTGAGCAGTCATCCCTGTGTCTGTGAACTTGGGGCTGCTGCTGGGGCCTGCATGTGGAAGAGCCTGTGTGAGAACTGAATCCTGACACCTCAGCCTGGGACAGAGGAGGACCGTGGGGTGGGAGGTGGCAGTGGGCCCAGGGGGTCTCCCACAGGTGCCATTTCTGGGGGACACTTCCTCCTGGAAGGTGACGAGAGGGATATGGGCACACCTAGCACTGAGCTGCTCCACGAAGGACCGGGCTCACCTTTGCTTGGCTCCTGTGGCCCTGCCTCGGGCTGGAATCAGGAATGTTCCAAAGAGTGACAGTCTTTTGCTTTTGGCAAAACTCTACTTAATCCAATGGGTTTTTCCCTGTATGATAGATTTTCCAAATGTAATAAACTTTAATATAAAGTAGTCACGTGAACTCTACCACCGTTGCGTCATCTCTCTGTGCTGGTGATGTGGATGTGACCAGCCTTTCCTCTAAACACCAACGGTACCCGGAAACTTGGCTAAAAGCTCCGTGCCTTTCTTTCCCGTTGGGAGTGATATGGGGCCAGAGGCCCTCTGGCTTGTTTTTTTCTGATTTTTCTCTTTGCTAGAAATCTTCTGGAGGTCGGTAGGTTCAGCCAAGGTTATATGAGACCTGATGTAAATGTCTGCATCACCAAGCTCAAAGCCCCGTCTTCCTAACCGGCTGAAGAGGCTCTGAGAGCCCAGCCCAGCTTGACCCAAGGCCGCCGGCCCCACGGAGGCCTGGAGCCAAGCCCCGCCTCTGAGACCCCTGCCATAGTCCTCTCACAGCTTTGCCAGGACCAGAGGCCCCCTAGCCCAGGGTTCCTGGGAACTCCCGCCCTTGCTTTAATGTGACGACCTCCCAGCTGCCGTGTTGGTACCCCCTACCCCAAGGGGGGCTGTCTGTGATTCAGAGTGGTGCACCGCCAGATGAAGGGAACCTGTGCCCTGTGTTCAGTACTGGGACTTTCTGCCCGGAGTGTGTGACTGGATATGACTTCAGGGGCGGGCAAGGGGTCTGTGGATGCCCGTGTCTGCTGGTCTGTGGGGCAGCGCCGAGCCTGTGGCTGGGCCCTTCGTGTAACTGTAATAAACGGTACTTGTCATTTTGGGCTGTATTGGTGATGGTTCCTCCTTGGCCTGGCAGTGTCCTTCCTGTCACCTGGAGAGGAGCCTAGCTCTGGGTTGTGCTGTGGCTGTTCCTCCACTGTAAGGCGAGGCTGTGTCCTCCTCCCCCAGCCCTCAGTCCAGCCTTCACCGTCCGCCAGGGCTCTCTGCCTCCCTCCCTCCTGCCCAGGCCCTCCTCCCTCTCCTAGATCGTTCCCTTCAAGGACTTGAGGCTCCTGCCCAAAGTCTGCTGGCTATTCTGTTTGCTCGTTGTCGAAAACCAACTAGCCAATGGTCTAAAAGAGTTTTCTACTCATTGGGAAAAAAATTGCAGGTAAAATTTAGGGGTCAAAAAGTTTAGGCAGGAGCCCCAGTGTTCTAGGGCCTCTCGCTGCGCACCCCTTAGTCCTGTCCCGGCTGCCGACCCCCACCACGCCATCAGCTGCTCCTCCATGGCGGGTGTCCCCGCCTGGGTGTGGGTCGGTCCCTGATGCCAAACCCCAGGTGTGTCCTGGGTGTGCAGAGCAGGAGGGCCGTTCCTTCCCTGCCATGCACCCCCAGCGGGGCAAGGGGGGCAGGCTCCCGCGTGAATTCTACCCTGTGTGACACATTGTTCTCTAAGGGTTTGGGGCTGAGGCAGGACCTCAGGTCATTCAGCAAAGACTGAAAATGCTGAGTGCCTATTTCTGCCAGTCCCTGGGCTGGACAGTGAGGCACAGTTGAAGAAGGGGAAGCTTGGATAGTAATACTTTTCCCGAGCTTACTATGGGTGGGACATTGCTGGGCATGACACCTGGGTCATTCCTTCACTACCTGTAACTCCTCAGCCAGCTATGGGAGGGTACTGCTATTAATTATCCCCACTTTGCAGACAAAATCCATGTATAAGGAGGAAGTATTTGCCCACGGTCACACACCAGTGAGCAGGGGAGCTGAGATTTGGACACAGGCAGCCTGGCCCCTGAGCCACGATGGCCGTGCACACGCTGAAGGTGGCATTAAGCCTGCGGAGCGTGTCTCCTCATTTGGGACTGGCAAGACTCCATGACCCCAGCCTCCTGGGCCACCAGCTGCTGTCATATTCAAATAGGCTGAACTGTGCCCTCACCCCACTGCTTTCTCCATTTGCCCTGCTAATTATTCCTACTCTGTGCCTCTGCCCTGGGTCACCCCCATGCCTGGGCACTGCCAGGGCAGGATGGTGTTATAAACTAGGCTTTACTGAGTGTGTGAGACTAATAGTGAAGAAGCTATTATGTGAATGGGTTTAAACATCACCTTCAAATTTCTCAGGACCCCAACCTCAAGGCGTTTATGTCCATCTTTCCTCAGGCCTCAGCTTGCTGCCCTACTTCCCATGACCTTGACCCCTTCCCTCTTTTCTGCTTTCCCAAGATGTCCCCTGCCCTGCCCCCATGCCTGAGAACAGAGTGAGGGCTATTTCATTCGCTTCACCTTTAAAGCAGGCCCACGGTGCGGCCCCATTGTGTGTGTGTGTGTATGGCTTTGTACATTATATGGAGATGGTGGGACTCACTGAATTTCTGCTGAGTTCTTCCAAGTTATTTTCTCAACTAGTAAGTCATCTTCTCTTAGATCATCTCCTCCTTAATTTGCAGCCAGTTTCTGCCTTAAATTGCCCTGCCTGCCCTGCCTGCCTCTTGGGTTTTGCTGAGGAGAGCACTGTTTTCCCATCCAGAACAAAACGTGCACCCTGCTCTCGGGGATGCTGTGGGCCAGGGGAGACAGACAAGTCCCAAGAATAGAGTGGCTGCTGTGGGCTGGGGCGGGGAGGCGGCTCCTCACCCGGCACGGCATCTGGGGCACGGGAGGTGCCCAGCCATCAGACGGGGAAGAATCCACAACTTTGGCAAAAATAGGGACTCGGGGCTTCAGGCTGATTGTGTGGAGTGAAGGCAGGCCTGGGAGAGGACGAGTCTGGAATGTGGGGAGAAAGTGGCCATCACTCTGCCCTGAACCTCTCTGAGAGCCTCGGAGCAGAGGCAGGATGGAGGCCCGGGGACAGGGGAGGGGCTGGTGTGGTGACAGATGGGCAGGAGGGGCTGGATTGGAGAGTTTGAGTTTGTCAGGAGGGAAAACTGTTCCCACCTCTCCGGGCATCACCTTGTCCCCCACAGGTGCACTTCTCATGTGGAGCCTGGGGGAAAAGGGGCCTGCCGTGAGGTCAAGGGTGAGGGTGGAAGGGGGCAGAAAGGGCCATAGTCTCACACCCCACTCCCAGGTTAGACACTGACGGTAGGCGGACCCCAAAGCAGCATCTGGGACAGAAGGCTTCTCTGATATAGGTCCGCAGGGAACTACCACAGAGGCGCACCTGTCTACCTCTCTGTCAGCTCCACCCCCACCTGCCTTCTCAAGCCAGAAATCTGACTGGGCTGCCCAGGGAGGAAGGGGAGCTCTGGTTCCTGGAGCTCCATGGACTCTGGCAAGAGGGCCCTGGGCTCTCTCTGCCTTGTGGTGGGCACAGCCCTTACCTGCCTTTCCCGGCACCTGCTCCACTTTAAGGCTGGACGCAAACTCCTCTAGGGAGAGGCACTGAGTCTCGGTGCCCCATCACTTCTGGCATCCTCTCGGCCCCTCTCTTCCCGACCGTGCAGGTGTGTGTTTCCACGTTGGCTTCCTCCTACCCTCCTACCCTGGGTGCTTCTTGAGAGCATATGCTTTATGGTGAGCCAGCCTACAGCAAGGGCTTGCTGCAAATACCAGAGTCTCTGCCTTTGGGATGCTCATCATAGCCACTTGGTGCTGATTCCTGCTCTGAAAGCCAAGCAGTCTTTAGAAGCTCATTAATGGTGCACGACACCACCGCACAGCCACCAGTGGAGAGTAATCAGAGGGCACGTGGTGCAATGGGAGCTCTCCTGCGTGGTTGGAAAGTGTGCCAGTTGACATGAACGCTTCGGAACTGCGTGTGACAGTACCTGCTAAAGCTGAACATACGCCTGCCCTACGATCCAGGCAGAAGGAGAGCATGGGTTTCCTCAAAGGCGCATAGAGAATGTTCACAGCAGCTCTGTGCTCATAGCCCAAATGTGGAGACCACCCAAATGCCCGCTAGTAGGAGAACGGATAAATAAGCTGTGGTACATTTGTATAATGGAGTACTACTCAGCAGTAAAAAAGGACACACTATCGGTACACATACAATATAGATTAATATCATGGGCAATGTATCAGTGCAAAAAGCCAGACACAGAGGAGCCCATACGGTACAATTCCATTTATATGAAGTTCAGAAACAGGCAGAACTATTCAATGGTAATAGAAGCCAGTAGTACCTCTGCTGGGGGTGTGGTATTGACTAGGCAGGGACATGAAGGAACTATCTTTGAAAGTTCTCTGGAATGTTCCCTGGCTTGATGTAGGTGGTGATTACAAGGGCGTATGTATGTATGTGTAAATAAATCATCAAGTTATACACTTAAGGTGAGTGGATTCTGTGTATGTTCTTCTGCAAGAAGAAAGTTAAAGAGGTTATAAAAGGGCTTCTGAGATTGTAATTAGTTCCTTCAAACTACACTGTAGCTTTTTCAGCCAAGATGAGGGAGGCCCACATGGCCTCCTTTTTCTTCAGGGCCCCAGAGGATTCTAGTTTATGGGCAAGGAGGCCCAGGGCAAGAGGCTCCATGACTGGCTGCTTCTGGAGCCTGGTGGGCCACGGAGCAGGCTCCCTCCTCGCACAGCCAGGGGAGGGCACTGCCCGGGGCAGCCCTGATGACCCCTCCTCCCTCAGCTGCAGCCAGACCCTGCCCTGCCTCTGGCTCCTGGCACCTGCCCGATCCAGCGGTGTTTCCAGCACTTAAGGTTGGGAGCTAAGCTGCTCCTCCACTCCAGGAAAATATTTGTTCAGGGACTTGGCACTCGCAGAAGAGGAAATCAAAGCCACTTTGGAGTCGAGCAGGCGGCGTGGCTGTGGGTTGCTTCGCCTTCCCCCCCAGATTGCCTCAGCAGGCCCTCAGGCCCACTGTCTGGGGCCAGGCCCAGGAATCCCTCCCTCCTGCCTCAGCGAGAAGCCTGGGGTGCAGCTCTTCACTCATTCGGTTCGGGCAGTCTCTTGTCAGCTCAGTCAGCAACCATTTATGGAGCCTACTATGTGCCAGGCACAGTGCTAGGCCCTGGATGCCCTTGGTGAGCCAGGCCCTGTCTTTACCTTAAAGGCTGTTGTGAGGTAGCGAGGGAGGTTGACCAGGGGAAAGGCCCTTACCGCATAGTAGGAGCACTGGAGTGGCAGAAGTGAGGCCAGGGTGCTGAAGCGCCAGCTAGGAGGGCACGACTGCCAGTGTGGGGAGGATGGGTGGGCACCTGGCGTCTGGCTAGAGGACGGAGGAGGCAAAGTTAAGGGGTGATCAGAGAGGGCAGAGTATTCCAGGCAGATGGAACAGCATCGCCAAAGGCCTGGAGGTATGAGAGAGCAGGGGGCTTGGGTGTGGAAAGTGGATGGGGTCGGCGTAGCGGGGACCCAGGGGAAGCAGGGGCTGGTGTCAAAGGACCTCCCCGCGGGAGCTCAGGAGCCAGACTTTATCCCCAGGGCAGCCAAAGCCGGTGTTTGTTTTGCAACATTTAAACACATTGGTTTTGATTCTTTTTGATACAGCAAAGTATAAAGAAGAAAACAAAATTGGCCTCAACTCCCACCACCCAGATATTTGTTGATGACATTTAAAAATTAAAATGCACATGATTAGAAACCCAAGCAGAACAGAAAAGGACATGATGAAAAGCGAGAGCCTCCTTCCCTCCACCTGTCTCTCTCACCAAAGGCAATCTCAGTTAGCAGGTTTTGGCATCCAGAAATTTTTTCCATGCATATACTTGGGAGGATAAGTCTATGCTTTTGAAGAGTTACACCAAAGGAATGGTTCTCTCTGCAGACGTGCAGGTCCCTTTGCGCACCCGGTTTCACTTTAGCACATATGGTCGATCCCATCCATTCTCAGTATCTACGGAGCATTTAGTTATATGGATGGAGCCTTAAACAGTTGCAACTCTCCCCTCTTGCTGGGCATCTTATTTCCGGGCTTTTGCTATTATTACCATTGCTGGAAGAAACCTCCCCACCCAGCCATCACACAATATCGTGTGGTGTAGACAAGAGTGAAGGCTTGCGAGTATACACCACAGGCACCGTGCTTGCTAGCAGGGGGTTCTGAGCCCGAAGGGGATGTTCTTTATCTTCCTCCTCCGAAAGTTTCACCAGTTTGCCACACCCAGACTGCGCGTGAGAGACCTAGAGCCCACCCCCTCCCGTGCACCACATGAGGCAGCGTTTTCTTTTTGCCCCTGGGGTGGGAGATGGAAAGGGTTAGCACACGGTGTTTGGATGTCGGCTTACTTAATTTTAAATAAACTTAGGAATCATTTCATATCTCATTGCCATTTGTATTTCTTTTTCTCAGAGGGGAACTGCTTTTTTACATTTTTTGACCCATTTTTCTACTGGGCCTTGGTGTCTTCCTTATGGATTGGCATGGGTTGCTTGTGGGCCAATGCTTTTGAGGGAGCAGCCCTGTCAGGCTTTGGTCTCCAAAATGTCCCTCTGGCCATGGAGTGAGGGGACACAGCTGGGAGGCCTGCGCAGTGGACCCTGTGAGAGGGACATGGCCTGGGGCGGGTGGTGGCCTTGGGAAAGGGCGTTGTGGAGACATTCAGGAAGGGAGAGTGTCAGGACGAGCCAGTGGATGGATTTTTTTGCACAACAGTCCAGGACACTTTTGAATCAGTGGAAATAACATTGCCGACTGCTGTCCCCAAGTGTTGTGACACAGGATTTGTATGGATAAGCCACAGAGTTGGGCCTGAGCCCCCTTGGGCCAAATGCCTGGTAGTTTGTGCCCCCTTCCCAGACTGTGTGGGGCATGAGACGGGTGGGATGAGAAGGAGCAGCGGGCGTCAAGGACGGTTCCCAGGTTCCACTTCAAATATTATGGTCCCATAAACTGTGGAAACGTCTCAGAAATTCCAGTACTTCAACGCATAGTTACTGATTGACCCACCTCAGTCAGCATTATTCTGAAGTAATCCAGAGTCCCCAAAAGGGAACTAGGGGCAGACTGGGCCTGAGCAGCCATGCTGGGAGGTATCGGGGGGAAGCACGGGCTGACGACACAGCTGAAGAGGGACAGGGGCCCCTGAGTGAGCCCAGGCTTTCGGGTCTCGCTCTCTTCTCTGCACAGAACAGAGGGCCTGGCACCCAGGAGGTGCTTTGGAAATAGCCACTCAATGAAATTCATTAATGTTCAAATTTATGTTCAGGTCAAAATGAGTGGAAAAATGGGCAAGAAAGGAAATGAAATTTCTTCCCTTTTTTTTTTTTAAACTACGATCTTTTTTGACATAGAGTAAAACTCATTGTTGTTATTATACAATTCTTTAACCACCACCACGATTATAATAGAGAGCGACTCCAGGGCCCAAAAGCTCCCTCAGGCCCCTCGTGAAGTCCCTTGGCCATCAGTGCATTTCTCTGCTTTCTGTCGTGGTCGTGCCGCCTTTCCAGATGTCCTGCACTTGGCTTGCATAGCATGAAGCCTTTTGAGTATGGCTTCTCTCACTGAGAAGACTGCATCTGAGCTCCATCCAAGCCGTTGGGTTCATCAGGAGCTTGCTTCTCATTATTGTTGAGTAATGTTCCATGGTACGGATATGGCGACTTTATTTGTAGTCTCCCCAAACTAGAAAAACCCAAATGTGCTTCAACTGTATGGATTTCCTTGTTTCTAGATTCATAAATCAAGAAAGTTCAAGTACAAATCCTGATTTTGGACCCGGAAAGCATGGTCCCTACTGCATGAGGGTGAGAAGTTACCTGGGAGAACCTGCAAGGGCCAATAGGTCACTTGTGAGGAGGGGAACCAGGGCCAGGGCCATGGACACCTGCTCTGGGACTCTTGGACTGACTGTTCCATCTCCTTGGGACAGGCCCACACCTGGCCTACATAGAATCCCTGATTCCCATTGGGGGCCC
>JAQQAC010020896.1:14966376-14983743 GCA_029783875.1 Phataginus tricuspis | reverse complement strand
CCAGCCCCGTCACAGCTGGTGGATGAGCCGCCTCTCCTTCCTGCCTGTCTGATCCCACAAGCCACGGCGCAGTATCAGCTCTGACTACTGTTTTCCCAGAGGTGGTTCACCCAGACCCAGAACCCAGAATCCACATGAAGAGGCTACTGAAGAAAAGGCTGAGTTGTCGGAGGCTCTTAGACCTCAAAGGAAGCAACCCAGGCTGCTCCCCGTGCCCCCAGCCAACACTGCCACCTACATTTCCTTCTAGACACAGAGCTTTACAGCAGGAAGGCCTGCCCGCCAGAGCCTCAGGCCTGGCCAGCCACTCCATCTGCCTGCCTGCCCTGGGCCTGGATGTCTGCCCGAGCAGATGCTATTTAACTTGCTGCAGGAGAAATGTCTGTGAATGTTAACTATTGACATAAAAGCAGCATGTCAGAAGCGCCCAGCTGCTGGGTCAGTCCCCACTGTGGAGGCCACGACCCTAATGCCTGCACAACTTGCTTTCTCCAGGGGGGTTTCCTGCCAATCCGCATCACGAGATGTTTTGCCCTGAGATCACGGAGCTACGCTGATGGAGAAGCAGGTGAGCCTTGCACTGTGGGTCGTGGCCTGGCTGCAGTGCCCACTCCATGCTGGAAGGGCCCTGAAGCTGCGTGCTCCTGAGACACGGACCCAACCTTTGTGGGAACCGGCTTGGTCGGCAGCTGGTATGTATGGCAGGAGTGCAAGCTCATTGCCTGAAATCAGGGTTGGCTCTGTGGCCTTTTAGTCACAAAGGAAACAAGGAGCATGATGTTCCACTGGCCATGTGGCTGACAGCCCTCCCAGGGCCCTGTTCACTCTGGTATACCCAGAGATGGTGCATGCCAGGGCCCTGGCTCTCCCTGGGGCATGGACTCGACATGGGAATGGGGGAACCTCAGGGGAGGAGCTCCCAAGGGGGCCCTCCTGCTTCCTCTTGGTCCTCCACTCCTGGCCACCTGCTGCCTGGAATTGCCAGAGTTGTCAGGGGTGAGGAGAGGGCGTTTATAGGCTGTGGAGGGGTTTACCTCTCAGTCCGATGCTGGTCAGAAGCCGCAGTGTCCCTGCTTCCCTCCATCTCTGCAGGGCTGAGGACAGGCACTCTCAGAGCATGCTCACCTCAGCTGGAAAGGTAGCTCATGTTCAGACCGGCAACATGAGCTGGTCAAGCTGGTGGTGCCCATGGGTCCCCAGGTCAGGTCATGGGGTGAATTTTTTTCTTTCCACACTGCCCGTATCCCACTTTCTGGGACCTGGCAAATACCTGCATCCCTGCACACAGCACCGCCAGGGTAATAAATGGGGCATTGGCCTCCAGGAGAAGGCAGAGAGCCTCTGAGCTTAATCCCACACTGGCTATGCATTGACAGGAGGCCATTGTGGCAATGTGAGTGGGCTGTTTCTCTTGGAGACCCCTATCTATGAAATCTAAGGTCGGACTCCCTCTCTCTGGGCAATTTAGAGTGAGAACAGATGGACTGGCATAGCTGACAACACTAACCGGTGGCTGGGGGACAAAGGGTCAGTGTCCCGCCAGGAGAGAGAGGAGCAAAGGGCTGCTTGGCCAAGTGGGGGGGACAGAAGACAGAGGTCGGAGTGGGAGTCCTATGAGGCCCCCTTAAAAGAAGGGGGTGAGTAGAATGGGGCTGAGGGGCCCAGCAGACACCCTTCCCACAAAGGCCTCTGCAGGGACTGGGAGATATTACCTAGAAATGAAGGACGGCTTGGTTCACGCCAGCACTCTCTGTATGTGCCGGTGGGCAGACAGTAAGGTGGGAGCGGTAAGACTACCAACAGGAGATGTGGGGCTAGACACGGGGGATGTGCACGCACGTGTGGGTGCACACACACACACACACACACACACACACACACACACACACACCCTGCTGGGATGGGCTATGCTGGAGACAGAAGATCTGAGCAGGGCAGTTATGCACTTCGTGTATCTCCATGGAACCCCAGAGGAAGAAGAGGATCTCTCGGCCACAGGGGGGCTTCACTCTGTGTGGGAAGGACACACCCCTCGGACACCCCCACACACCAGACACGGGGATTAAGCAGCGAGCGAGTAAAAACTAGACAGTGGCTGGTCACCCTGCTCTGTGGTGTGAGTTACCGGACTGGGCAATGCCATGGGACAAACAGAAGACATGCTGGGCTCATAAATCTTTCTTCTTGGCCTGGTGTGAATCACAGCAGTCATTTTCCAGACGTGAGCATTAACAGACTTTTGAGGCCTTTCTCCCGAAAGACTGTGATAGTCTCCTGCTGTCTGGAGTGAATGCCATCTAAATCCAGCTTTCCCACAACGTAACCGGCAGGCAGCGTCACCCCCGGAGATCTGGAGATTTAGGAGGGCTCTGATTCGAGCACAGAGGTGCTCCGGGAGATGGAATCAAGTGTCTGGACCTGTGCGGTCACCACGGCGTCTCCCTGCCTGCTTCTGGGTGTACTTCTGGTAAAAACCAACATGCTGGCCTGTCACCCGGGAGATGTGGATGACTGCTTGAAAACCTGGATTTGAAGGCCCCCCACCCCGACCCATCGTGCCTACAGAGTGACACCTCTGTGGTCCCCTGTGCTTCGGGAGCACATGGGCCACGCTCACCCCCTTGTATGGACAGAAGGGGTTCCTGACCTGGCTCAATAGAGACAGGGAGAGAGGAGGGAAAGAGGGAGGGACAGGTCCAGCCCAACACTCATAAAACCTCTTCATCTGCGTGTTTATGGGCCCAGGTCCCTGCGGTGAGCCTTTAAAGTCACACAACAGACTCCTGTGTGCTCAAGAGATCCTGTGGGTCTGTAATACGCTGCCCCTAGCAACATTTGCTGTCCAGGCCACTCTGGTCCCCTCCCATGTCACGGCCATTGGGCGATGGGGAAGTAAGGGGCTGGAGAGTCCAGGGATAGTCCTAGCGTCAAGTGGAGGGTGGAGCTGGGGTGCAGGGCCTCGGACTAGGGGTGCTGCTGGGTACAGGTTCCCCAACTTCTCAGGGAGCTTCCACATTCTCTCATTATCTTCTGCCCAACTACCTGGTGGAGGGCAGGCATCCCTGGTGACATCCCAGGGTCCGCAAGCTATGTCCCAGCTCTTCCTCATTCCAGAGAAAGTGTGGAATAGGGTTGCCAGGTAGATCACAGACAGCCCAGTTAAATTTGAATTTGTTGAACAACAAATAGTTTTTTTAGTACAAGTATTTCCCACATATCGCACAGGATATACTTATACTAAAAAATTATTTGTTTATCTGAAATTCAAATTTAACTGGCTGTCCTGTGATTTTATTTGTTGAATTTGGTCACCTTAACTTGTAAGGGACCACAGTTACTCCTGCAGGTCATTGAGAGCCCTCCCTGTGTTCCAGGCACTGGGCTGAGCCTTGCATGTGTTATTTCATTTAAACCTTATCAATTCACTGCATCACAAACTTGGTTGATTTACTTACCACTTTCAAGATGTTTGCCGTATCTTTTGCACACCGCTGGTACTATTTTTTACTTAATTCTTTTCTTTAGATCAATTTCCTTTTTCTAAAAAAAAGTACTTTTAAATGAAATTTTATATGCACTGTAAGTTGTCATAATAGTTGCACAATTAAACACAATATGATCATGGTATTGCCTGCTGGATACTCTCGCCTGCTGAAAGATTGGAGGCTGTGGTATTCTGCAGTGTTTTTATCACTGATTGAGATGTTCAGACTCTTGCTGTGGCTGTTACTGTTATCTACCATGGTCTCATCTTCCTTGCTGGAAAATTCTCCCTCCTCCTAGAAAGTCTAGAAATGCTATATTGTACTCACTCCCTTCCCAGCCTCCCTTCAGCTGACAGGGGGTTATGGCCCAGCTTCTCATGGACATCTGAATTAAAACCCCGGAAGCTTCTGGGAAAGATTTACCTCCCTGTTTAAAAAACAAACAAACCTTGGAAGTAAGCTTAATGCCCATCAGAAAATGAATGGATAAAGAAAATGTGGTATATACATAAAAGAGAATTATTCAGCCTTAAAAAAGGAGGAAATCCTGTCATATGCTACAACATGGATGACGAACCTAAAGAACATTATGCTAAGTGAAATACACCAGTTACAAAAAGACAAATATGGCATGATTCCACCTGTATTTATGTGAAATATCTAAGGCAGTCAAACTCTTAGAAACAGAAAGTAGAATGGTCTCCCCAGGGACTGGGGGGTGGAGGGGGGGGAAAACAAGGGGTGATTCATTAGTAGTTCAGTTTTGCAAGATGAAAAAGTGCTAGAGAGTTTTTGTATAACAATACGCAGTAGCAATTGTTCTGAATACCTAAAAATGGCTAACATGGCAAATATTATATATATTTTTTTACCACAGTAAGAAAGTTTTGTAATTGGACAGTGATGATTATTGTGCAGTTTTGTGAACCACTAAATGGTTCACTTTAAAATGGTTATTTTATGTGAATTTCACTTCAATAAAAAATTTTTTTGTGTGTGTATGTCTTACAACAAACAAACAAATTATAATTTAAGCTACTCTAAATGTCTTTAACTAAGGTTATGGATATATACAAATTCTGGTGCAGGGCAGCCATTTTGTAGTTATGAGGGAATTTGCCTAACGACCAAGCCAGTAACATGAAGATAACAAGGAAAGATGGAAAGAACCTGGTTCTTTGATGACTTCATAGAGCTGCTGAGCTTCCCTCAAACTGTCTTCGCCTGGAAGGCTTTGTGAGATAATGTATTTTCCTCCTTGTTTTATTCACTTTTATTTTGAGTATTATTGCATCAAAGGCATCCCAACTTGTATGAGAAATTTTCTCCTTATGTACTTAGAAGAATTTTGAAGAAAAATGAAGAAAGAATACATTTCCTATCATGGGATTCACCATTATTTAAAGGTACATTCACATACTATGAAAAATTATCTATTATACCGCCCCAAATCTCTAGTTCGGGTGGTATAATAGAAATCTTGTAGAGTTGTTATCCCTATTGTCATGTGAGAAAATACCTATAGTCACAAGGCTGAGAAGCTGAAAAGCCTTCTTCATTTACTAATGAAACCCTGAATTTTCATGGCGCCGCTGGAACGAGTATTTCCGGTGAGGAAGGACAGGTGGGATTCTAGTCCTGAGTCTTCCTTCCCTCTGAGGGACTTCCTTTCTGCTTCCCACTGACACCTCTACACGGGCCCCCATGACACTGAGCCTGTATCCCCTTGGACGCTCCTTCCCTGGCCCTGACTCAGCCAAGACAGGCCGGAACTCTTACCCACACCATGATGAATCCTGAGTGAGACAAACTCAGAAACACAGAAACCAAGGGTCCCACACACAGTGAAGCTCCCCACACCCACTTTGAATGCACAAAAGTGGACCCACAGCATTCTTGCTTCCACGGTTCCCAGACCACTCCTCCTCCGCACCCCGTACCTCACATGGAGGCTGCTTCCCAGGCCCCTCTTCTGCGGCCCTGCCTCTCGCAGAGCATCATCCTACATGCTGGTACTTGAGGAGGTGGTCTCCTTTGTTCCTGGGCCCCTTCGCTGCTCAAGCTAGGAATTTCATTCTAACCCTGCCCACCAGGTTCCTCTATCCTCACCTCTTACCTCTCACCTTGTCCCCAGGGATGATCAGTAGCCTGGTCCCCATTACCAAGCCGGTGGCGTAATGACCTTTTCCAGTCTTACTGATCAGGCATCCACTTGCCAGGTGGGACCCTTAGGCCCACATGTAGCAGGCCTGGTCACAGAGCCAGGTGGAAGGGCAGGCCTGTGAGAGACAAGGTGCAAAGCACTGGGGAACACGAGGTGGGGTGGAGGGGGTTGAGCTGGGGGGCTACAATGGGTGGGGTGCTATAGATCAGTCTTCTTGGGGCCTTACTGAGAGGGGTCCAGGTTAAAGCCATGAGCTGGGTCCCCACTCAGCAGGCAGAAGGGATACCCCGGCAGCGCTGCTGTCCACTCGCCCACCCCCCTTCCAGGGCATACCAGGCAGTGCCTGGCACTTGGCGCAATGGAGGACTCACATTTGGCCCCAGGCCTCCCTCTCTGAGCTTTAATCTCTTCCTCCATAAAAATGTTCCTGTTAGTATCCTATGGGAGTAACCCCGAGAAAAGGCTTTTTTTCCTATGATAGTGGCCAGTTTGAAAATATATGTGAAAAAAGATCCTCTTGGTAACACAATTAAAGCTCACAACATATTTAGGACCAGTTCTAAAAATAAAAGGGAGAGACTTATGTGAAGAAAACCATAAAACTTAATAATGGACATAAAAGAAGACTCAAAGGGGGGGTATGTACTGCATTGGGAAACCTCAATATTATGAAAATATCCACTGTAGAAGGTATCTATAAATTCAGTACAAAACCAATAGTAATTGTGATTTCTAATAAAATTGACAGTGTTATTATTGTTCACATGATAGAAAAAATGCATAAGAAAAAGCTATTTTGAAAAGGAAGAACAATGGAGGGGAATATATTTTGCCAGATATCAAAACATACTATAAAATTATAGAAGTAAAAAAGATATAGGAATAAATAGACAAATCGACAAGTGGAATAGAATGGTGAATGAGAAACAGACCCTTAAATATATAGGAATTTAGTATATAAGGTTGATATTTCAAATGAGAGGAAAAATAGTTAAAAATGTTCAAAGAAATTACTGCAAAAAATGAAAATCAAGTTTGAGCTCTACTTCACACCATTCATATTAAAAATCTGTAGATTACTCAAAGAACAAAACACTTTTTAAAAGCTACCAAAGAATTAGACAAAACATTATTTTTATGGTTTTGTGATAGAGATAGCTTGTGAAATACATAAGATTTTTTGTAAATATAGACAAACCACTCCAAAATGTGTATGGAAACATAAAGGAATTAGAATAGCCAAAACAATTGTGTAAAAGAAAAATTAAGTGAGAATTTATTCTACCCAATTTTCCACACATTATATTATATAGCTATAGTAATTAAGGCTAGGTAATATTGGTAAGGGGAGACACACAGATCAATGGAACAGAACAGAAAACCCAGAAATAGACCCACACAAATATGCCCAACTTATTTTTTATAGAAGTGCATAAGCAATTGAGGAAGGAGAGCCTTTGAAACAAATGTTGCCGGAGAAACTGGACAATCCATAGGCAAAAAAGGACACCACACCTTATATAAATATTAACTCAAAGTGGATCATAAACTTAAATGTGAGACATAAAACTATAAAACTGTTAGAAAAAACAAACAGAAGGAGAATCTTCGGGATCTTGGGCTAAGCAGAGTTCTTGACCTTGACATCAAAAATGCTATTATTAAAGAAAAAATTGATAAATTGGACTTAATCGAAATGAAAAACTTTTGCTTTGTGAAAGACCCAGTAAAGAGGATGCAAAGGCCAGCTAAAGGCTGGAGAAAATATTTGTAAAACACTCATCTCACAAAGAAGAGTGAAAAAACCAAACACGTAAATTCATAAATGGGCAAAATCCCAGAAGAGCTATGTCACTGAAGCGACTATTATTGCAGTAAATAAGGCCCATGAAAAGATGTTCAACAGCCTCAGCCATTAGGGAAATGCCAGTCAAAACCACATGAGGTATCACGACCCATCTGTCAAAATGGCTACAATGAAAAATAGTGACAACATCAGTGGCTGACCAGGATGTTAAGAAATTGTATCTCTTACACTTTTTGCAGGTGGGGATATAAAATGGGAGAGATGTTGGAAAACAGTTTGGCAGCTTCTTTAAAAAAAAATGAACAGGTAACTATCATTGGACCTACCAACTGTGCTTTTGAAAATCTGTGGACAAATGTTCCTAACACCGTTTTTGTAATAGCAACAAAATGGGAACACCCCAAACATTCTTCCCCAGATGAATGGTGAGCAACTTGCAGGCATCCACACCATGGAATACTTCCAAGCTATAAAAGGGGACAATTTTGATACACAAAATAACTCCAATGAATCTCCAAGGACTTATGCCCAGTGAAGAAGCCAATTCCCAAAAGTTACACATTGCATGATTCCATTTATAGAACATTCTTGAAGTGACAAAAGTATAGAAATTTGGAGCACATGAGTGGTTGCCATGTTGAGGATAGGGTGCCAGTGCGCTGGGGAAGGGAAAGGGAAGTGGATGTGGCTAGAAAGGGGGGACACAGGGGCTCTGGGTGGTGAGGGAGTTGCTCTGTGTGAACTACCCTAATGTCAATGTCCTGGCTGTGGTATTGTACTACAGATTTGCAAGATATTACCATTCGCGAAAGTGGGTCAGCAATATAGGAGATCTCTCCATATCATTTCTTTCAACTGCATGTGAATCTACAATTATCTCAAGATTAAAAGCTTAATTAAAACAACTAGAAAAGAATAAAAAGAAAATAAAAGGTATCATTTGTATGGATTTGTGACAGGGGAAGCTTATGAAATAAGACACTCAAAACAAAAGCCAATAAATTCAACCACATCAAAAGAGACCATAAACAAAACTGAAAATTAGCAACTCACTAAGGAAAATATCCACATGTTAATATTTAAAAATATAAATACCTCTTATAAATCAATATGAAAAAGTAATGCAGAAGGAAATGGGGCAAAGGATAGGAAAGGGCAGTTCACAAAATGAGAAATTCAAATGGTCAAAAAAACCTGTTGTAAGATGTAGTATCTCCAATAATAAAGGACATGCAAATTAAAACGATGAGGATCACTTTTTATTCCATCAGACGAGCAAAATAGAAAGTCTGATGGATGCAGGGCTGGTGAAAACACTGGGTATACTCAACTTCTGTTGGTGGGCGTATAAATTGGTAGAACCACACTGGAGGGAAATTGAAAGAATCTGTAAAATCTCAAAAAGCAGTACCTATGACCCTGGTACATTCCCTAGAGAAACAGTCCTGTGTGTCCCATGTCTTTACTGCAGCTTCCATTTATCACAGTGACGAACTGGAAATGACCTTGCTCTCTGTCACGGGGGGATGCTTACATAAACTCTGGTGTCTCATTTCTGTGGAACCCTGGGTGCACAGCTCCTTGGAAGGAGGAAAAGCAAGTTGCCAGTGACACACTGAATGATAGATACCATTCATGTATACACACACCCTTCCTGGGGGTAATTTTCATTTTAAATTCATGACAGCAAACCTCAAAGGATCATGCAACACAACCGTGGAATCCTAAAATGTTTCTCTTGTCTGTTTGTTTTCTCTTTCTAATGTGATTATTCTGTATCTTTTCTCTCCCACATCTCCCCACTTCATGTTCAGTTGGTGACCTTGCCTAACACTTCAAAAACAAAAAATAAAATAAAAATAGAATTGCCATATGTTTCCAGCAATCCCTCTTCTGGATTTATATAAAAAGAATTGAAAGTAGAGAGACTTCTGAGAAGATGGTGGCGTGAGCAGGGTGGCGGAAATCTCCTCCCAAAACCATATATATTTATGAAAATACAACAAATACAACTATTCCTAAAAGAGAAACCAGAAGATACAGGACAACAGCCAGGCTACAGCTACACCTGCAAGAACTCAGTGCCTCACGAAGTGGGTAAGATACAAAGCCGTGACCTGGCAGGACCCAAGCACTCCCCCACCTCAGTGCACCGGGGGGTGGGGGGGAGGAAAAGATTCAGAGCAGGGAGGGAGTGGAAGCACAGGTCTGCCAAATAACCAGCCCTGGTGATCTGCGCCAGGAGCGCAGACACACATCGTGCGGTGTTATCAGAGATTAGAGAGACAGAAGTGCAGGATCTGAGATGGCAGGTCCCCTCAGCTGGCTCCCCGGGACAAAAGAAAAACGGGTGCCATTTTTTTAATGTTGTTGTTTTTTTTTGGTTTGTTTGTTTTTTGGGATTTTTTGCTTTCTGTTGTTTTTTTGTTTGGTTGGTTAAAGTCGTAAAGAGACAAGGGCCCAACAGCGGAACAGGATCGTCCCAGTGCACTCAGCCTGGCAGGCTGGGAGTTGTGGGAAATTTTGGACCCCTTGGCTGGCGGCCGGGCAAAGCAGGCACACCAAGGCTTTCCACAGAGATCAGCAACCTGCCATTCGTTCCCTCCCGGCCGGCACAGCAAAGGGTCTGGGAGATGCCGCTGCTGCGGAACAGCAGAGGAACGGCCCTGCCCGCAACAACCTCACAGAATCTACTCCCGGCGGGTGCACAGCTAAGTGGGAAGAGCCCCAGAACCAGGTCCAGAAGGCACCAAGGGGACCAGAACGCACCCAGCAGACCCGAAGTACTATAGGCTAGGTTGAGGGCAACCCCACACACAGGCAGTTCAGGGGATGATCCCAGAGACTGCCTCCTGGTGTGCAGGAAAACAGCTCAGGCCTGGGAGAAAGGCAAGGAGAACAACAAGCAGGAAGGGACTTTGTTCTCTCAGCTGACACACGTGACACCTACCAGCGACCACTTCTATCGCCATGAAAAGACAGAGGAATATGGTCCAGACTAAGATCAGCCAGACAACCCCAGAGAGGGAGTCTGAAGGGATGGACATGCACAATCTTCCTGAAAAAGAATTCAGAATAAAAGTCATAACCATACTGATGGATCTACAGAGATATATGCAAGAGCTGAGGGAGGAAGTGAGGGAAGTGAGGAAAGACAATGCAGAAATGAGACAAGCGATCGACGGGCTTAGCAGCAGACTGGATGAGATGCAAGAGACTGTCAATGGAATAGAAATCAGAAAACAGGAATACAGAGAAGCTGAGAGAGAGATAAAAGGATCTCTAAGAATGAAAGAATATTAAGAGAACTGTGTGACCAATCCAAATGGAACAATATTCGCATTATAGGAGTACCAGAAGAAGAAGAGAGAGAAAAAGGGATAGAAAGTGTCTTTGAAGAAATAATTGCTGAAAACGTTCCCACGCTAGGGAAGGAAATAGTCTCACAGACCATGGAAGCCCACAGATCTCCCAACACAAGGGACCCAAGGAAGACAACACCAAGACACATAATAATTAAAATGGCAAAGATCGAAGATAAGGACAGAGTATTAAAGGAAGCTAGAGAGAGAAAAAAGATCACCTACAAAGGAAAACCCATCAGACTATCATCAGACTTCTCAACAGAAAACTTACAGGCCAGAAGAGAATGGCATGATATATTTAATGTAATGAAACAGAAGTGCCTCGAACTATGAATATTGTATCCAGCACGATTATCATTTAAATTTGAGGGAGGGATTAAACAATTCCCAGACAAGCAAAAGCTCAGGGAGTTTGCCTCCCATAAACCACCTCTACAGGATATCTTAAAGGGACTGCACTAGATGGAAGCACTCCTAAGGCTAAAAATATGTCACCAGAGAAAATAAAATCATAGCAAGGAAAGCAGACCACCCAAATACTAACTAAAGGCAAAGAATAAAACACCTAGTATATAAAGAATAGAGGAGGAAGAATAAGAAGGGAGAGAAATAAAGAACCATCAGACTGTGTTTATAATAACTTAACAAGAAAGTTAAGTTAGACTGTTAGATAGTAAAGAAGATACCCTTGAACCTTTGGTAACCACAAATCTAAAGCCAGCAATGGCAATAAGTACATATCTATCGATAATCACCCTAAATGTAAATGGACTGAATGCACCAATCAAAGGACACAGAGCGCTGACATATGTGAGACAAATACTAACATAATTAAAGGAGGAAATAGAAAACAATACATTCATTTTAGGAGACTTCAACACACCACTTACTCCAAAGGAAAGATCAACCAGACAGAGAATAAGTAAAGACACAGAGGCACTGAACAACACACTAGAACAGATGGACCTAACAGACATCTACAGAACTCTACACCCAAAAGCAGCAGGATACACATTCTTCTCAAGTGCACATGGAACATTATGCAGAATAAACCACATACTAGGCCACAAAAAGAACCTCAGTAAATTAAAAAATATTGAAATTCTACCAACCAACTTCTCAGATCACAAAGGTGTAAAACTAGAAATAAATTGTACAAAGATAACAAAAGGCTGACAAACACATGGAGGCTTAATAACATACTCCTAAATGATCAATGGATAAATGACCAAATTAAAAAAGAGATCAAACAATATATGGAGACTAATGACAACAATAACACAAAGCCACAACTTCGGTGGGACGCAGCAAAGGCAGTTCTAAGAGGAAAGTATATTGCAATCCAGGCCTATTTAAAGAAGGAAGAACATTCCCAAATGAATAGTCTAAAGACACAATTACTGAAATTGGAAAAAGAAGAACAAATGAGGCCCAAAGTCACCAGAAGGAGGGAAATAATAAAGATCAGAGAAGAAATAAATAAAATTGAGAAGAATTAAACAATAGAAAAAAATCAATGAAACCAAGAGCTGGTTCTTCGAAAAAATAAACAAAATAATAAACCCCTAGTCAGACTTATTAAGAGAAAAAGAGAATCTACACACATAAACAGAATCAGAAATGTGAAAGGAAAAATCATGATGGACCCCACATAAATACAAAGAATTATAAGAGAATACTATGAGAATCTATATGCTAACAAGCTGGAAAACCTAGAAGAAATGGACAACTTAAATACAACCTTCCAAGACTGACCAAGCAAGAAATAGAAAACCTAAACAGACCAATTACCAGCAAGGAAATTGAATCAGTAATCAAAAAACTACCCAAGAACAAAACCCCTGGGCCACATGGATTCACCTCTGAATTCTACCAGACATATAGAGAAGGAATAATACCCATTCTCATTAAAGTTTTCCAAAAAATAGAAGAGGAGGGAGTACTTTCAAACTCATTCTATGAAGCCAGCATCACTCTAATACCAAAACCTGGTGAAGACCTCACCAAAAAAGAAAATTACAGACCAATATCCCTGATGAACATAGATGCAAAAATACTCAACAAAATATTAGCAAACCTAAATCAAAAATTCATCAAGAGGATCATACACCATGATCAAGTGGGATTCATCCCAGGGATGCAAGGATGGTACAACACTCAAAAATCCATCAACATCATCCACCACATCAACAAAAAGAAGAATAAAAACCACATGATCATCTCCATAGATGCTGAAAAAGCATTTGACAAAATTCAGCATCCATTCATGATTAAAACTCTCAACCAAATGGGTATAGAGGGCAAGTACCACAACATCATAAAGGCCATATATGACAAACCCACAGCTAATATCATACTTAACAGTGAGAAGCTGATAGCTTTTCATCTAAGATCGGGAACAAGACAGGGATGCCCACTCTCTTGACTGTTATTCAACATAGTACTTGAGGTCCTAGCCACAGCAATCAGACAAAACAAAGAAATAAGGCATCCAGATTGGTAAAGAAGAACTCAAATTGTCACTATTTGCAGATGACATGATATTGTACATAAAAAACCCTAAAGACTCCACTCCAAAACTACTAGGACTAGTATCTGAATTCAGCAAAGTTGCAGGATACAAAATTAACACATAGAAATCTGTTGCTTTCCTATACACCAACAATGAGTTAACAGAAAGAAAAACAATTCCATTCACAATTGCATACAAGAGAATAAAGTACTTAGGAATAAACCTAATGAAGGAAGTGAAAGACCTATACCCTGAAAACTATAAGACACTCCTAAGAGAAATTAAAGAGGACACTAACAAATGGAAATTCATCCCATGCTCTTGGCTAGGAAGAATAAATATTGTCAAAATGGCTATACTAACTAAAGAAATCTATAGATACAATGCAATCTCTATCAAAATACAAACAACATTCTTCAATGAACTGGAACAAAGAGTTCTAAAATTCATATGGAACCACAAAAGACCCCAAATAGCCAAAGCAATCCTGAGAAGGAAGAATAAAACAGGGAATTATGCTCCCAGACTTCCAGCTCTACTACAAAACTTCAGTAATCAAGACAATTTGGTATTGGCACAAGAACAGACCCACAGACCAGTGGAACAGAATAGAAAATCCAAATATTAACCCAAACATATACGGTCAATTAATATATGATAGAGGAGCCTTGGATATACAATGGGGAGATGACAGCCTCTTCAGCAGCTGGTGTTGGAAAAACTGGACAGCTACATGTAAGAGAATGAAACTGGACTACTGTCTAACTCCATACACAAAAGTAAACTCAAAATGGATCAAAGACCTGAATGTAAGTCATGAAACCATAAAACTCTTAGAAAAAAACATAGACAAAAATCTCTTGGACATAAACATGAGCGACTTCTTCATGAACATATCTCCCCGGGCAAAGGAAACAAAAGCAAAAATGAACAAGTAGGACTATATCAAGCTCAAAAGCTTCTGTACAGCAAAGGACACCATCAGTAGAACAAAACGGCATCCTACAGTATGGGAGAATATATTCATAAATGATATATCCGGTAAGGGGTTGACATCCAAAATATATAAAAAACTCACGCACCTCAACAAAGAAAAAGCAAATAATCCAGTTAAGAAATGGGCAGAGGACATGAATAGACACTTCTCCAAAGAAGAAATTCAGATGGCCAACAGGCACATGAAAAGATGCTCCACATCACTAATCATCAGAGAAATACAGATTAAAACCACAATGAGATATCACCTCACACCAGTGAGGATGGCCAACATCCAAAACACAAACAACAACAAATGTTGGCGAGGATGTGGAGATAGGGGAACCCTCCTACACTGCTGGTGGGAATGCAAATTAGTTCAACCATTGTGGAAAGCAGTATGGAGGTTCCTCAAAAAACTCAAAATAGAAATACCATTTGACCCAGGAATCCCACTCCTAGGAATTTATCCTAAGAATGCAGCAGCCCAGTTTCAAAAAGACAGATGCACCCCTATGTTTATCGCAGCACTATTTACAATAGCCAAGAAATGGAAGCAACCTAAGTGTCCATCAGTAGATGAATGGATAAAGAAGATGTGGTACATATACACAATGGAATATTATTCAGCCATAAGAAGAAAACAAATCCTACCATTTGCAATAACATGGATGGAGCTAGAGGGTATTATGTTCAGTGAAATAAGTCAAGCGAAGAAAGAGAAGTATCAAATAATTTCACTCATATGTAGAGCATAAGAGCAGAGAAAAAATACTGAAAGAAAAAAACAGCAGCAGACTTACAGAACCCAAGAATGGACTAATAGTTACCAAAGGGAAAGGGACTGGGGAGGATGGGTGGGAAGGGAGGGACAAGGGGGAAAAAGGGGCATTATGATTAGCAGATGTAATGTTGGGGGGCACAGGGAGGGCGGTACAACTCAGAGAAGACAAGTAGTGATTCTATAGCATCTCACTATGCTGATGGACAGAGACTGTAATGTGGTTGGTGGGGGGGACCTGATGAAGTGGGTAGTTTAATAACCATAATGTTGCACATGTAATTGTAGATTAATGATACCAAAATAAATTTAAAAAAAATTGTAAGTAGGGTGTTGAAGGGGTATTCACACACCCATGTTCACAGCAGCATTACTCATATAGCCAAAAGGTGGAAACAAACTGAATGTCCACCACAAGATGTATGGACAAACAAAATGTGGTATATACATATAAAGAAATATTATTCAGCCTTAAAAAGATGTGAGATTGACACCTACTACAACGTGGATGGATTTGAAAACATTCTGCTAAGCGAAATGAGCCAGACACAAAATATGGTATGATTCCACTTACACAAGATACTTAGAAGAGGCGAATTCATAAAGACAGAAAGTAGGATAGTGGTTATCAGGGGCTGGAGGGACAAGGACTGGGGAGTTGTTTCATGGGCACAGAGTTTCTCTTTGGGATGGTGGAAAGTTCTGGAAGTGGATAGAAGTGATGGTTGTATAGTATTGCAAATGTACTTAATGCTACCGCATTGTACAATTTAAAAGGGTTAAGAGGATAAATGTTACATTTTGTATATATTCTACCCCCTCACACACAGAAAAAGAGTGAGGGGATTTATTATTAATCTTTCTTCTAGACAGCAGGACTCACTCCGACAGGTTAAAAAAAAAAATCTACCTTGTTTTCAATGGCACCCCCTCCCTGAGTCAGCACCAAAATAGAGGGGAAAAATAAGACATCTGGTCCTAGGAGCTGGTAGCTATACTGGATGACTGGGTGTCTGGGTCCTCAGGGAGCATCCGCTGCTGTGTACCCTGCACCCTGGACTTTGCATGCTTTGTGCCCCAGCAAGTCCTGCCAGTGCCAGGCATTCTGCTGTATTTGGAGCCCCCAAGGACCCAGGCTCCCACGCCTGACAGCACACCCCCAGCCAAGATGGTCCCTGTGTGGGCACAGATGACAAAACTCTTGTCAACGAATAGGAAGTGGTAACTTAAAAAAAAAAAGGAGAAGAAGGCCTGTGGGAAATTTGTCAGTTGACAATTGTACCAAACCAATCTCTGGCCTGCACATGTCCAGGTTTTAAGCCTGTTCCATGAAGCTGAGGTCTGCACCAGGATCTGCCAGGCATCCCCTGCAAACGCAGCCATGAAAACTAAATGGCCTTTGGCTCCTAAGAAGATTTTATACACCCCTCCAGACTTTCACAGCCTACATCTTCTGCCCGCCAACATATGCTTTAGGAAATATATGCACAATAAATCAAATTAATCTCATGACGGTCCCCTCAGTTAATGGAGCACATGTACTCCATCAAAAATGGCTACAAGGCCATAGACTTTTAGGTGAACTTCATTTTCCCACTGCTTTTCATTCTAAAATCAGGAATATGTACTTCTGGAGAAAAATAGTTGGCCATTTAGACTTGATCTTTTTCCCACTTTATTGAGGTATAATTAAGAAATAAAATTGCATATAATTAAGGTATGCAGTGTGATGATTTGATATAAATACACATTGTGAAATGATTACCATACCAAATTCAAGTTAATTAACATATCCATCACCTCACATAGTTACCTTTTGTGTGTATGTCTGGTGAGAACGCTTCAGATCTACTCTGTCAGCAACTTTCAGCTACAAGGTACAATAGTGCTAACTATAGTCACCATGCTGGACAGTAGATCTTCAGAACTTATTCATCTTAAAACTAAAAGTTTGTATCCTTTGACCAATATGGCCCCATTTCCCTCACACCTCTGCCCCCGGCAACTACAACTCTATTTTCTGGTTCTATGAATTTGACTTTTTTTTAGATTCCACATGCAAAGTGATATATAGTTTTTGTTTTTCTCTGACTTAGTTTACTTAGTCTAATGTCCTCTGGATTCATCCATGTTGTTGTAAATGGAAGCATTTCTTCTTTTCAACGAATGAATAATATTCCATTATTGAAAACCCACAGATATATGATATATATGTCATATTATCTTTGCCCACTCATCTGTCAACAGACACCTGGTTGCTCCCATTATCTGGGCTATT
>JAQQAC010020896.1:14905238-14965876 GCA_029783875.1 Phataginus tricuspis | reverse complement strand
AATAATAATAATAATAATAATAATAATAATAATAATAATAATAAAAGATGGACTCACAGGGTACCCACCTTCTCTAGAATTTATTTTTCTATGTGTCCTTCTTTAACTTGATGGAACAACGCCACATACTAACCCTGTGACCATGAGACACAACCAACAGCCACTCTGAGGCTCAGATTCTTCACTGTACTGCGGGGGATAATAATACCTTCACGGTGGGGATGTGTGGCTCGTTGAATGAAATGTGAAAATGTATGAGAAACTGACCAGCACAGTACCAGAATTCAGCAGACCTGCATCACAAATGTAATTTCCTCTCATTTACCCCTTATTCAATTTGGAGTTTTGTTAAGCAAATTGCTGTTAAGCAAGAGTTGTCTGTTCTCAAATTACAGTAACTGCTACTTTCCAGGGTAAGAGGTTATTAAAAAGACTTCCTCTTGCCCTGGTTCAGAACCAGCCAGGACACATGGTGGAAAGGGTCCTTTAGGAACTGTTGGGGTGAGACTTCGTCCTCCAAGAAAGAAGCAATAAGGAAGAAACCCAGGCCTTTGTCTTCCGTTTTTCTCGGGGATCAAAGTCATGCGCATGTGTAGACTGGAGAGCACACCTCATGACCCTCAGAGCTTTAAAGCCCCGGTACCTCTGAAAGCTGGTCTCAGAACAAAATAATTGCATACAGACGTTCCCTTTGATCACTTTCTAATACCAGTTTACAGCTCTGCTTCCTTGTAACCCCAAAGAAAGCCCTAATCATGGAGCACGTAACAAAAATCCGAATTTTGGCCCTGTAGGAGTGGGGATCTGTAAGCATGTATTTGGACTGGGGCAGTGAGCTGTGGTTTACTAGTGTTGAGCTCTTTCCCCAAATAAGCTCCCCATGTGGCTAGTGGGATATTTTCATCTGAATGGTTCAGTAGAGCACTGGAGGCAGAAGATAATTTTTTTGTGGTTTGCCAGAGGCCAGGCAGTTTTTCCATTCTGTTCTTTTATTATGATCATGATTACTCCATTACCTACTCCTAACGGGGTTTCTATGGGTCTCAGTCTGTTTCTAATAAGAAGCAGACTAAAAACAAAGTTTTGGTTGTGTTTGAAATCTTCAGATTTTTTTTCTGAAATAATAGACTAAAGGATTTTATTTGTCTTCCGAGGTTGCGAGGTTGTCTCAGAAATGCTCTGTCCCAAGTCCCCTGGGGAACAGGGAAGTGGCACTTAGAATGCCACCACCGAATGCTGATTCCTGGGCTCTGCCCCATCTACTGAATTGAAGCTTCAAGGTAAAGCCCAGAAACCCACCCCTTTACCAAACATTTCAGGTGATTCCAGTGAATATTAATGTTTGAGAAAAGGGAAAGGAGGAAAAAAATCCATGAGCAATATTTCTTTTTAATTGCAATATAACTAAAATACCACAAAATCCACCATTTCAAAGTGTACAATTCAGTGGTTTTTCATGTAGTCACAAGGTTGTGCAACCATCCCCACTAACCAGCTTCAAAGCATTTCTAACCTCCCCAAAAGAAACTCTGCATGTATGAGCAGTTAGTCCCAATTTCCCCCTCTTCCAGCCTCTGGCAATCATTAATCTATTTTCTGTTTCTATAGATTGGCCTATTCTAGACATTTCATATAAAGGATATCTTATCAGTTTATGACATTTTACGTCTGGCTTCTTCCACTTAGCATAATGTCTCCAAGGTTTCCTATATCATAGCATGTGTTAGTACTTCATTCTTTTTTGTTCTTGAATAATAGTTCACTATATGGACACATCATGCTCTATCTGTTAATCAGTTGCTTATTAATCAATATTTGCTCAGTACCGTATATGTGCAAGACAGTCTGCTGGGTTGCCCAGGGGATGGACACGAGTTCTCCAGTAGCACAGGGAATTCAGAGGAGGGGAAGGGGAAGATAGCATCCAGCACAAAGCAGAATGAATGAAAAGCTATACACACAGGGAAAGAAAGGTAACTTGGAGAGGCAGCATGGTGCCCAGCTGGGGGATAAGTGTGCTGCCCGAGTTCGGGACAGTAGTGACAGTCACGCAGCCAGGTACTGGGGCCTTTGCTGCAAGCTGGTTCTGGGTCCTGGGGCCCCAGAGATGAACCAGACACCATCTACCCCATGGGGCTCATGGACTATTAAGGAGGCAAAACATGGTTCCAGATAATGGCATAATACAGGGTAGCTGTGGAAGGAAAAGGCAGAGGTATACAGAGGGGGAGGCCCCTTCCGGCTCAAGGGTTAGGAGAGGTGAAGGAGCACTGGAGCTGGGCTTGGCCCCTCAGATGGGACTTAAATGGATGGTAGACAATGGGAGCAAGTTACCGAAAAAGTCAGGGGCAGAAACGTCTGATGTGCATGCAGGGACAGAGTTCCAGGACACCTGTTTTCCTTGGGTCAATAGTTCTCAACCTTGGCTGCATATCAGAGTTGCCTGGGGACTTTAAAAAATTACCAACCCTAGAGATTCTGTTTTAATTAAATTGCTTTAGGGTGAGCCCAGGCGGCAGTATTTATTAAAATCTCCCCAAGTGGTTCTAATGAGCAGTCAGAGTTGAGAACCACCGACTCGCAGGATTCAAGGAGAGACCTTGTTGGACATTAGCCTGGACATTAGGCTGGGAGTGAACCGTCCACAGGTTGACCACATCATTTGGTATCCAAACTGGGACAGTTTTCATGAGAGGAGGTGCTATTGATAATTATGCCAGAGTCGCAGGTATAAGCCAGACTGTCCCAGATGAACCGGACTCTACAGTCACCATAACTCAGAAGACCTAGAATGCAGGCTATGGGACTTGACCTTAGCTGCCTCACAAGTGGGGTCATTGAAGGTTCTGGAGCAGAACATTGACACCTGATAAAATTGGTGCTTGAAGATTAGGGAAAGCAGGCTTAGCTGGAGGCAGGAAGGCAGAGGACTCTGGGGAGGACGGAACTGGGAAAATGAGAAGGCAGACAGAGTGTGAGAATGAGAAGCACCCCCAAGACCACCCCAAATGAAGCTTTCGTTTAAATAAAAATGGTGTGCTAGGCTGGGCAGAGGCTGCTCCTAGCCAAGTCCATTGTCCCCATCAAGGCCATCTCCTACGTGAAAATTCTGTAGCAGCTACAGATAAGAAGTCAAGGAACGGCAGGGGCTTTCCCGGCACCCTAGGGTAGCCTCTCTTAGGCAGGTTCCCTGAGGGCTGTTTGCAAAGGTCCCTCTCTATTTTGTGACCTGCGAGAAGCCCAGGAAGCCTGCCTTGGTGCCCTGCCCCAACCCTGCTATGATGGCCACCCTCCTGAGCTTCCACGGTCGGGGAGACCCTGGTTCCCTGCTCCGCCTCCAGCGTCTGATCAATGCGAGGTGCTGCTGCCCAAGCCTTTTCTCTCCCTTTGTCTCCTGCCTCACAGAGCTTGTCAGGCGAGATATACACCTGCCCCACCCAGCCCAACCCAGGGTGTGTCTGGCCAGGAGCGTGAGACTTTGGGTCAGCCTCTGTGCATGGGGTGCTCCTCTTCCCAGAGGCTGGTGCCCAGGCAGGTGGCACCAGGTCAGAGCTTTACCTTCTATGTCCCTTGACCCTCAAAGCAGAAAGTGTTGGCCCAATGGCTGGAGTGGGGGAAGGAAGATACCCAACACTGGGCTGTGCTCCCCAGCAGAATGCAGCGGGGCACAGAGGGGCGCCCTAATGCCCAGTATGTGGTCCACAGCAGAGGTGGGATACTGGGAAGAGGGGAGGAAGCCAAGTGCAAAACGAGCAGCTCCTATGCACTCAAGCTCCTTCATTGTCCTCTTCTCTCGGCCTCGGAAAGATGTATTTCATTATCTCAAATAATCTCAGAACGTCAACACATAAATGGCTACCAAACTGCCCACCCCTTGCATCTGCGGGGGTAGAGGAGGGCACCGAGTGCAGGGACGGTCGCAGCCTGGCTCCTGCGATGCCCCTGAGCTGACAAGGAGGCACCTCCCAGGCTTAGGCTGCAGGGGGCAAAGCATGGTTGCCTCTGGCCTGTGACCTGAGGAGCGACCACAGCTGCACCTGGTGCCCAGTAAGTAATGCTATTGGTCGGGGTCAGCCCTAGGTTGCGTGGCCTGGGGGTTGGGGCCAGAGGGCGCTCTCAGTTCCTCCCGGAGAGAGAGGAATTCCTGAGGCATCAATATATGGAGGAAGCAGCTTTGTGATAAAACCTTCAGAGCTGGAGGCTGGCGCTTCAGTCTCTCAGGAAGTAAGTGGGTGATCCCGATGTCCTCATCTGGAGAGTGGGCATGTGGCAAATTCAGAGGTAGCCTACCAGGCCAAGCTTTGCTTTCTTTTTAATGCAGTTGCTATCAGCTCCTTTTCTATCTAGACAATTTGGTGAGAACCGACTTCTTAGTTCAGGGAACTGTCCCAGGAGTGGCCCCTCTTAGTTATCCACAGGTTAGGTTAGTGAGTTTTGATTTCCTGGGGTAAACGATAGAACAGATTCCTGGATGGCCTGACAAAGCTAGGCCCTGGTAGGCGTCCGCACAGAAGAGCAGGGAATTAATTTGCTTAGGGCTGAGGAACAACTGGGAAGAAAGGGATGAAGACGAGATCCTTCCATGCCAAAGTCGTAATTCCTCTAATGAAGACCACAGGCCGCAAGGTGCCAGGAAGAGGGGGGCAGGGTCAGAATCAGTGATCCGGTTTAATCTCGGGGCCTCCAGGTGCCCAAGCCCAGAGTGTGGCTGAGAGTAGAATTCCCCCGGGATGCAGCTGCCTCTGCCATGGTCATGGCCTGCTCGGGAAGTGTGAGCCACGAGAGCGACTGTGACCTTGGGGCCTGATGTTGGCACCTCTGAGGACCGGGTGAGGGGCAGACTCAGTGAGGCATGATTCCTGCAAGACCGTTTTCCTAGAGACCCCACAGAGCTGTGCTAGAAGCAATGGGGCCTGGGGCCTCTTGATGTTCCAGTTTTTCCCTGATTGCTGCTTGCAATCAGAATTACTCCGAGGACTGAGGATGCTTCCGATTTCCTTGGAGGGATCAATGTGGAATAAAGCTTCCCATTAATATGGGCATACAGTGCTTAAGCAATTATTGAATAAATAAGATTGACTGAATTTGTGCCCCAAACTAGTGAAGTGTGTTTGCTTGGGAAAAAGACCAGAAAGTTATACAATGAAAAATTATTAGTCATTGCCTCTGGCTGGTAAGATATCAGGTGATAGCAATTCTCTTTTCTTTTCATGTATCTGTATTTTCCATTTTCTCCCTACAGTGATCATGTAATTACTTGAGTTAATAAAAACACTTTTATAGTGGCTCAAAAAATAATTGTTATCTCGAGGCCCCCCCAAAAAGGCTACATTTTGTCTGCTCTTATCTGTTCCAGGAGGTGGTGAAGAATACATTACATTTTGGAAAGATATTTCTTAATCCCAAATGGTTAAAATAGAAAATATACTTGTTTGTGTTCAATTGTCTGGAAAAAAATCAATGAGTAGAATCAAGATGGCAGAGCTTGATCTGCAGTGATGGGGGACATGGGGCTCTGGTGGACTGGTTAAAAGGGCAGGAAGAGAAGGCCCAGGTGGGGAGCGTGGTTTCCAAATCTCTGAGAGCTGCCCTGGGGCAGAGGGAGTCCAGAGCCCCCGAGGTGTAGAGGTTATGGAGGACTTTTCCAGCGCGTCTGTGAATGGGATGCCTTAGGAGATGCTGTAATGAAATGACCTCAAACTTCAATTGGCAAAAATGGTTACTGTTGACCGTTACATCATTATTCTGCTGCTGGTTATTATGTCATATTACACATGAGAGGGGTGTCAGTGAGGAAGGGCAGTGAGAATAGAAAAGGTGGATCTGATCCAGCCAAGAGGCTTCAAAGAAAGAAGACAGCTAGGGCCCATGTGATGCCAAAGGGCCTGGCCAGTGTGGGAGGGTGAGCTCCTGTGGGTGTAGACATGAGACAGTAGAGATGCAGCTGGTGTAGACACGGAAAAAGCGGGGTGGGGAGGTGGGGAGTTTGGGGGGGGCAGCGGGGAGGGGCCTCCAATTAAGAAACAGAGGAAAGTTAGGGGAAGGGAAGAATGCCACTCTAGCACTAGCCCAGATAATAATGCATTTGTGCAAAACAGAAAATGGTGTCCTAGCTGGTGAATACCACCTTGTCCCAGGGGACCTGGCTTGGCTAAGTGGAATGTGAGCTGGGTTTTATTCCTTCATTGGCTCCCTCAACTGGTGGCCCTTGTTTAGTGAACAGCCTGTGTGTTTGTACACGGAGGTGCTGGGCAGCTACACCGTTTGGATGGTTGGTTGTCCATAAATGATCTCAGCCAGCACTAGGGGTACAGGAACAGGATGTGGTGCCTCAGGGAGGAAGCCAACCCTGTTCAGGGCATGGGACAGGGCCCAGTGGGTTGGGCTGGGGTCCAGGGCAGACTTCCAAGGCTAATGATGAGCTGAAGTGTGAGGCAGGGAAACTGAGGGAGACCCTTATTTGTATGGACAGAGGGAATGCTGCAGGCAAACGGAGAAGGGCAGGTGCCTTTGGGGCTACCCATACTCACACGCACACCTCGGGCCACGAGACTCATTCCAGACTTCTGGGACGCCCTGACTGATCTGGTGGGAAGGGATCACAGCAAAGGCAAGCCGAGTGGGCTTGGGGGCCGTCAGTGAGTCCCCTGGGGGCCAGGACCAGCAGGTGCCGGCCAGGTACCAGACGCAGTAACTGCTTTGGCTGTTCTTTATGGCAGCATTTTTCAAACTTAAGCGTGCATCGGAAGGAGCTGGAGAACTTGGGGGGCCCCACCTCAAGCATCTGATTCAGCAGATCTGGGGTGGAGCTCGAGGACCTGCGTTCTGAATTTCTAACCAGTTCCCAGGCTGCTCTTGGACCAGCGCCAACAACTTGAGAACTATTGCCCCCCAGGCTGTTCTTGCCCCCGAGGCGCAGGGCGTGCTCTGGGAACTTGGCTCCCCTCTGCCTCTCCTCGTCAGCCCTGGGCCCTTGGGCGGCGCCTTCCCCACCACCCCTCCAGACCCTGGCCAGGCTGCCGCTCCATCTGCCCTTCCCGGCAGGATGTCACACCTGCACCTTCCTTGCGTCCTTAGGCTCCTCTGAAATGAGCCATGTCTCGGAGGAAGAACTGGCCACACCCACCTTGGGCCGTGGGAAGGGGTCCAGGCAGTCCTGTGATCTCCTGCGGGTTCTCGATGCCTGAGGGGCAGCCATGGGCCCTGGTGAGTCTGGTCTGTGGTTTCTGGGCTCTGCTGGGCAGGTAAGAGCCCCCCTGGCAGAGCAGTGATTGCCCCCCTGACATCTGATGGAGCCCCAAATCAGCCCCTCTAGGTCAGAGAGCCAAGTTTCAAATGCATCACAGCCTATGAATGGGTTATAAAGGGTGGCCAACCTAGCTACTCCCTAAGTTCCTTCCCAGTTCTAGCGCTCTTGACTCTGAGAGGGAAGGTGGGTCAGAGGAAAGAAAATGCTCACTAGGGTTTGCTGGAAAGGGCAGCGGGTGAGAGCAATGTCAGCTGTGGTGAGCTGGGCCTGGGAAGGCAGCGTGAGTCACTGGGGATGACAGAGCTGGGATGGGGTGCCAGGGGAAGGCTTTAACGGGAGTCATGTGGCCCAACCCCTGGTGAGAAGGCTGGGGCTGGTGGGGGGTAGGGCTTTGGAGCCTGGGAGGCCGCCTGATGGGCCACGGGGCAGGCTCAGAGGGCCACTCCATGGCTCTGGCTGGATCTTCAAGGCTGTGGGCTCTGGAGAACGGCAGGCACTTGTTGGGAGTGGCCACGCTGGTGACGGTGGCCTGAGCTCTGACCTAGTGCTGTGTGGGAGCCTTCTGGGGGGCCTCTCTGGAAGCCGGCCCTGCTGGAAAGCCCCCACCTGCAAGGAGCCTGCCTGACCTCTTAGTTCTGGGCTCCAGTCCTGGGACCACTTCACACAGGGGTGTTCCTGCTCCTCTTTGGGTCTCATGCCTCAAAGGCGGGGCCAGGAGATGTCCCATTTTGTAGCCCCTGCACGGCTTAGCTTAGCACAGTGCAGGGCACCCAGTGGGGACCCAGAGCCCTGGGGAGATGTTTGGTGGACAGCAGGGGCCTTTGGCCCTTGGGAGAGGAGATGGGGTACTGGAGGGGCTGAGGCTGCTCTGAGCAGGCTACAGTTGTGGGGGTGCAGTGGCCACTTAGCAGGAGCTTCTGGTTGGGGAGATGGGGTATGCCGGCTCAGGAGGTTATCTGAGGGCACAGGAAATATCTGGAATCTATGGAAATGGGAACTTAGGTCAGAGGTCACCTCAAATTAAAATTTAAAAAGCACTCTGTATGAAGGGAATCAAAGGAGTTAAAGACATTTGCTCTTCCGGAGTCTCCTGAACCCAGATGTTAGTGGTTAAAATTCCTGTGGGGCCAGACAATGGTCACTGAGAGCGGCTTTTGGGGGCTGGAGGGGCAGGAACCGCCCAGGGGACAGTGTGATGCCTCAGTTACCCTCCAGGACACTGACCCCAGGATTTACGGAGCAAAGCTGGGTGTTGTGGGGGGACAGGGTGCACTGGGGTCCAGGGCTTCTGGCCCTCCACTCTGGGCTGGCCGCTCCCTGGGATGAAACAGGATCCAGGATCTGGCTCTGGTCTGAGCCACGGCAGCTTGTCAGCTGCAGGCCCCGGCTCCCTCAAGATTTATGGGCTGGAGCCCCTCATCTCAGGGCCGAGGTCTTTTGATCTGAGCCCAGGGTTAGGGGCAGGGGATTCCTGAGCCTTAATTGGCATCAGCCGGGCTGATGCTGACCAGGACTCCTTCCCAGCCCCGGCCCCAGCCCCCCAGCACCCATGGCTGCTGCTGACTGGGTGTGCAGGGGTCTGGGGGGTGGGCCGAGTGTACACGCAGAGTTTATTTCTGCTCTGGGGCCTCCCGGGTGTGAAGACCCGGAGTAGGAAGGGACAGCTCTCAAGCGTGCTCCTCCTGAAGCCCCTCCCAGCTTTGACGCACCCCTGACCTCCTCCCCTTCCCTCTCTGCCCTCACCTGCGCCAAGTGTCCTGTCCTTCCTTGAGAGGTGACCATGTGCCTGGCACTATGCTGGGCACTGTGAGGATACAAGGCAAGTCTAGCAGGTGAGCAGGGTGCATGTCCAGGTCCAGAGGCCCTGGACCGCAACGCACCCCATCCCTCCACATTGTTTGACCTAAGATCAAATAATCAAATAATTGCCTCTGCTCAGATTTGCTCAGCCCAGGGGTATCCGTTTGCAGGAGGGTTTTATTATTTTATTATGTTTTATTCTTTTGTTTCCTGGTTGAAGGAGGGGAGAGGAGATATATAAGAGACACTTGGAGACAGCAGAGGAGACAGAATGACATTAGGGAGAGGACAAGGGAGGGAGACAGGTGAGGTGGAGAGGAACAGAGAGAGAAAAAGAAGACAGAGCTCTAGGGAGGCTCCCGCCACAATCCGGAATCCAACCACATCTAACCTGAGCTGAAAGGGTCAGGTCTTTTCAGATGTTTGGCCCAACCAGTTCTCTTTGGGCAGAAGTTAGAACAAGCAGGGCCCCTCTCCTGGGCAGTGTAAGTGAGCAGGATGAAGAGACATTGCTGAGCATGACGCGTGTCCTCACGCACTCAGAGAGCAGCCCACTCCTCCCACACCTGGGCTTTGGAGGGAGGGGTAGCGGGAAGGGGAGAAAGTGCAGCCGCTAGGACAAAGTTCCAGCTTTCGAGAATCGACCTTACTGTGGAGGAGCTGACACTCCAGAATGAAAGTTGCTGGAAGATGCTGTCATTCCCAGGACAGCGAAGGCAGAGGAGGGCACGCTGGGGATAGAGTGGCAGCTGCACTGCAGAAGGATGGCCAGGCCCAGAGGACAGCAGGACCGGGTTGCCCTGGTGGCCTGGAAAAGGCTCAGGAGAGGCCACTGCATCCCTGGCTGGAGACCCAAGTGGACTGGCACCTTCCCCATCCTGGGTCAGGGGAGAAAGAATATTATCTTATTAATATTATCATTCATGAAAGATGGATAAGCTTTTTTTCGGGTAGAGCAAGGGGGAGTGAGGATACCAGGTAAGGGATTAAGGTTGTAATTGAGGCAGAAAAGCAGTGTATAAATGTATAAAGGCTTGAGTCCATTTATCTGTTGAAGGCCAATGGTTCTATGATGCCTGGTATGGTATTTCTTCAAATTCTCGCTTGTCTTCCCTGCTTCCCGATTTCTCATTCTGTTAAGTACTGGATACTTCTTAAGAGTTCTTTAATTAGAGGAATCTGTCCTTGTGTGGGTGGCCAGGCAAGATACGGGTTGTACTCCAAATCCTATTTTAAAAAAGGAAGATCTTTGCCCCACCAGCTTTACTGAAGTGTAATTTGCATACAGTTACATTCACCCATTTTAAGCATGTAGTTTGAAAAATTGCACCAAATGGAAATAGATGTGTACTTACCAACACCAAACAATTTTCGTCACCCCCAAGTCCCCTCATGCCCTGTTGCAGTCAAGGCCAGCTCCCCCTGCTCACCTCAGGCATCCACCAAACTGCTCTCTTAGCTAGTTTTGCCTTTTCTAGAGCTCATGTGCATGGACTCCCACAGTATGTAGCCTTTTGTGTTAGTCTTTTTCCATTTAGCTGCTGAGTTTTAGCATAAAGCTTTTGAGATGGGCCCATGTGGTTGCACATGACTATTTTATTCCTTTCCATTACCGCGCATCATCCCATAGCCTGGGTACACCCTTTTTTCCACTCTGCGCTGATGGCTGATGAATGTTCATTACTCCCGTTTTGGAGATGATGAATAAAGCAGCAGGGAGGCAGGGGGTGTGTCTCTCACACAGGCTGGGGTGGGGAGGCCCTCTCTGCTCTCACTCACCCTGCCTAAGATGGGTGGGGAGGGAGGGAGGCCAGAGCCTGACCCCATAGCACCACGGGACCCCAGGGAAGGGTGGTGCCTGGGAACCTGAGGGTTGGTATGTCAACGGATCTCTTAGACATCTTTAATGATGACAGCCACTGTGATTTAACTGCCTGCTGTGTGCAGGCATCTCCAGTCCTAAGTGAAACCACTCAGCAGGGGATACGGCCTGACTTGACAGCTTGAGAAAACTCACAGAGCCAGGCTACTTGAGATCGCAGAGCTAGAGGTGGCCAGTTAGGATCCAGGCCATGCCGCCTTCCTGGAGGAGGTGGGCATTCAGGAGGCACACACCTGCCAGGTTGGGGAAGCAGGTAGAGGCCCTCTGAGTTTAGTAAGGGCTCTTCACAGCTTCTGGCATAACCTGGGTGGTGGGAGGGCTGTCGGCTTCTGGCCAGCAGAGGGAGGTGGGAGGGCTTCCCTCCTACCTAAGGGCAACCGCCCTAGGATATCTGAGGTGAGCTCTGAACGGGGAAAGCAGCTTTGGAGGAACTGGACACAGAGGACAGGGAAGGGAAGGCCCCCATTGTCCCAGGATGGGAAGATGTGGGCTGACCCTGTGGGCTTTTCCAATCCACTGCCAGGTTCCTGCTTTCCCATGGGAAGCACAGCCCCGGGGAGCCTTAGGAGCAAGGTCATTTCACGTGGGCCTGAGAGCCTCAGCCTGACATGTCCCACCGGGGGAGTTCCTTCCATTCAGTGCAGAGGCCTGGGAGCACCTCCAGAAGTTCTCTGCTCAGGTTATGGGTCCTGCCTGCACTGTTCGCTGGAGGGACGAGAATGGGCAGAGGTTCAGAAATCTGAGCCAGGTCTTGGCTCTGCCACCACTGACGCGCTGACGCTCCCTCCCCTGTCTGGGCCTCAGCTTCCCCATCTGTAAAAGGAATCAGTTTTGGAGACCGGAACAGCAGAGTCCTGCCACAGCTGATTCTAGATCTTTGTGGAATAATTGGTGACCCACAGGGGCAGAGGGCGAGAGGACCCCCGACGGGGGTGCTGGCCCTTCTCTGGGCCCCTGGGCCTCTCCTAGTAGAGCTTCTCCAGGGAAGGGGCCACTCTGGGGACAGCTCTGGGAACCTCCTGGCTGCTCTCTTGCTGCAGCTCCCTGACGCCTTGGCGATGGCCTGGCCCTTCCAGAAGCGGGTGGGGAGGGAGGGGAGGGCTGTGGCGGCAGAGCCAGACTCTGCCAGAGCAGGAACTGCGGCAGCGAAACCAGGTCAGCCTCTGGCAGTTCCTATTATCCCGGCGAAACCGGGAGAGCGCACACCTGGGGCCATCTGCTCAGCGTCCTGGTTTTATGATCAGAGGGCCTGAGCCCTGAATGAGGAAAGAATGAGTTCATTCCCACTGCCCCCGCTCTCTGAAGGGCTGGTTCTATGTGGCCCATGCCAGGCCCCGTGTCCTCCACAGTGTGGCCTGGGGCACCACATCCGTGGAATGCAGGAGGCGGTGTCTCCTCAACCTGCAGTCTGCTCCACCTCCACCCATGGGCTGTGGTTAATGGGTCTGGTCCAGGGTGGGCTGGGAGGCCTGCGCAAGCAGAAGCAGGCGGGAGGGCAGAGCTATTCCCCCCTCCCTCCCGCAGGACCTGCCTCAGAGCTGGGGGATGCAGGCATTTCCTTTCTCAGATGGGGTTAAACTTAGAAACCCCACAGCCATTTCCTACCTCTCCTGGCTTCCTGGACTCCCTGTGGAAGTCCTCAAACACTTCTTCATCCTAGAAGGAGGCCTTCCCTCCCCACTCCCTCCTCTCTCTGCTGCCAAGCCTCCCTCTCTTTCTCTGGGTCCTGACTCCCCATTGCTACACTGCAGCCCCATCTTCCTGCACCGTCCTCCAGGGGCGGCTCTCTTCTTCCTTCCTGGGTTGCTCTCCTGACTCCTGTTCATTTCTCTTTTCCTCCGTTTGTTCTCACTTTGGGGAGCACATTCTTCAGTAGTTTCCTGAGATAGGTTGCACGGGAGGGAATTTTCTTGTGATATCGCATGCCTAAACTTGTCTTTAAGTCTCATCCATAACTGGTCATTTGGCCAGATGGAGAGTTCTAGATGGGAGAGCATTTCCCCTCTACTATTTTGATATTCCTTTTCTGTGCTCTTGCGTTCTAGCACTGATAATGAGATGACCAGAGCCATTCGGACTCCTCTTCCTCGGCAGGCGGCCTGTTTTCTACCACCTCTTAAAGTTCGTAGGATTCGATCTACATCCCTAGTTGTCAGCCATGTTGCAAAGTCACACTTGGCCTGGGTCTATTTTCGTGCCTTGCCCGAGCTCTCCTCTCCGTTACTTCTGTTAGTCCAATATTGAATCTCCTGGACTAATCCTCTAATCATTTAAATATTTTCTCTGCTACTTTCTATTTTTTTGGTCCCCCTTATTTCTAGGAGATTTCCTCAATGTTATCTTCCAAACCTTCTATCGTTGCTGTCATATTTTTTTAGTTTCCAACAGTGTTTCGTTTTCGTTTGCAGAATATTCATTCTTCTATATCATGCTAGGGCGGGGCTTGCCAAACACTGTTTTTGTTGGAGAGAGGTCGGCTGTGCCATTTCTCAAGGGATCCCCAATATCAGTATTAAGGCTTTCCTCTTGAGCTGGCCAGACTTTTCACAGAAGAATCTTCTAAGCCAGCACGTTGCTTGCTTGGACTGCTCTGTCAGCCATTATTCTGTTAATCACCGTGCAGGGGGGCCTGCACGTGTCAAAGCTCAGAGGGATCTGTGATAGGCAGACAAAGGGTCTCCAAAGATGTCTGCGTCCTAATCCTGGAACCTGTGGCTATGCTACCTCATATGGTGAAAGGGACTTGAGAGATGAGATTAAATTAAGGATCTTGAGATGAGGAGATCATCCTGGATGATATGGGTGGGCTCTAAATGCCATCACAAGGGCCCTTATAAGCGGGAGACAGGAAGGTCAGGATCATGGGGAGATGATGTGACATGGAGAGAGAGACACTGGAAGATGCTGCGCTGTGGATTTTGAAGGTGGAGGAAGCGGCCACGGACCAGGGGATCAGGCAGCATTTTGAAGCTGCCAAAGGTAAGGAGTGGGTTCCTTCTTAGAGCTCCCAAAAGGGACATAACCCCCTGGCATTTTGATTTCAGCCCTTATGACTCATTTTTGGACTTCTGACTCCCAGAACTGGAAGATAATCAATCTATACTGTTTTGAGCCATTGCATCTGTGGTGGTTTGTCACAGCAGCTGTAGGAACTAACGCACGAGCCCTCAGAGAACAGCTGTGGGACATTGTGCCTGGAGCCCAGAGGGGGCTGGGAATGAAGACACATGAGGCTGGACAGGCAGGCCGGGATTAAAAGGGCCCTCTGGTCGAAGGGGAGAATTTGACTTAGTCTGAAGACAGCCCAGCAGAGCTGTGCACAGGGGAGCGACATCTCAAGGAGGCTTCCTGGTGAGGAGATGGGCCGGAGGGAAGTGACTGGAGGCAGTGACAAGAGGGCTTGCTGCAGGGGCAGGGACAAGGACGCGGCTTGGGTCTGGTGAGAGGCACTTGAGGGAGGCATAGCCTGCTCCCCTCCGGGTGCCTGGAGGCCTGAGACTGAGCAGAGGGCAAGTTCCTCTCCTCCCAGGCCCCAGCCTTTCCCTTCCGGCCTCACCCAGCTATGCGGTCAAAGGCTCCAAGGGGCCGCCTGAGATAAGGTAATGACTTGGGAGAAACAGTAAATATTGGAGGATATTCCCGAGGGCTCAGGTGGGGAAGGGTCGTGGGCTTCTGGTGTGTGCCCAGCATGGAGGGGTTCCAGCGCGCCCGCGGCCTGTGCCCTCGGCAGCCTTCCCCTCGGAGGACTAGAGCAGGCAGCCCGACCTCGGCGGTCACAGGTGCCCAGGGTGTGGCCCTGTGTGGCCTGCCTAACGCCAGGTCTCCTAGCGTGACTGCCTTTACGGACAACCAGGCCGAGAGCCAGGAAGTGGGTCTTAGATATCTGAACACTGGGCAGGGATGTACAGGGCAGGAAACTGGTTTTCCAGTCACTGTGATCCCTGCTGGGGTGAAACTGGCCACTTCATCTGAATGATCAGGATGAATAAAGTAATCACAGAGCGTGGCGCTCGTGGCGACACACCTTGCCCAGGCCACCTGACCTCACAGGTGTGGCTCCAGTCGCTCTCAAGTCCTTGGATACCCCAAGGGACTCCAAGCTGATTCTCTGGCCTCTGCCACAGTAGAACAGAAAAGTCAAGCTCAATGCCTGGAGGTGCTCTTGCTCTACAATAAAACGAGGGTGCTAACCATGCCTGGTTCAAGGATTATCTCCTTGAAGCAAACTAGATAAATTATATGGAAGCGTTTAAAAATGTGGAATGCTGTAAACTGTTTTTTAAGGAAAGGGCATTTGGCTTCTGCTGATTTATCAGTCTAGTACCCCTTCCACGTTTCTGATCACAGAGACCCCTTAGGAAACCTGGTTTGGATGGGTTGGCCTGCTAAAGAAGTAGGTACACACCTCAGCCTTAGCCAGAGAACTCCATATTTCTGACCACGAGGATTGGTTCAGAAATGGGCATGTCATCTCAGACGAGGCCAATCAGAGTCCTCCAAGCCTTTTTGGCTGGAGCTCTCGGGAAAGACCCTTGCTGTCCACTCGAACTGCTAGGATCACTCTGGCCTCCCATGTGGGGAGAGCTCAGTTGGGAAATATACATACAGGGAAAGAGCCTTGTTGACATCATTCTAACCTCTGGATGCAACACTGCCTGAAGCCAGCCCATCCCTGACCCTTCAGTTTCATGGGTTAATCAACACATTGTCTTTTTTGTAGTCCGAAGAGCCTGATTCAATTAGTATCTTAAAAAAATAAAACCCAAATCTCCTTTCTCTTCATTTTCACCTTTCCATGAGTTTCTTCAAGACTTGGCTCGAATTCTCCTCTTCCAAGAAGCCTGCTTGAATTTCCCCATCATGTGGTATATATAGTTCAGATTGCATTACCTTATACTAGTTTGTCTGTAATATTATAAATGTTTTGGGGAGGGAGTGTTTCTGGAACGCATGTGGTCCTTCCAGGTAGCACGGTTGCTCCCAGGGGCGGGAGTGCATTGTGTGAGTCCTGCGAAGCTGCGTACTGGGCTTACCACCTGGGGTGGGGTGGGCAGGTACCTGAGCACATGGACAGCTGTGTGAGGTTTGAGGCCAGGTGTGGGTGTGTGCATGTGATGAGAGCAGAGGGAATGTGCCTGCCTGTGTGTGTAGTGAGGGGGTGTGTGAGTGCGCGAACAGAAAGGCAGGCAGTGAGACCAGTTCAGGGACAAATCCCTGGAAGGCTGGCAGGAGGGTCCCTGAGTGGCTGGGGACTCGTAGTGGGGCCTTGGGCTGAAACTTCCTTACCTTTATAGTTCAGCTTTGATTCTTCAATCACAGAGGCCTCAGCCTTTTCATTTCTGCCTCCCCAGTGCCTAGCACAGGGCCTGGCTTGTTATCAGAGCCCAGTGTTAGTTTTGAAGGAATAAATGAAGGGTCGAATGGCCTGGACCCAGATGACAGCCTCCCTTCCTATAAGCAGCCCAGGGAGGAAGTCGGACAGCCCTTGTCCAGCAGGGAAGGCCAGATGGGCTGCAGGTGCTGTTTCTGGAGCCCCCCTCTGTGCTCTCGCTCCCCTCTGGCTCCTTGTATGGTCAGGTGTTCCCGCCTGAGAGGGCCCTGTGCCTCCCCTGCCCCAGTCTACCATCCATTACGTCTCAACTTGAATGCAACTTACCCAGGAAGCCTGCTCTGCACATGCTCCCACCTCCTGGGTGGGTGTCCCTTCAAGGGGCTCCCAGCACTGTTTCTGGCATTTATGGAAGTGTCGTCACATTGCGTTATAAGTGCCAGTTTGTCTCCATCGTGCCTCCATGTTTGAGTCCCCAGGGGCTCAGATCATGTTAGATTCTGCTTTGGTTTTATCCCTCCTTCTCCATTTGTTTATCTATTTAACAAGTATTTATTGAACACCTACTAGTGTGCCAGGCACTGTTCTAGATGCAGAAGGTATGGTAGTGAACATGATAGAGAATCCTCTGCTGTCGTGGGGCTTCCACCTTAGTAGGGGGAGAGAGAACCACCAAGCAAGTAAACAAATACTCAGAACAGATCAGCTCAGTGATGGTTAAGTGCTATCAGGAAAACAAGCCCCAGCGATGCAGATGGGCGAGCCTTTCTAAGGAGGTGGTATTTGGGTGACATGAAGATCTGCAGGAGGATATTCTAAGCAGAGGGAAGAGCTGTGGCACTATGCTCTGCTCCCCAAGGCTGAGCAACAGGACAAAGGCGGACACAGAGGAGGAGTAGGGAGCATGGAGGTCAGAGAGGCAGATAGGGGCCCTGTTTTGGAAAGAATCAAAGGCCATGGCTGGGAATCTAGGTTTTCTTCAAATCACAGACTGTTGGCTTTCAATAGGGATTGGGACGGTGGACAGGTAGATGGCTACATGATCTCATTTCAGATCTTAACAGGTCCCTCTGGCTGTTGTGGTAGAGTGGACTGGAGGGATCAGAGGATGACTGGGAGGCCCTCACAGCATGTGGGTGAGCCTGTGGCCAAAGCGGGGACAGAGAGGAAAGGAGGAGGGAGTTGACGGGGTTGAGTTCATAGGACTTGGTGATGAATGTCATGTGGCTAGGAAGAGAAGGGGAAGACTCTGGGCTGCCTTCAAGTCTTGAGAGACTGAGTGTGTGCTGGCATAAAGACGGGAAAGTCCAGGCTGGGGGGGGACAGAAGTCAAACGTTTGGTTTTGCCCGTGTTCATCTTGAAATGCGTGGTAGATACGCAAACAGAGATGACAAGTAGTACGAGCTTTAGCTCAGCAGGGAGGTCGGCCTCGAAGGTGCAGGAGTGGGGGGCATCAGCGTCGCCCGATGAGGCCCTCTAGGCAGAGTGTCTGGGGATGGTAGACAGTCTGTGACCAGGTCCTGACACATGACGACATTTGGAGGTCAGCTGAAACCAGCAGAGGAGCCTGAGAGACGCCGAGAGAGAGAGAGAGAAGAAAGGTAGGGAGGTGGATTTTGCTGAAGCTAAGAACAGAGAAAATCACCAGGAAGAGCCCCAGCCAACCATCCCGGTTCTGCTCACAGATCCAACAGGCTGGTGGAGAAGCGACCACTGGCTTCAACAGCGTGAAGGTCGCTGGGGACCTTGACAAGGGCCCAGCGGGTGCAGAGAGAATGGGAGTGACGTGAGAGCCGCGAGTAGGGAGAGGGTCCCGGAGGAATCTCACGGTGCCGGGGGGCGAGGCACTGGGGCTGCTGGAGGGGGAGCAGCAGCAGGAGGGAAGATTCGGGATTGATTTTTTTTTGAGTCGGGAGCTCCTGGAGCATTTATGGGCGTGATGGGAAAGATTCCGTAGCGAGGGGGACTATGATAGAGAAGGTAATGAGATGATTTCATGAGTGAGATCTTGAGAAGGCAAGAGGGATGGGATGAAGGACTCAGGACAGTTGACTTCCGACAGGAACTGGCATGTGGGCAGGTAGATGGCTTACAGTTTGGGTCGTAGGAAAATGAAGGGATTCCTTCCAATATTTCTATTTTTCCAGTGTAACATGAGGCAGATGATCAGCTGAGGAGGAAGTGGCAGGAGAAGACAAAGAAGAAGGTAGAGTGAAGATACCAGGGATGCAAAGGGAGGCCACACTGGGCGCCCCTTCACAGGTCTGGCGAGATGAGTGGGGTCGGTTACCTCTGGGTGATGCTCTCCAGCCATGTTTAGGCGCCCAGGTGCAGGCGCAGAGGAGGCAGAGAGAAGGTCAGTGCCTTTGAGGACCCAGGAGCTCAGGCCGGACTGAGAGGATGAAATGTCTCAAATAGCCCTGCCGGTCTTGGCCTTGCCAACAGAGAAATCCATCCCACCACCGCCAGCCCCAAGCCTGTTCAAGAAACGCCGGTCCTTTCAATGGCTGGGGGAACCCCCTGGGAGTGGATGGAGGGGTGAGATCATTGTAGGGAATGCTCATTCTTGACCACCCAGTCCTTCCCATATCCCATATTCCCCTCCAGCATGACATAGAGCAACCTCTCCTGGATGGTGTACCCAGGAGCACGAAGATAACAGTGTGGGGCAGGGTCCTGGCCCTGACACCCCCAGACTGCCCTGCACCCAGCCCAGCCACAAAGGGCTTCTCAGAGGAGTTTTATTGGGATGCGTGTGTGTGCCTCTCTCCTTTGTTGTCAGGCACCCACCTGCCTCCAGAGAAAGGGCCCCTTCATCCCCCAGCTCAGTCATCCCTCCCTACACAGTCAACAGGTCCTCCCCACAGCTTTCTCACCCACCCTGGGCCCAAGCTGAGCATCGCAGAGGGTACAGAAAGACGCTTCGTAAATTCTTACTGAACAAGTGAATGCGTGGACACATCAAAGCAATCATCTGTCCAGCGGAAGAAAACCCTTGCCTTTGACCTGGCCAGACTGAGTGGCCCCTCGCTCATCTCTTCCTGCAGTCAGCTAGGGTGGGCAGGACAGCTCGGGCTCTCCAGTTTCGAGGGAAGTTCCTCCTGAGAGAGGAAGGCAGAGAGAGTCCTGGAGGCTGGGGAAAGAGAGCAGGCCTCTCCCCTCCTGGACTCTGGACCAAAAGGGCCTAGAGTCAATTTAGTTCCGGGCATGGTGGTGGGCACCAGCCTACATGGCTTCTCTGGGGCCTTCCTGGTCATAACACTCCGTCAGACCAGACCCTGGCACATAGGCTTTGGCTTCTTGCCAGCAGTAGTGAGGTGCTTGAATGGCCACCCCAGTCAAGGGTCATGCTCAGGAGGTGCTGCGTTTTCAGGAGGGCCCCGTGGAAGGCCTGTCCCTGGGGTCCAGGCCTGAGGAGAGATGGGCCTCATGCCCGTCCGCCCTCTCTTCCATCTGTTCCTGCCTCTCTTTTGTCTCCAGGATTCTCCAGCATGCCCTGGTCAGCTAGGCGAGGAATGGAGACCTCAGGTGGATTTCTGGAAGAAGTCTGGGAGGCCAACCTCAGGGGTACTTGCTGAGCCCTCCTGAAGGGGTTCTCAGTCTGACCGGAGCCGTGAGAAACAGTAAGACCCAGCGGCCTGAGGCCCAGAAGTGGTGCAGCCGAGGGGTGCCCACACCTGGCTCCAGGCTCCTGCGGAGGGGCTGACAAAGCCCAGCTGGGCGCGAGCAGGCCTCAGCTGCCAGGCTGCTAAGCAGAGAGAGGCCCTGAGGGCCAGGGATACTTGGGAGGGCACATGGCCCGGCTGGGCTGGCCAGGAGGGAGCTGCCCTCTAGGAGATGGCGTGGGCGACCCCAACCCAAATGGGAAGGCTGGGGGAGGAGCGCGCCCCTGCCCAGTGATGTCCAGGTCCAAGGAAATACTGCCTGTGAAAGCCTTAGAGGGGCCTCCAAGACAAGCGAGGAGGCCCCGTGGGCGAGCCTGGTGAGTCCCTCAAAACCTGGATTAGTGTCCTGAGGCCACCAAAACAGAGCACTGCAGACTGGGGGGCCTAACCAGCAAAAATGTATTTTCTCACAGTTCTGGAGGCTGAAAGTTCAAGATCCAGGTGCCAGCAGGGTTGGTGTCTCCTGAGGCCTCGCTCCTTGGCATGGAGGTGGCCACTTCTCACTGCATCATAACATGGCCTTTCCTCGTGTCCCCCATCTTCTTATAAGGACCCTGGTCAGACTGGGTTAGGGCCCACCTTCATGACCTCATTTAACCTTAATTACCTCTTTAAAGACCTTCTCTCCAAATACAGTCATACTCTGGGGTCCTAGAGTTAGGGCTTCAGCATATGAACTTTGGGGGACACACTTCAGTCCCAAACAGTGACTGTGGGAACTTTATCCTGACTGTGAATGTACATGTAGTAGAACAATTGACTGCTGGGCCCAAATAATACCAAGGAGAGACAGTTCCTCCTGTGTGTGTGTGTGTGTGTGCGTGTGTGTGTGGTGTGTGTGCACGTGCACACCCGTGCACAGCAGCTTGCCGTTCACCCAACAGGTCTACTTCCTCTGGCTCACTTTCTCCCAGAGTCTTGGGGAAGGACAGGCATTACTGGCCCATTTTATGGATGAGCTAAAAGAAGTTGCCCAGGTCACATGGCTGCCTCAGTGTCCCGGGTGCTTCCTGCCCACTGTCCCATGCTTCCCAGCAAGGACTTTTCCAAGGATCTCACACTGCCCAGCTGGAAGAGCCCCCGGCCGTCACTTGCATGTTCTCTACGGTGCGATGTAGGAGGAACCCGAGGTGGCAGCCTGAGCGCTGGAGGTCAAGTGACTCATGAGGCCTGAATGACTACTGACTGGTGCGGTGTCTTATCTCATTGGCTTACCTACTTTTCAGGCTCTGACAAGCTTGGTGATTTGCTCAGGGTCTGGCAGGTCCCAGCACCCAGAGGGCAGAGCTCGTCCCCCAGCCCCTGGAGACCCTATGCAGGCTTCTGGGAACCTCCCCTGAGCTGGCCGCAGAAGGTCCCTCTGCGTGGGTCATTCCACCTTGCTCCACCCTGACAGCCCCGAGTCCTGCTCTCTGGGGACCTTGCCCCCCCCCATGCCCAAGAACCCTGTGCCCTCTGGGCCTCACCCCAGCACCTTCACATGCATGTTGAGGGGCTTGGCTCACCGGTGGCCTCCTGTGGAAGGCTGAGGGCTGTGGCAGGCAGGGCGGAGGTGCGGAGGGCAGGGAGGAGGCTGGAGCCCCAGCCAGCTCCTCATGGAGGCCACAGATGCACTTCTTTGAATTGGCCTGTCTGCTCCCACCCTGTCGGGAAGCCTTGACCAGCTGCCTTCGCCGGCTGGCTGAGCCCTTGCCTGGCTTCCCATCGGAAAGCTTCATCTGGACCCTCCCAAGGAGCTCAGGCTCTTCAGCGCCTGCCTCCATGGCCATGGCGGACGGGAGGCCAGAGAGCCCGGCCTTATTTAAGCTGGTTGTGGCAGGGGAAGGGTCCCTGGGGGGAGGGCCCTGGCTGGAGTTCTGTTCATCTTTGACTGTCAGCTTTGTCCAGCCAAGCAACTGCTTATAGGCCCGAGAGTGTCCTCATCTGCAACTTTAGGTCTGACCATGGCTGCAGTGGACCTCCTGACCGGCCGCGGGTGAGTCAAAGACGGAGGGCGCCGGTGCTTGGGCTCCGTGAGGTCTCTCCTCCCGATCAGCCCCAGTGTGAAGGCCCCCCCCAGTGACTGCAGGGCCTTGGGCACGGTGACCAAGGACTTCTTCACCCAGTCTGCCAGTGGGGAAAACGGGGCCAGCCAACTCACTTGCTCGTGTCAGATCCCCAGGGCCCTGCAGGGTTTATCTTGGCGGCCGTCACACCCCAAGCCAACCACAGCCCTGGCAGGTGGCGGAGGACCAAGCATACTTGTATCTGTTGAATGAGTAAACATAGTGAGGTCCCCAGGTAGTTCAAGCCTCCCTCTCCAACAGCCACCCCACCCGGGGTCATAGTCAGGGGCTTGAGACCTAGTTCATCAGTGTGGGTGGATGGGAGACACCTCTCCATTTTCACCAGGAGCCCCCATGGGGTTGCCTGGATGGGAAGAGACTGCAGATCTGACCAGGGCCGGCGCTGTGAGTGGGGGGCTTTTCAGGGAATAAAGAGGCCTTGATTGTGTGAGGCCTCTTGGCTGGTAACTGAAACAGATTCCCCTCAGACCAAACCCTGAGGTGCACCGGGCTCTGGGCTGGTACGGCCGTGAAAGGTGCTGACTGGGGCCTGGCTGGACGCCAGCACAAGTAGCGTGGGAACATGGCCTTTATTCCCTGGCGGGCCCTGCCGGGGTGAGTTGGCCGTGGACGGGAGCTTCTAGAGGCAAACACCGGGCGGCCTCTAATGGACACTGCCAGGCAAACCAGGCCTCAAGTGACCCTCTGCAGCCCCTTCTGTGTCACTCATTCCTCTCTGTGGCTGCCAAGGGTGCCTTGCAGGGGCTGAGGGGGTTCACGGGAGTCCCCTCATTCCCATGAGCGGACGTGAGCTGTGGCAGCGGGGCCCCACATCCTGTGTCACTCACCCCGCACCTCTCACAAGGACAACACCAGCCCATCAGGAGAGGGGGTGATGGCCAGAGTGACCCATCAGTGACTTAAATGTGGGGACAGGAGTCAGGGTTGGCGAGCTTGTCTAAGGGCATGACTGGCATCCTGGCAGGCAGAGGGCAGCAAGTGGGCCTGTTCTGCCAGAAATTCTCGGTCTGGTCTGGCTGCTCCAGTGCCCGAGGCCAAAGCTGGCAGGAAACCCAGAGCTCCCAGCCCGTTGGGCACCCAGGTGAGGGCAGGGCACTCTTGCCAGCTCACACACACAGCTCCCTTGGGCTGGGTTCTTCACAGACAAGGTCTTGCCCTATCGGGCCCACTCACTTTCTCCCTCTCTGCCTGTTGCAGTGGGAAGTGGTAGACACGCCTGGGTTCAAATCCCGGCTAACTGAGGCCTGGGGCCAAGCCACTCACTGTCCCTGAGCCTGAGGGTCTCCCCCGTAAAACTGGGATCCTCCTTGTGAGAATTACCTGAGGAGAGGTAGACAAGGACCCCCACCACACGGGAGCCGTCCCTGGTTGGGAGCTCCCAGCCCTGCCCCTAGTCCCCTGGGCCCTGACGTCTCTGTGCTCCTGGCCTGACCCTGACAGATGCTCACCGTGCCTGGAGTTGGGCCTGGGCTTCCAAAGCCATTTCTCTTGTCCCCCTGCTGCCCCGGCCAGCTGCTCCTGCTGGGCTAGGCCCACCTCCCAGCCGCCGCTGCCGTCGGGGCCTGCCGAATGGGCCTGCCCTGCCTGCTTGCCTTCCCTGGACCCGTCCTTCCTGCTCCTGCAGGACCCTCTCCTCCTCGCTGAACCAAACCTCCTCAGGGCACCCCAAGACAGCGGCTGCTCTTTGCAGGCTGAGGAGTGTCCCTCCTGGGCACCAGCCAGTCTGGGAGCCCCTGTCAGGGACCCCATCCATGTTTGCACTGGAAGTCTTGATAACTGAGCTGGGTATTCATGGAGCAGCATTTCCATACTCTGACCTGGGCTTAATCAATGTGATCATGGTGTCCTGCCCTCCAAGGGGTTAGGACAGGAACACCAGCCTCACTGTGCCTCCCACGTGCTGGGCGCTGAGACGTTTGTGTCCAACATCTCAAAGCAGTCAGATGGGTATCATTACCCCCACTCACAAAGGAGGAAATGGGCCCAGAGACATTAAGTAACTTTCCTGAGGTCACATGGCTAGGAAGTGGCTGACCAGGGACTTGACCCTAAAGTCCACGCCCTTTCCATGCGGAGAGGTACTTCCTGCGGGGAAGGAGGTGAGGCGCTATCTCAGGGGCAGTCTCAGGGAGCGCCCTTCCCCCAGGGGCTGGCTGAGGCTGGACTCCCACAGCAGGCTCCGCGGGGCCCACAGTGGACAGCCCTCCTCTCACCAGCCAAAGCCCACCAGCCTGCTGCCCACTCTCTCTGTGCTCCCCCTGGCCCCCTTGCCCCCAGCTCTGGTTCTGTTCCATGCAAAGGGACCTGGGGATGGAATGGCAGGCTCCCAGGGTAGGTTATTTTGTGGATTCAGGGGCTGCCTGACGAGGCCCAGGATGTCAGAAATAACATGGCTTCCACTGAGGAGTCGGCAAACAGACAGATCTGGATTCATATAGTGGCTCCCACACTTGCTGGTATAACACAAATTGATTTAACTACTCTGAGCCTGTTTTCTCATCTGTAAAATGTGTTATTGTGAAGGTTAAATACTGAGATGAAGCATCTGGTGTTGGGCTTGGCGTGCGGTAAATGCTTAGTAAATGGTGGCGGTTGTTAGTAACCTTTCTCTAAATCTGGATATTCTGGCTGGAGTCACCCAGGACTTTCAGAAACTTCTGATTTCATTGCTGCTCTGGACTGAGATTCACAGGTGGGGAGCTGCACTCACAGGCCGTTCACTAGGTAGGGAACCGCCTATTGAATCAGGAAGGTCACAGGGGGAGGAGCTTCTGCAGGAGCAAGAGGCAGCCTCGAGCACTGACATCACATCTGGCTGCTGCAGCCGCTGCCCCCAGGGGCCTGACCCCCACCCTAGCTTGGACCCTCTGTTCCCCTGAAGCCTCACCCCATGGCCCCAGCGACAGGAAGGTCTCCTAAGAGCACAAGCCTTGGAGGGAGGCCAGCCCCACCTCTCACTGCTCAGGCCAGAAAGGGAAGGGCCCAGAGCAGCCCCAGGTGGGAGGGAGGGTCTGCACAGGAGCCCTGTGGCCGCCAGGGTTAGGACAAGGCTGTGCTTCTTGCGGCAGGGCTGGGAGCTGGAGGTGCGAGACCAGAGGAAGCCAGCAGCTGGCTGGTCAGGGAGCCTTGGAGAAATGGATGGGCCAGCTGGTGGAAGGTCTGTCCGCCATCCTGCAGCTCATGCTCCACATCTTAGTAGCCATCCCTTAATGGGACCCGTCAGACTGGATTGTGCGTGGACATTGAGCTAGCCTGGAGATTGGACATAGGTCACCTGGGAGCCGGGCCCTACTCTCCAGTAGGAGAGCTCTCAACTGGTTAGCCTGGATTTCCAGAGCTCCCTGGCTGGGGACTTAATCCTTGGGGAGGATAAAGAACTGTCTGCTGGTGGACAAGGTCAGGGGCCTGCAAGACTTCCAGCAAACAGACTCGTCCCAGAGGTGGCCAGGCAATTCTACTCACATGCCCTAGCAGCTTTGCTGGTCACAGCATGGCTGCAAATTACATGTTATCAGGACAGCCCGGGTGATGAAGTTGCTGCAGACCTAATCCTACTTCAATGACAGCTTTGGCTGAGCAGTAAATCCTGTTGCCTCTTGTCGCCCACTCCCCAAAGGAGCTGCTGTCAGACGTGACTATAGGGAGGGGTCCTTGTCAGAGCCTTGATTGGCCACCTGTTAACTTTCCCTTCAAATGGAAAGTTCTTCCAGGAAAGCCTGCCATGCATCAAATTGTATTTTTCAAAGATGGCCTCCATGGTATATCCCGACTTATGTGCTTTTCTTAAACACTCCTCCTATTGAGTAGTGGTTTAGGTGCCCTTTTCTTGAACTTGGGTACATCTTTTCACTACTTTGATGAGTAGATATCACTGCAGAAGTGACACTATGTGACTTCCAAAGCTAGGTCAGAAAAATGCCACACCCTCCCACCTTTTCCTCTTGGGACTCTTGCTCTTGGCATCCAGCCGCCATGCTATGAGGAAGCCAGCCTACAAAGGAGGCCCATGCAGGCGTTCTGGCGGGCGGCTCCCACTAGGTCTCAGCTGACCAGCATTAGCCTCCCGCCACGTGGGTGAGGAGGCCTTCCAGAAGACCCCGGCCTCTGCCATCCTCTGACTTAGCTGCACGAAGGACACTGAGTGAGGACCACCTGGCCGAGCCCAGCCAACTATGAGAGAAAATAAAATGACTGTAGTTGTGTTTTAAGCCACTATGATTTGAAGTGACTGGGTTCAGAGCAATAGAGCACCAGAACCCTCATGGACATGGACCTTTCCCTCTCAAGCTTCTCTGCTATTGAAAATTAGAAGTAGACCCCAGCCTCCCAAACTTTCCTTCTTAGGTTCTGAGATGTTGTAATATCTGGGTGATTCAACCTCTCCAAGCAGGATCTGAAAGCAGGCGTTCCAGTTTTCAGAAGCAGTAAGACAACTCTCTTACTTTCTCAAGGAAGTGATTGTCTTGACCATTTCTCCTGAGAGGCAGTCATGACATCCTGGAAAGGTCATGACTCAGATGTCAGGTAGGCTCGAGGTCTCGGTCTGTTCAAGGTGACACAACAAAACACCAGAGACTGGCCGGCTCATACACACAAACACTTATTTCTCACTCTTCTGGAGGTGAGGAAGTCCAGCAGATTCGGTGTCTGCTGGGGGCCTGCCTTCTGGTGCACGGCTGGCGCCTTCCAGCCACAATCTAACATGGTGGAAGGGACCCGTTAGCTGTCTGGGTTCACTTTCATAAGGGCACTAATCCCAGTCCTGCGGGCAGAGTCCTCATGACCCAGTTATTTCCCGAAGCCCCCACCTCCTGAGAGGCTAGGGAGACCCAGACATTCAGGCGACAGCACCCAGGTACAAATCCCAATTCTGCCACCTCCTGGCACCCTGTTCTCAAGTCAGTCGCTTTCCTTTTCCGTGCCTCAGGAGCCTCAGCTACAAAATGGGAAAGCTCACACCCACCTTTCTTGATGGCTGTGACAACCTGAGATTCTTTCCAGCCAGTCTTACTCTAAAAAAAGGATTTGAGACAGGTCATGGAGACGACATATGCAAATTGCCTTGCATTAGCAATAACAATGGGTATTTGACAAATCCTTACTAAGTGCCAGGCACAGTTTTAAGCTCTTTGCACGTTAACTTGTTTGATCGCCAGAACAATGCTGTGAGCTAAGTATTATTATTATCTGCATTTTACAGATGAGGAAACCACGGCACAGAGAGATTAAGTAACTGTCCGAAAGCTACACAGCAAATATCAGAGCTGGAATCTGAACACAGGAAGTTTGACCCTAGAGGCTGCTATGTCATCCTGTCCCCTGGTAAGTGGCTGACTCTGGGTTAGAGGTGCTGGTGGCATGAGGGTCCAGCCTGTCCCCTTCCTGAAGGACCAGTCTGGAGAGATACAGGGCTTGAGCGAATTTGATATCAATGGTGGGATGCCTAGTGCTGAGATGTGCTAATGGGGGAGACACAGGAAGGGAGAAAGCCCTGAGCTGCTGCAGGAGTGACAGACCAGGAGGGAGGGAAACAGCTGAGGAAGAGGACATTTTGCAACATCAGGATAGTAACACCCATCTGGAGCCCTCTGGGGGCTGAGTCATCCTGGAGAGAGAGGTAGCCGTGGGGAAGTGGAGCTGATGGAAGTGTCAAGGACACTTGACATTGAGACTTGCCCTCTTACTTAGGCCATGGGACACTCAGTGAGTCAGCTGCCCTCATCCCTAAAGTGGCGAGAAACTGTGGAGCCTCCGGAATCAGAGGATGTTCACAAGGCACTCAGGAAGCCCCAAATGGAAGTTACCGCTCAGTTTTCTAGCTAGCAAAGGAGGAAGCTTCCTGAGATACTGTTTCAGAGGGAAACTAACTTAAAATGAGTAAGGTGCTTCCTTACCTTCTTACAGTCACTTGAACATCATTTAATTTTCTTCGTGACTCAGGGTTAATCACTACGAACAGCATTTCCATACTGAGCCGCAGGGCACTGCCTCGTGTCAGCGTGGCTCTGTGTGGCCCGGGCTGCGTGCTTTGTGAATCCTTACGATAGCCCTTTATAGATCATCGGTCCCATCCCGCCCTAAAGCTGTCAGCTGCCACCTCTCGGTACTGTCAGAATGTCAGCCCAAAGCAGTTTAATGACACTTTGATTTGTTGCTCCTAATCTGTTGGGGATTTGCAGACCAGATGCCTGCATTTGTTGGACATGTTCGCTGAAGCAGGGCTTCCTGCTTATGTAGAACTAAGGGGTTCAACTCCGGGTGAAGTGCATGAGCTTTAGTGCATGGTGTTTGTGACGTCAATCTTGGTTACTCAGAGACCCCCTTGTGCTCCCTTCATGGATTTCAACAGCTCCCAGTGGGGGAGGTGTTACCGTAGCTGGTGACCTATCAGTGACCTTCTCATTTAATTATTTTTAAAATATATATTTTTTATATAGGACTGTTTCTCTTCCTGCCTGCAATTAGTGTTTATTTTCATTTATGTAACTTTGAGGCCACCGCCGCTCCTTCAGTCACAGGCCTTAGTCCATGCCTTGCCCCCATCCGACCATAACCAGCCTTCTTAGGTTCACCTGGCAAGCACCTTCTAAGTGGCCCATGTTATATGCTCAGGCCCCAGGCACTCAGTGTGGCAGTCAGAGGGTCTGCTATGAAGGCCAAGCCGCCCCTGCCTTCCAGGAGCTCACAGTATGCTGGCTGAGGAGGCAAGGTCGATGCCCAGAATGGTCAGGGAACACACAGCGAGGCTGGAAGTGGAGGCGGGCTGGCTGTGGCCCCATGTGGCCACTATGTTAGGGCAGGAGGGAAGGCTGTGGGGAGACCCGCACAGGCACATGCTGGAAGCACAGCTAACATGGGCAGGGCTCAGCTTCCGAAGAAACGTGGCAGGAGTGAGGTGTGGGCAAAGCCAGCCCAGGGCCATTTAGAGAAATGAGGAATGGGTAGGTAGGGACGTGCAGTGGGAGCCCCTCAGGACTGTTGGCTGATGAGGAGTGGGCCTTCCTCCAGGGGATCTGGAGTTGGGGCTGGGGTGGGAAAGCACTAGGGAGCAAACAGCAGTGGTGGAGGAGGGCAGAGCAGGGCAGGAGACGGGAGGGCAGAGTGCAGGCTGGGCGAGCCCCAGTTGTGAAGGCCTCACCAGTGGAAAGGAAGAGGGGCTGAGAGGCCATCTGCTGAGCAGGGAGGGTGCCAGCTCCCCCAGCATCTGCCCAGGCTGAGCTCAGACAGAGCTAGTTTTGAGGGGAGGGAGCCTGCAGACACCCACGTTCTCCAGGGTTTTGGCCGGGGTGCCTGGTCACTCCAGCCTGTTGTAACAGGCAATTATCAAAGTGAAATGTAAACAGGAAGCCTCTCATGCGATAACCCTGAAGTTGGTTTCAAACGATAGTAACGGAGAATGCACTAACTCACACACCTCTTGCACACACAACAGAAGAAAAAGTTTTCAAATTTATAACCAGTAGGGAGCACCTTTGGACTTGCCCTCGGAGGCCTGGAGAAGTCATTCCCTCCCAAACCCCACCCTGTGCCCTTTCCCTAAGAAAGCAATCTAGCTGGAGGGCAGAGATGTCCCCAGAAATGTGGTACTCACAGTTCCCAAGGCAGGCCCTGGAAGGTCCTTTTGCATCCCCTGACATTGCTGGCACTCAGATAATCAGTGCATAATCTATGTCCCTTCTGAGGCCCGGCCTTACCCCAGTGTGCCTGGCTCCCTCCCACCCGGCCCCAGTGCTCTGATGGCCTACCAGGCAACTCACTACACTTGCACAGTTGTGGTCCTGCTAGGGATTCCGGTGAGGCAGGATCAGTGGGGGATTCTGGCCCTTGCTCCAGAGACCTCACCCCCCCCAGGAGTAGAGCAGGGGAGACGGTGTGCACCCACTGCACGCTGCACAGCCTTCGCCTTCTATTAAATCCTCTCAGTAGATGGCTGCATCTCTGTTCGGTTGAGGCCATCCAGGCTTAGAATGGTGCAGCCACTCTTCTGGGGTTACATGGATGCTAAGTGGCAGAACACAGGGCCAGGGTGGACGTGAGGCAGAGCAGGGACATGGGACAAGCATCGTGAGTAATTTTTCCTGCCTATGATGAAAAAAATGCTGAGATGTAAACAGTATAGTAAGAACAGGAGGGACCCCATCTTAAGTCAAAGATTCCATTTTAAAAACCAAGGAGTTAGGAGGTCAGATTCCTAATACATTTTATGGTAATCAGTCAATAACCTATCCTATCTTAAATCGGAGCAAGCAGTCCTAAAGGGTATGTTTCCACGTGTAAGGTAACCACTACCTTGGAGAAGAACAGGATCAAGAAATTACTTGTGTTTAGTTTATCTTACAGAATATCTAGAGGACTGACTATGGATAATGACATAATGTCTCTCGTTGGAGATAGACCTCGAGAGACTACATGCCAAGCCTACACTTACTCCCCTGCCTCCCGCCCTTTACCCCATTCCTGAAATCCTCAAAAGACACAAACTCTAAGCTCTAAGTGTGCTTCGTCTCTGAGGCTGCCTGCATCCCTCTTTCTTTGAGTGTGTGCTTACCTTAAGTAAAGCCCTCTCACTGCTCAACTCACTGCTTTTGTCTCTGCGCTCTCCAGTGGTGAGCATCTTTGTTAAGATTTTATTCAATTTTCTAGACTTAAGCCATTTTATTCAATTTTCTAGACTTAAGCACTAGCCTTCTTCTTTCTCTAATTTACTCCAGACAAGCAGGAGGGGCCACTGAGCTGTCTCCTATGGGCCTGCAAGTTCCTGTGACCTGGGTGACCTGGACAGCACTGCAGCTGTAGGATCAGGCTCTTTGGCAGCCTGCTTGAAAATCTCCTTTCTTTGCCTTTGGGAAGTTCTCAGAATGTAATCTCACTCCATCCAGTGCTCTGTGGCTCCCCCAAATCCTGGGGTGGTAGGTATTTAGTTCCCACACCATGCAGATTCAAGCAGACACTGGATGCCAGGTACCCCTGGCTTCAGAAGTTGGCCCTATGCCGAGCAGGAGCTCAATGAGCTTCCCTGTCCTCCCTCTGCTCTCCCTGCTCTCTGCTGCCTGCGTGGCTGCTACCATTGACTACCACTCCCGCTTTAATGAATTCCTTCGTTACCTACACTCATACGACCAGAGTCAAGAAACTTCCCCCTTCCAGGTGGAGGTTTCACCTAATGCACAGGGAGAGACCTCTCCAGATGCAGCTGCCCCACAACAGGGGGACAGATTCTCACATTTTGGAAATGTACAGAGATACCCATGTTCCAGAAGGCATGGACAAAATGTAAGGGTCTCCGGGCATCACGCCGGCCCCCAGCTGGGTCCCATCTAGGGAGGACCCCGCCCCAGGGGCTCTATCTCCTTGCAGTGTCCTGCCCACCCAACCCAGCCCCTTCCCAGAGGGAGGTATCCAGTGGCTGGGCAGACCACAGAGAGCGTGAGGTCGCAGGGCGTTCACAGCAGCGATGGCTGTCTGCCAGCACGCCCCCGTGTGGCCAGAGCAGGAACTGCGCGTCCCTCGGTGTCCTCCTCACTGCAGCACCCGGGTCGCAGGTCGTCCTCTGTTGCACAGGCCTGAGCAATGCAGTTTCCTTCCGCGCTGCGCTCTGTCACCAGTGCAAACCTGGAGTCAAGTGACAGAAGGGTAGCGTAGTGACCGATGCCAAATAAGGGCAGTGGCTGGAGAGGCGTGTTCACCAGGGAATATACCAGAGACCCAAGAGGACCCATCCCCAGGGAAGAGGAGCCCTCTAGGGGCAGAGAAGAGCAAGAATAGGTCCAGGTCGAAGGGCTGAGGCCTTGGGTTCAGGGCAGGGCCACCTGCAGAGCCCCACCAAGAAGCTGGAGCTTTTCCTGGGATTGTTGTTTCTCAAAGGAAAGGCCGGTGGCACCCCTGCTTCCAGAGGGAAATCCAAAAAGTCACAACAAGATAAACATTTTATCTTTCCTGAGTTTGCTTTAGGGCACATAATTAAATACATAAATTTGGATTTTTAAAAACGGGTATCTTCTGGAACCTGTAATGTAAAATCTCCATGCATTTAAAGCTGGATCAGGAGGCTTCCATTCCATTTGAACTGTAGTGGGTGGCGTCAGGATGTGTCCCCAGATACGGGGACACCATTGTGTCCACCATGCCCTGAAAACAAATCTATGGAAATGCCAACAAAGCCCTAGGGAGTCCTTGGAGGGGAAAGCTTTAGGGGGGAGCGAGTCGAGGTCCGGAGGCATCGTATTAAGATCACTCTGGCTGCTCCAATGGAGGAGAAGGCCAGCAGTCAGGGAAAGGAGTCAGGGTCTGCTGCCAGGGCTGGGAGGAGGTGAGCCCCTCTGGCGCCTGTTTTAGCCCCAAAGCTTCCTGCAAAGTTCTTGGACATTTCATAGGGACCCAGACTACTTTGAGAACTGCTGAATTAAGACTATGGTCACATGAGCCTGAGTATGGATCTAGCACCTACAATTTTTTTTGTGCGTGTAAAGGGCTGTCTCTTGGGGTTCAGGATCTGTTTTCTCTGCCCATCCAAAGAACCTGCAGTACGCCGAGATGGGCAGGGTTCATGTGCCTGTGATGGACCATATGCTGCATCAGGAGCCTGGAACAGGGCTCTCACTCATGGTGTTAAATAATTCAGTAAATGGGGACAGACAAACATAAATACAGATACTATTTTGTTCTCATTTGCAGGTCATTTTCCAACACAGGAATATAAGCAGAGTTATGGGACATTAGAACTCATAGGACCCTGAGATTTCTAGTCCAACCCTCTCATTTTAAAGATGAAGTTACAGCCCAGATAATCCCTTTCAATCCAATTCAACAAATACTGAGTACCTACAATGTGGTGAGTAAACTCAGGGTAAGATGCCAGCCAGGGTCAGGTGACGGATGGGGTATCCAGGGAAAGTCCCGTTGAAAGGAGACTTTTGAGTAAAGGCCTGAAGGAAATGAGGAAATAAGTCATGGGATGACTGGGGGAGAAGTTTCAGGCGAAGGGAACAGTAAGCACAAAGGTCTTGAGGTCAGAGGATGCCATGTTGAAGAAACAGGAGAAGACCAGTGTAGTTGGGCCATGGGGTGCAAAGAGCTGTGGTGTGAGGTCAGAGAGGGGTTAGGGCACATCCTGTACAGCCTAGAAGGCCACTGACAGACTTAAGTTCTGTTCTGGGTGTGACGGGAAGCCATTAGAGGGTGTTAAGCAGAGCCACCACACAACTGACTTAGAAATTAATGCCAGTCACTACCTGGAGAGCAGACCAGGGCTGAGGGCTGCAGAGAGAACGTCGCAGGAGATTGAACCCAGCCCATCTCAGTGCAGCATATGTTCTTTGGATAGCAAAGATAAGGGAAGCTGGATGTCAAAGATAGCCAGAAACACAAATGTTAGGCTTGAGATATGCACCCAGGCCTGAGGCTTATGTGACCATATTCTTAGTTCAGTGATTCTAAAAGTGGCATGTGTCCCTTGGAAGTTCCCAAGACCTTTTCTGGGGTCCCCAGGTCAAATTTGTTTTCATAATAATACTAAGATATTATTTGCTCTTTCCACTCTAATTTTCTCATGAGAGCACAGTGGAGTTTTCCATAAAACTACATGACATGTGACATGGCAAGAGACTGAAAGCAGAAGTGGATATAAGAACCTAGCTCTCTTCTACTAAGCCAGGCAGTAAACAGATCTGCAAAATCATGCTGCCCTTTAAAGTCATTTTTTTTACAAGTTTAGTGACTTTTCACTAAAACTTTGTGTTAATATGGGTTTATTATTGCTGTTTTAAATGAACTAATAAATATTTTTTTAAATTTCAGCTTTAGTTTCTAATATAGTATACATCAATAGATACAATCCACATGGACATACTGGAATCCTCAATAATTTTTATGAGTGTAAACATGTGGAGTGTAAAGGGACAAAACGTTTGGTCCAGCCAGAGAAGCCCTCATGCTCAGAGACCTAGCTGCTGCTGTTCCAACTGGGAAGGGCCCACCAAAGAAGCCTGTGCTCCTCAGAGCCCACAAAGTGGGCTGACAGGCAAGCAGGAAGGAGACAAACGTAGGGAGGCACTGTGCTGGGAAGGCCAACGCCAAGTTGACATTACACCACAGTAACACATGAGGGCGCCCTTACCAATCAGCAGATTTTTCTAGAGCTGGATACTGCAATTACCCATGTAAATACCAGTTTTATTCACCATATTAAAAAAAAATTTAGTGTCTCGTCCATAATGATGTAATTTTTACCTCTCGTATTTCTCTGGTTCAATGTGTGCTCCAATGAACCTGTGCTACCTGAATGTTTATCAACTTTGCCCTGGCAAAGAGTGCTGTCTGGGGTCAGGCACCCCCAGCTCACACTTGCTCTGGCTCCTCAGGGGGGGTCAGGAAGGCACATCACGCATGTGACCCCTCCCGCGGAGCCCTGCTGAGGGTGGAAGGATGCTCTTACTACATGGAGCCCCCACAGAAGCCACAGTGTATGGTGGCCCACCCAGCCAGGACTGACAGCTGACACTTTGTGATGTCACAGGCTGTTTTCCTTGGGTTTTGTCTCTGTCCCATCCTTGTGGTTACACATACCTGAGACTGTTTCATGACAGCTAATTAGACCTGGTCTTTGGAGGGGAGCATCACTAGAAAGAGGACTGGCTGGGTCAGGGATCTGACTCCCACATGTACTTCCTGGAGTGCCCAGGTCAGTTGTAGGTGCCCTGGGCCACAGGTTCTCATCTTTCAAAGGGTTCCTCCTGCCTGGTCAGAGGGCTGTTATGGGAATCAGATGGCACGGTCGTGCAATGGGCATTATCAGTCATAAGACACTAACATATAAAGTGTGGATATTTATAGAATTCTCTTCTCTCTCCTACTCTGGAGGGGGGGCAATGACAGGTTTTCAGTAGGAAGGGACCGTCTGTTTTGTGTGTGAGGTTTCTCTTGTAGCTGGTAGGGATCTTTTGGAGGACAATATGTAGAAGACATGAGTTAGGAAGCAGTTACTAGAGATCAGGCAAGAGATGCTGAAAGCTATCCATAAGGATGAGGGCAGGGGGCGAGGGTGGGGAGAAACCTCAGAAGCAGGATGCAGGAGGCCTGATAACTGACTAGATGGGGGTATAGAGGGGCTAAGATGGGAACAGCCTGGGCCAATTCCCAGTGGGTCTAGGGGGACGGAGCAATCAGGTCTTGGAGGTGGCAGTTATTTTTCTCACCGTCTCTGGCCTTTCTAGGTTTGACCCATTCCTGGTGCAGGTTTTGTGTCTGGCAGACCCTCAGGAGTCTTGGGGGTTGGGGGGCCTTAGTGCCTCCAGCTGATGGACACATGCTCCCATAAACATTATGCTAAATAATTCATTAAATGTAGGCAGACAAATACATTTATAGATTCTGTTTTGTTCTTGTTTAGAAGTTATTCTCCCACACAGGGACATTAGCAGTTATAGGACATTAGAACTAGTAGGGCCCAAAGAATTCTATCTAGTCCAAACTCTCATTTTAAAGATGTTGTAGCTCAGATAATCCAAGTCAACCCGTTTCAACAAGTATTGACTACCTACAATGTGGCAAGTAGAATCAAGCCGAGTAAAATGCCAGGGACTGTGGGATGGGGGTGTACTTTGGCGTCACTGTGTCCCCTCAAAATCATATGTTGAAATCCTAACCCCCAAAGGAGACGAAGCCTTTGGGAGGTGCTTAGGTTATGAGGGGAGAGTGCTCATGAATGGGATTAGTGTTCTTACAAAAGGGACCTCAGAGAGCTTTCTGGCCCCTTCCACCAGATGAGGACACAGTGAGAAGTCAGCAGTCTGCTCCTGGAAGGGAGCTCCCACCAGAAACTGACTGACCGTGCCGATAGTCATGACCTTGGACTTCCAGCCTTCAGAGGAGTGAGAAAATAAATGTTTATTGTTTATAAGCCACCCCAGTTAAGTGGTGTTTTGTTATAGCAGCCTGAATGGACTGAGACAGGGTGATACCTTAGATGGCCACTCAGGGGAAGCTTCTCTGATAAGGTGGGACTTACAGATGGGCTCCAGACACCGCACTGACATGAAGCACCTAGCAGCAGCTGAAGGCGGACCACAAATCTTCCTCTCCAAAGTAAGCTTATGCTTTGACTCCTATTTCAACAGAACTACCTGAATATCTTCACTCGCTTTTCTCCTGTAACTCACTTCACTGGTTACATTCCGGGACCACAAAATCTGGTTATGTTCTGGGAGAAATGGTACTTCCATCTATAGACAGATGGTAGGAAAAAATACCCACTGTCAGAGGAAATCATCAGTGAAATATTTCAAGACAGTTTCCCAGACCGGAGGAAAAAGTTTCCACGTTGAAAGGGACTATTTCAGTACAGTGGATGAAAAGAGACTCAAGCAAGGCTAGTCATTGTGAAATTTCAGAACACTGGGGACTGAAACAGAGAGAGAGAGAGATTTGAAGGAAAAATCCTATCAAGTACAAAGGAAGCAGAAATCAGAATGGTGTCATATTTCTCAATTGCAAGGATAAGATAAAGGCTTTACCAGATATTCAAATGTCAATAAATATACCTCTAAGGTACTTTTTCCTCTGAAGCTGTGGGGGAATGTGCTTCACCAAAATACGGAGGAAATGGGGAAGATAAGGGAGTGCTAACCTAGAAAAGGTGAAGGCAATCTGCCAATGACGGGTGTGCACTGGCCTCCAGGGGAATCCTCCAGACGGGACAGGGCCTCAGGGGGGAATCCCAGGGGACAAAACTGGCAGGAGACCAGAGGCTTCTGAACTTCTTGAGAGGAGATTTATATACCTGAGGTTTAATTACCCCAGATTTATAAAACCGGGGTTTAATTTTATATGTAGGGGTTTCATTAATGATAAGTAATTAGAAACCTAAATAAAGGACAGTGGTTAATTTCGGAAAAAATGGAAAAATAAGAAAGAAAAACTTACCACAGTATACTATATAATTCAATCTCATTGACACAGTAATAATAATGTGAAGGCAAAATATTGATCTAACTAAAATTTTAACATGACTATTTCATAGGATAGGAAATATGTTTGTGCATAACGGGAAGGAGTGACAGCCTCATCTTCTATAGTGGAAATTCGATGAATGTTATTCAAAATTAGAAAATCGCGCAGTGTCAGTACAAATGTAATAGAGGTATGGAGGTAAATACCAAAAGAACCAGCTATAAGCCTGGGGAGGAGAAGCTGAGAGCTGGGCCTGGGACAAGGGCCTTTTATGAGCATGTGTAACCGATAAAAAGTCAAGGGAAATTAAATACACCCGCCTCTGTCAGCCTTCAGTGTTCTTGGTGATTTGGCCACAGGCTGTTTTTCAAAGCTTATTTTCCTCTACCCATCATCTCCCCACATACTTGTATGGTTCAGCCTTGATTATATCTCCCATCCAGATGCTGTCCGCCCTCTGTCTCCTGTCAACTACTGAGGTCACCCACTCCCCACAGTCTATGTCTTAGTTTATGCAGTCCCGGGATCCTGAGAGATCCCGATTCAGGTGAGGCTCTCCTACAGGGCCCATGGCCACTAGAGCACAGAGTGTCTGGCCCCCAGTGGGCTTGCTGAATCTCAGCTCTTGGCATCAGGGCCAGATGCATATGTAGGGCGATCCTGCGAGATCCAGAAACCCAAATCCTGGCATGTGAAGATAAATGACTGTGACTTCGTCTGCCCTCAGGACCTGACCCTGCTGGACGGGCCAACAAGATGCCCTCCACTAACTGGCCCATCAACACTCCCCACACAGCTCTGTCTCCAGACTCTCCCTCTCATTAGAAGGCAAGTTGGTACAGAACAAGTCAGATTTCCTAGGAAAAGGTAGGGGGACAATTCGTTGAGATATGAATGTGTTCTGCCAGTATTTCCTCCTCCCTGCTTCAAGCAGGGAGCCCGACCCTTGGTATGTTCTTGCCTGAGGGAATTTTGTGAAGCAGGCGTGATGGATCTTTTTAATTAAGTCCGAGCTCACGGAAGAGCTTGCACTAGTGTCCTGCAGGGGGCGCCCTTGAGAGCAGCGTGGAGGAGCGATGTTTTTTGCTTCAGAAGATCACCTGCAGGCTCTGAAAAAAGACCAGCTCCAAGGTGCACCTGGGCCCCCTGAACCCTAGGCTCTGGGGCTTCCAGCCTTGCCAGGTACTCCTGCACTGGGAATATTGTACAGAAGCCCAGAACCTCCTGGCCCGAAGGGTCCATGCTGGATTGCCTAAGCCAGTGGGTGAACGAGTGGTGAACAGCTGCGGAGCCAGCGGCTGATGACAGTAAGCTCCCGAAGTTCCCATGGGGTTCTGGGAGGGAGGGGTGTGTGAGAGTGCTTGGGGTAGATTAAATTGATTTAGAAGAATTAAAGATACATGAATCAGGGAAGCCATTTGAACCACAAGGGTCTCAGGGCCTACCTGGAACAGACTGTGCATGGGCTGGGCTCTATGTGGAGAGGACATTTGCTGCACGGGTGGCTGTACACGAGGGTGGCCGGGTCAGACCGGAGACCAGGTGTCAGGAGGTGCTGAGGCCACTGGCAAGGGGAAAGGAATTATCATGAATGTTCAAACGAATTAAGATTTATCTCTGAGGCTGGGAAGGGGTCCTTGAGTTCAGGACACCTGGCCATGATGGAAGACAGAGGGGCACAAAGAAGACGATTGGTTAGGAAGCCGCCGGTGTCTGCTCACACCTGTTACCATGTGCTCTTGAGAATGCTGGCTTGTTGTCCGTTACCATTTAATATGAAAGGAAGAGAGAAAGGAAAGAAGACAGACTTGTTCTTTGTGATTATAAAAGTGACACGGAGAGGCTATTTCTAAGCTGGGGGCAGACGTGGGTGGGTCTGTCTGGGTCAGTGGTGGGGAGGGCCCCAGATTTGTCTGCCTGGGGGCAGAGGGGCCTTCTGGGCTCATTCCAACTCGAGGCAAATTAGTTCCTCAAGAAGACAGCCCAGGCAGGGCGGGTGTGAATCGGTAAGAAGCCCTCAGCCCTCAGAGGAGGGCCGGCTGACGGTCAGCAGAGCACTGGCAGTCAGATTTAGTCCTTTGCCCAGGCCTCCCAAGTCCTCAGCAGCGACATGAATCCCCTAGTTAAGTTAAAGTAGAGCGAATGATCACCATAGCTCTGAGTGACTGAGGCTCGGGATTTGAAACCATGTGGCAAACGTAGCCATTTTCCGAAAGAATGTGGTTTGGGGACCACGCCTCGTGGAGTGATGGCTGGGCCTCCAGCAGTGACAGGGTTGCCTGGTAAAGGCAGCTGAACCCACCCCAATCTGACAGCGCATCCCAAGTGGGCCATGGTGCCAGGGGCAAGCACCGCCAGCTAGCCTGGCTCCGCAGGGAATACTGCCAGCCTGGCCTGGGCTAGCACACACAGCACCTTCCTGAACATCAGAAACAGGAGTCCCGTGTGGGCGGCTGAAGTATGAAGAGGCGCCCCTCTTGCAGTCTGCAGCAGGGCTTGGCACATGGGCTCAAGGTGAACTTCAGCCTTGCTCTGAGGCCAGGTGCTTTTGGACAGTGACCCTGGACGTCAGTGAGACACCATAGACAGGCAGAGAAGAGAATGGAAGGATGTCGAGAAGGTGAGGGTGGGAGGGGGGAGTGGCAGGTGAAGCCCCAGAAAATTTGATGCAGAGTGAAATCGGACTGAGAAGGTCGTTTAATGTCCTGCCTTTGGATGATGGATTTTCAGTCTTGCTGGCCAAGCCAGGGCCAAGCCACCCAGCTGTCCCCTCACCAGCCATGGCCATGGTGGGGCCCTGGCCATGGTGACACACAAGTTATGCTAACAACCTTAATGCTTCCTCTGCAGCCTGGACGAGGGAATTCCATTTCTCTTGACAAGACTCTGTGTGTTGGATTCCTGGTGCTCACAGCGCCTGGGAATCCCCCGGCGTCTAGAAAAACGTTCAAGAATATTTCTTGAGCATCTCCTCTGTCCGTTCTTACCCTCAGGAAAAAAAAAAATCACAGGGTGCCAAAATGCACCGTTGAGTCCCTTCCCTTTGCCCGAGTGGGACAGCTGCTCTAACTCCTTGCAGCTGGCCCCCCTCCCCCGGAGCCTTGCCTCCCTGAGGCGGCGCCCATCACGTGATACTCCTGCTGGCGGCCAGCGATCTGCGGTCTGTTGTTTCTCTCCAACAGCCTTCCCAATGTGGGCCCTAGAATACTCCTTCACTTGTTCTGCCTTTGACAACATCCTTTATACCGTCTCAGGGCTAGGCCTGCCGTCTGTCATCTTAAAGGTCCCAGCAGATGACAGGAAGTGACCGGAACAGAGGAGGGAAGGGAAGTGTCAGACAAAGCCCCAAGGAGGAGGTGGGGCTGAAGCACTATGAGGCTCTCAAGAGGGGAAAAGGGCAGAAAGAGGCTGGCAGCCTGAGCAGAGCAGAGGGAACCTTGGGACCTGCCCACGTAGGTCCCATCCGTAAACCTCACATGCAGACGTCACACACCTGCATGCACACCTGAGGCTGACCCCTGCATGCTGTAACACTTCCCCACCAGGAAAGGGTTGCTGGTAGCTTCTGATACCAGAGGTGAAAGCTCCAATTAACCTTTAGTGCAGAGCCTGCCTGCCTCCCTCCCTCCCTTCTTTCCTCCATCACCAAAAAGGGACCTTGAGATCCTGCAAATGTAATATGATCACCTATACTACAATGTGTTCTTGGGGAAAACCGGAATGCTATTAACTCATAAAGGATCGTGTATGGATGCATCTGAACTTTGTCATCAAAGCTGCTGATGTGTGTGTGGGGGTGGGGGTGGGGTGCAGAAGGAAGGAGGGAAGAGAGAATCTTTTTGGAGAGGCGTAGGCCGGGTGACCAGACTGTGCCCTCACTATTGTTCCTGAGGGAAATAGATGAAAGCTGTACTAGGAAACGGGGGACATATTACACCAGATGTTCTGTGATTTTTTTTTTTGTATCAATGATGTACAATTACATGAGCAACATTATGGTTACTAGACTACACCTATTATCAAGTCCCCCCCACATACCCCATTACAGTCACCGTCCATCAGCACAGTAAGGTGCTATAGAATCACTACTTGTCTTCCATGTTATACTGCCTTCTCCGTGTTCTGTGATTTTTTAAAAAGCTTTTATTTCCAGGAATATGAAAATTCAAAATACATTAACATTACATACTTGCTAACAGATAATTGCATAACATTGTTTTGAAGCAAGAGAACTGTTTCTAAAAAGTAGAAATATTCTGAAAGCTGTGCCATCAACAAGCATAAATTAATAACTGATACATGTAAGATACATATTGTCAGTAAACTATGCCTTTAACCCCTCCCATAGGCTGGTCCTCCGGCACATGTGTGGGGCCGCTGGCAGCCCACAGGGGGGACGTGCTCTCGGGGTGTGCCAGATGGGCAGAGGGAACCCTCATCCAGAGACCCCCAAGTTAAGAACAGCAAAAACTAGAGAAAATTCTCCCATGGAAAACTTTCTTCTCTAAATCATTTGAATCAACAAGTCCTTGTAAGAAAAACAAATGAAAAAGATGTTTAGTAATCCTGATTTTATCTAAAATAAATTTGCGCAACAAAGAAAAGCTGACCATTATACTAGGGAGCACTGAAGACTTCTAACTGCTGAAGGTTACATTAATCTGTGAGTCTCAAAATGGACACCATGTAAAACCACATGAGATAAAACAAAAAAAACCCAAAACCCCACTAACCAAATCATCTGTTAATTAAGTTAAAGACTGAACAATTTGCATCTGCATTCCTGTTGTAGGAGAAGCAAAATGTTTCCTTTTCCCTTAATTTCCTTGGAGGCCAGGTGCCCGCAGGATGGGTACTACCCCACCTCTTTTCTTTGCATAACAAGTTTTATGTAAATGAGCCCTTTGTAAGTTCCATCTCTCTTGCCTGTCACCTTGAGGATAGAAAATGTTCGTCTTACCTGGGCTCTTTGGAACAGGTCTCCTTCCCCATTGTAGTTCTGTCATCCCAGGTCTAGATCCAAATTCTGGCTCAAATGAAACGGTCTATTTTCAAGGTGATTTTAATGGATTTTTCATTGACAAACTTCATATTGAAAAGTTCATCTTATTTGAATGTTATCAAGCGTACCTTAGGGGAAGTGATGCAGAAAGCAAGAGTTTAAACATCCATCAAAAAGGTCCTTATTCTACCAGGACCGGGCTCAGGGTCCCTGATCCTGTGTGACACTTCCAGCGGTAGTAAGAATTTCTTTCACCAGAGTAAATTCAACAAAGATTTATTAAAAAAAAAAAAAGAGATAAACCCAGGTTATCTGATTCCAAAGCCTGCTTTTTTTCTTTCATTGTACCGCAATTACCAAATTAGGCAGATCTTTAGTTGTTTAATAACTGTGATAAAATTGTCGAGCTATAATCAAAGGATATAGTTTTACAAGAAAATCATTGCATTCACATTCCCAGCATTGTGCTGAGGGCACAGCTTAGGAAAAGAACCTTGTATTCTGGTCAGGGAAAAGGGACATGGAGAGAGGCAGCAATTGGAAGGAGGCAGTCTGCGGGGAGAGGAGAGTACCCTGGCTCCGTGTCTACAGGAGCGCCACGCAGCCCTTGATGGCCTCCTGGCCAGATCGGGGCTGCCTGTTAAAGGCCAGGGAGGGTTATTGGCTGGAGAAGGTGTATCTTTAAGTGTGTCCTTTCTCCTTGCCCAGCCTGAGTTTCCTGCCAGGTGCATAAGGGTGTGAGAACAGATTCCCTGAGGGCCTTTCCAGCTCTAAATTCCCTGACTGCCCAAGAGAGTAGTTTAAGCAAAGCCCCTGAGGCTGCGTTGAGCCACTGGGAGCTCAGGAGATTAGAGGGCAAAGACACCTCGAATGCTGAAGGGTTTGGTTTGGTGCTGTAGGTGGCGGGAGCCCTGGTAGGTCCCCCTGGAGGGAGGTAGTAACTCATTTAATGCAAATCGCTGATGTCCAGAGAGAAGGGGATAGAAACACACACTCTGTATGTGAGCTGTGTTGGATATCTTGTCTGTCTGCCTAGACTTGTTTTGTCCTGCTCTGTGCCAAGGCCCCCCAGCATATTGCATCAAGGGACACCCTTGCTAAAGGAAGGTACAGCGGAGATCTAAGGCGGAGCTCAGAGAATGAGAGTATTTACTCCTCTCCTGCCCACAACCTCTGCATTATCCTCCCTTTCTTGCTGATTTCTGGCTCTGGCCCTTTGTCTACCCCTTGGGGCCCCAGTTCTACCAGATTCCAGGGGGCAGCTCCTCCCACGGGCCCTCCTGGACTAGGTGTCTGCTGTGTCTAGTCCTGGGTGTCCTTAGTCTCATGTTACCAGAAAAAAAATACAGGTTGCTCAATTAGATTTGCAAAATTTCAGGTACATAACGAGTGAGTTTTTAGTATGTCCCAAATATCAGGGTTATAAGTATTTATCTTAAAAATATTTTTCATTGTTTATATGACACTTAAATTGTAACCTGGCCTCCTTTTTTTATTTGCTAAATCTGGTAACCCCATTGTAATTCCCCTAATGCTACCTGCACCCTATATTAAATCTTTTTTGGGGACACTGTCTTCCATTTCCTCCCTTTTCTGGTCCACACCCGAGCCTCCCCTTCCCACGGAGGTTCACTGCCCTGCCCCTTACTGAGGGCGAGCCTTGCCAGGCCCCGAGCGCACCCTGGTCTGCCAGGGGCTCCCCACTCCTGCTGCCCCCTCCCCCAGTGCACAGCACACCCGGGCCCTGAGGAGGCCTCTCATGATTCAAGAGGCTGGGGTTACCTACAGAGGGCAGGGCCCACTTTGACCTGTGCCTGAGTGTGGCAGCTGAACAGACTCAGTCTCCCCCACAGGCCTGAGGTCTGGGAGGAGACCCTTAGGATGCCCAAAGCACTGTGGCTCCAGGAGGGGCTGGGCAGCAGAGCAGCCAGGCAGCTTTACACTTGAATCTGGGTGGCCCTGACTACTGTGAGCTTTAGTTTCCCCATCGATAACTTGGAAATACACTCACCCTCCAAGGTCATTGTAAAGAATCAAGATAATGCATTGTAAAAGGGTTGGCAAAAAAAAAAAAGCAATTATTGTAATTACTGTTGGTTGTATATGTGTCTCCCCTGTGAGACTATGAGGAGGCCAGGAGCTGCGTCTTACCCACTTCTGGGTTCTCAGCATCTGAGCCAAGCCTGACAGAGGACACTGCTCGGTCGTGGTAATGGAGTGCGAGTTAGGCAGCACAAACCATGGGACAGAGGCCGCAGAGCTGCACCGTGAGAGCTGCTGCTGTGTGTTGACCTTCTGAGAATGGGAGCTCAGTGTGAGGTGCCAGACTTGGACCTTCAAAGGCCCTGAAGCCCAAGTGTAAAGTGCCAGAGTTAGGATGACTGTTTGATGATTTTGTTCATCTCTCTATTCCCCCTCCCACCACCTTTGCTGTGCATGTGCTCTGGCCCTGCTGATGGATTACACACAGGCTTCATCTCTTTATTATGGGGTCCAGTACTGGGCGGTGGGGCTGGGGTAGGGCCTTTCTGGGTGCAGAGGGCCCCCTACCAGATGGCACTCAGGCCTACCCACACCTCTGCTCCTTAAGAGAGCCAGGATTTCTGCTGCTGGGCCCAGCTGACCTCTGGCTGGACATCAGGCTGGGTGTAGGCTCTGTCAGAGACCACCCACCACAGGCCTCAGCTGGGCTTTGCAAAATAAACAGTTAGCAACACCTGGCCACACAAAGGCCCGACTCACAAAGGCTGTCTTGGCCTCAGACCTCCAGGGCTCCCCATGTCCCCACCTCACTGAACTCCAGTGATTGGAGCCAGGCCAGACCAGGACAGAGGTAAACCAGTGAGACCAGGGAGGAGCAGAGCCACCTGGCAGATCTGAGGGCCTGTCCATCTGCCAGGGGGACACAAGCTGCAGATCTGCTCCAGTCCATACCCCAGATGCCATGCCACAGACAGGCAGGAGGAGGGGTGGAAAGCTGAGGTTCAGCTGCCCGAGTGCCATCGTCTGGAGGAATCATCTGAATAAGTACAGCAGACAAAGCCTCTGGATTGGACTGGAGGCATTTTGCTTTCCTATCTACTCAGCAGACAGTAGCTTGTGAGGAAGGTTGAGTCTATTCTCTAGAAAATTAAAAAAGCTGTTTTCTCTGCAAGTCTGAGTTGTGGTATAGATGAGCTTGGGATCCTGTGACAACTGGACAAAGTGTTTCAATCAAGTGAAGACTTAGAGAGTCAGGGAGCCACTGAGGGACTCGAGTCACTGGACTACACAGGCCTGGGCTGATTTTCAAAGTATATATAGCAGGAGAGGAACAGCCCCCTCCTCTCCACCTCCTGAAAGCCTGGCCTATTTAAACTCCCTCTGTCCTGGAGTGAGGCTGCAGAGTAGGGGTCAGATCTTGCGCTTTCTTGTAGACGCCTAGGCTTTTGCACACCAGGGGACCTGCTCCTGTCACTTCAGAGTGAGCTTTCAGGGATAGGATAGAGCTCAACGCATGTGACTCCTCCCTCTCTGAGTGTATAGGTGGTAGAAGTTGCTACAGAAACTGAAGAAGTCAGTTGCAGAAAAAATAGAACTAATCCAAGATTAATTAAGTTTTGTAGCTCTGGAAGGAGGGAGGATGGAGAAAAGAGTTTGTAAATGATTTTAGTAAGCCAGATTATTGCTAAATAATGAGCTAAAAGAAAATGGTTAATAATGTAGATTTAATTTCTATGGGACCTCAGGAAAGTGTCTTGACACTTAATTATCAGTATGCAATATCTGCTTTCCTGGTAATGGTCTCCCTCAAACCAAATATTAAAGTCACACAGTGTCTTCTGGGCCAACACAGAAGGGGTCGTGCTGTATCACTGTAGTTCCCTATGCTGCCATTTCATGCTAGGGATGGACAGAACCATCTCTCAGGTGGTGTTAGTACTTATTTGTGAGTTCCGTTCACCTGCTTCATTCCTTCCCTGTAGCTGCTGGATGCTCAAGGAAGTCAGAGCAATGGGAGAGCTTGAGGGAATGGGAACTAACATTTATTGAATGTCTTTCATGTGACCTTACCATGCAAGGTAATTTGTACACGTTCCTGTATTTCTTGAGCAGATGGTGTATTGTCTACTGCTGGGTGCACGGTTCTACCTATCAAGAACTGTCAAGAGTCTCATACTTTATCCTATCACAATGTAGAAACTTTGCCTGCTACAGTTTTGTGGATGCTGACAGAAGACACAAGACTCCTGGAACTGAAGCAAAGCCTTTATTACTTGCGCACAGCAGGCAGCATGAGCTTCATGGTTTAGCTGATTCTCCTGGCCCCTCAAGTCCCACAGGGTGATGTGGAGGCACAAGTGGGTGCTGGACATGCAGCTGGTTTGTTTCACAGCTGAGGAACCCCAAACTTAGGAAGCCCCAATTTCTTATAGTGGGCTGCAAGCAAAACTGCTCAAACTTTGCCCTGAAGGGAGACATTTGTTTTTATCATACTAGACAATTTCTATTATGCTAGACAATGTACAGATTTTCCCTCAGCTTGGAGGGAGGTACTGTTTTGATATCGTGGTCACTACAAAAGCATTCCTTGAACAGATACCCAGAACAAAAGCTGTGCTCACAGAATCTGCAGAATCATGAGAGACCAATGGAGCGCTAGCTCGCGATGCTAAGTAAGTGCTGTTGACGCTTGACCAACACGGGTTTGAACTGCTTGGGTCCACTTATATTTATATTTTTCCAATAAATATTTTGGGAAATATTTTGGGTATTTGAGAGAATCTTAAAAATCATTTTCTCTAGCTTGATTGTAAGAATAGAAGAAGAATACAATATATAATACATACAACATACAAAATATGTGTTAATTGACTGTTTATGTTACAGTAAGGTTTCCGGTCAGTAGTAGGTTGTTGGTAGTTAAGTTTTTGGGGGGTCATTGAGTTATACTCAGATTCTGACTGCACAAGGGTCAGCACCCCTAACGCCCACGTCATTCAAGGATCAGCTGTATATGAAATCACACTCAATTACTTTTTCAAATCTTTCTTTTTTGAGTGCTTGATATACCGCTAGTACTTGATGGAAGTACGCCAAGTTTGTTAATTTCAGTTTTGCTTTATATATTTTGAGGCTATTTAAATGAGTGTTAGAATCGTTATTAGATTATATATTAATATTAGAGTAGAATTGTTATATCTTCCTGGTGAACCAGACCTTTTGACATTATGTCGTGTTTCTCTTTATCCTTACTAGTGTTCTTTCTCTTAAAAATATGGTTTGTCTGGCACCAACTTTCTTTTGGAGGAATTTCCCTAATCTATCTTTTCCTATTTTCTGATTTTCAGTTTTGTCATATGCTTATTTCTTGGTGTGCCCAGGGAAGGAGCACATAGCTGAGTTTTTCATCCAGTCTGACAATCACAATCTTTTAAAGGAAAATTAAGAACAATCAAATTTATTGTGCTTTTGATACATTTGGACTTGTTTTTAACCGTCTTTAACTTTGTGCTACCTGCCCCATTGTTCTGTGTTTTTTTTTCCCCTCTTGTCTTACCTTTCATGGTTTCTTCACATATGTTATAGAGATTAGAAAGAAAATCCCAAAGGATTGGAGAAAGGGGAAATAGGCTATAATGATGGCCAAGAAGAAGAAAGCAATACTTATTCCAATAAACCCTAACATTAAGGAAGCCAAATGACTGGTTTTCATTTGATCCACCCAAACAGGTGTTAGTCTCAAAAAATCTAATCTGTTTACTCACTGTTTTTCTTTAGTAAAATAAGAAAAAGAATTAAAATTGCAAAAAATTGCCATCAGCTGGACAACTGTTTATTGAGTACCGGCTTTGTGTGAAGCTTTGAGTCAGAGTCTGGGAGCTCCCAGGCTAAGGCAGAGACAGACAATAGACAAGCTCACAGACGTGCTAATTTCTACTTGTGATAAGTACCGTGGCAGGTTAAAGAGAATGATGTTAGAGAGAGGGACTGGGGTCAGGACCAAGGAAGCTACTTAAAGGGGATGGTGAGTTGGTTTCTCTGAGCTGAATGCTGCGGGAGGGGAGCAGGTGGTCATGGGAAGTGTCAGAAAGAAGGGCTAAGGTGGTCCAGGAGGAAGGAGCAACAGGCCCCAGGTTGAGAGAGAGGAATCAGCTTGGCCCATGGAGGGCAGAATGGAGTCTGGGTGGCTGATGGGAGGGAGGGAGCCCCAGTGTGATCTAAGCAGACGGAAAATGGCAGGGAGGGAGGTGAGATTCATATTTCAGAGTGCTTGGAGGTCATGATAAAGAATTTGGATTTGAGTAAGGGTTGTAACATGACATGATTTTTTTTTTTAATTTACCGTTTTGTAGAAGGAATTTTGAACAGAGTGAACAACTCTCCCAGATTTTGCCTTTCAGCACTGAAAGTTCCACGTCCTGAGGAGCCCTTGAGGCCAGAGCAAACTGGGATGACTGGTCACCCTGAGTGTATCGCAGGTCTGAATCTTGATCCACATTCTGAAGGACATCTGCTTGCAGCAATGTGAACCAGCTGCCCCCAGCAGTTTTTTATCTCGGAAACTCTAAGAGGCCTTGGTTGTAACTGTCTTGGAACGTGGTGCCAGACACACATGAGGCAAGATAGCGAAGATATCAGCTGTATTTTTCTCAGAAGAGCACAAAATATGTTGAAACTTCTTAAAAGAGTTCAGGAAATAAACAAGATTTTAAGTTACAGAGCTCTTACATTTTTAAAGACAGCTAGACCCGTGGGACATACTCCTTTTTAAACTTTTTCCCTTTGATTTTACTGGGACCGAGCAGTCGATTCTTCACTGTGTCCTGAGCCATGAAATGCTGGTTTTCTGAAAAGAGGGGGAACAAAACGAAGAAAAACATCTATGAAATAGTTCTTTCCCCTCACCCCGTAAAGATAAACTCCAACAAAACAGAAAGCCAAGTCTGCTTTAAAACGTACCTATGGGTTGACTGAGTGGCAGTTGGGGGCTGGCGTTCTGCTCACTGCTTTGCAAACATCCCACAAAGGAGTGGAATGGTCATGAGACTGAGATGGGAAAGTAGAAAATCAAGTCAGCCTAGAGTTTGGGGACAATTAGAGGATGTGAAAGAAGGGAAACAGGGAGGTAGGAGCAGGGAAAGAGGAAAGAGGGCTGGAAGAATTTGGAAATACACAGAATGACAGCACACTGTTAACTACTACCATATGGTGGTCAGGAACTTGTAAAACATGCTGGCTTCCTTATTATTATTATTTTTTTTGAAGAAAAGCCCTATTATTGTGGACTCTGAATCTTAAAGAGCTGGCAAAGCAGAGGGCTTACCTGTCCACCCTGTGCAGGGATTTCTTCTGTTATACAGATTTATAAACCCAAAATGTCAGGGCAAACTCTAGTCTGTAATCAGAAAGAGATTTTCTCTGCGTGGGGTTAAAGGCCCATGGGATCTGTGTCCTTTCTCATCCTTGGACCAGGAATCCAGTGGGCCAGACTTCACGTGCGGTGGGGTCTCAGTGTCCCTTGGCCAGTCTCGGCCAAGTCAGCCTCATCTAGGCTCTCACATGGCCCTCGGGCTCCAGCCATGATTTCCCTTGGCCCTGGCCTGGGGGGCTGCCCACAGCAAAGGGCCGTGTGGTGCTTTTGGATCCTCTCCGTGCCGCTCTGGCACACACCCTGGCCTCCATCCCTGCCCTACCTTCGATGCCATCAGTTTTGCTCTAAAGTGGCTGCCACTGTGCCTGCAGCCCTCAAGGAGGAAGGCTGGGACAGCTGGAATTTAAAGCCAAGGTTTCTTTTGCATGTCATAAAATTTCAAAAATACAAAGGAGATAGGTGAAATAAAAAATAAGTCTCCTTTTTTCCCTCTTCCCTGACCATTCTGTTCCCCTCTTCAGAACCAACCTCTCTTCCTCCCCCATACCAATAACTTATATGTCTTTTAAGATATATATTATGTGTCCAGAATCATAAATCCCCCATATATATATGTAATACACAGTTGACCCTTGAACAATGTGGGGGGACCCTTGACCCCCTGCTGCAGTAGGAAACCTGCATGTCACTTTTGACCCCCCAAAACTTAACTATTAATAGCCTACTATTGATTTTATGGTAGTAAGTGACAAAACAGAGTAGTATCTGCATAGGTTTTATGCAGTTATAACATACCCAACTTAAATATTTTTTTTCAGTATTTCTAGGCTGTGTCGTCTGTGAGTTTTTCAGATTATTGCAAGTCTTCAAAAAGTTTTTCAGTGTATTTATTGAAACAAATCCATATATAAGTGGACCCATGCAGTTCAAACCTATGCTGTTCAATATATATATGTTTTAAAAGTTTTTTTTTATAGTGGTAGCATATTTTCATGCTGTCTGTATCTGTTTTTTTTCACTTAACATATCTTGGAGATATATTTATTTCTGTACATAGTAGACCTGCCTTTCCTTTTTAAGGGCTGCATAGTATTCCACCTCTACCTGTGATGGTTAATTTTATGTGTCAACTTGGCTGGGCCATGGGATGCCCAGGTATTTGGTCAAATGTTATTCTTGATGTTTCCTGAGGGTATGTTTTGGATGAGATTTACATTTAAGTCACTGGGCTTTGAATTAACAGATTACCTTCAATAATGTGGGTGGGCCTTATCCAGTCACTTGAATAAGCCTGAGCAGAACAAAAAGCTGACCTCCTCCAAGTAAGAGGGAATTCTAGTGGCAGACTGAGTTTGGAATTGAATTGCAACATTGGCTCCTTGTCTTTGACCTGACTACCTTTGGACTTGAACTCAACTCTTTCCTGAGTCTCCAGCCTCCTACATCATATGTTAAGATTCACTAAGCCTCTATAATCACATGAACTCTAAATACACACATCCTATGGTTCTGTTTCTCTGGAGAACCCTGACATATTTACTATGATCTATTTAACCAGGCTCCTACTAATGGACACTTATGGTTTTCGTTTTTCTGCTACTACAATGTTACAGTGAATATCCTTGCATGTATGTCATTAGGCACATGCCAAGCCCATGTTTTAACCACTATAGTATTTTGCTTCTGGATAAAGGAACTTAAAAATCTTCTCCCCAGGCAATAGCCAGGCTAGTTTGAGTAATGTTTTGCTACAAATCTTATTTCGAGTGTCCTTACTTATTAGGGAAGTGGATGTTGCACTGTAATGAAATATCCCTATATACCCACTAGAATGGCTAAAATTAATAAAGACTGGCCATGTTAAGTGTTGGTTAAGACGTAGAACTGGTGAGGATGTGGAACAAGTCTCATTCCCTGCTTGTAGGAATATAAAGTGGTATAACTACTTTGTAAACAGTTTAGCAGTTTCTTAAGAAGGTAAAAATACTGCAATGATATGACCCAGTCATTCCATTCTTAGGTATCTTTTACTAAAAGAAATGAAAGCATATGTCTAGGCAAAGACTTGTATACAAATGTTCACAGCAGCTTTTTTGTGGTAGCCAAAAATTAGAAACAACCAAATGTTGATCAGTCAGTAAATAAACATATGGTGGTAGATCCATATAATGGAATATGACTCAGCAATAAAAAGGAATGACCTTGTAAGTCCCGAAAGAGGAAATCCTGGGGCAAAATACCTCTAAAAACCGAAATCAGTCAAAGGGAGAAATAAAGTTTAAAATCTGTTTATTGCTTCCAAATTGCAGTCTGGGCCTTCTGTCTTTCCTGCTCCAGCAGAAGCAAAACCGGCCCTACCCACCCCCTCCCCTACAAACTGCAGTCCGGGGCCATCTCTCTCCTCTGCTCCAGAAGAAGCAAGCCAGCAAGCAAGCTAGCTGCCTCCTCTTAACCTCTCAGGTTCAGACACGCCCTCGGTTGCCTAGGTAATTACCCATTGGTATGGAGATGAACTTCTCTCCACCCCTGAGGAATGATGCAAATGCACTAAAGCCAGACTTCTCTCCACCCTTGAGCGTCTGTTGGTGTGCAGATGTACTAAAGCCAGGGGAGACATTCTGGAAATATTACAACTTTACCCACACACCTATAATTCTTGAACAACAAAGATGAGTCCCAAAATACTTATGCAGAGTGAGAGAAACCAGACAAAACGCATATAGATACTTTATGACTCCATGTATCTAAAATTCTAGAAAATGCAAATTAGTCTATAGTGACAGGAAGCAAATCATTGGTTGCCTAGGAACTGAGGGAGCAAGGAAGTTTTGGGGCAGGGGTGATGAATATGTTCACTGTCTAGACTGTGATAAATATTTCATAGATGTACACATGTCAAAACACATCAAATTGTACATTTCAAATATGTGCAGTTACTGTATTTCAGTTATATACCAACAAAACTATAGAAATCTTACTTTAAATGCCAAAACATAAATATTAATGCTTTCTTCCTTTCTGTATTCTTTCTTGAACAACTTTAATCTCCCTCATGTAAATTAATGTCCTGGGGAGATTAGAGAATGTCACATACTCAGAAAGGCAAAAGGAGAAAGTACATTAAAATTTTTCCAAAATATCATCCCAGTTACAAAAATACATTTATACTGTGAGTGCCTCCTGTCCCCCAGCTCTTCAGCCTCATCTCCCATCACCCCCAAAAGGCCCAGTAATCTACACCACGTTGAACTGTCAGTTCCCAGACACACCAGCTGTGGTTGCTGTGACCTGCAGAGTGAGCAAAGCTGAAACCAGGTACAAAGTCTCCAGAGCAGGACCTCACTGCCAGCCTTGAGGGCAGAGCCTGAGGATGTCCAAGGGCCTGCTGCCCTTTCCTCTCTGAGCTGAGCTTTCCTTGCCTGGCTTCAAGCTGCCACAGTGCAGCCTGCAAGTGGCCATCTGAGAGCACCTGGGTCACTCCTCACTGCTTGGCAGCCTTCGCAGAGGCCTTCCTGCCAGGCTCAGACAGGCCCTCGAAGCTGCCCCACACGTAGGACTGGATGTAGATGAACAACTGGAAGCTGATACAAAGCAATCAATTCCTTTTACATGTAAGCACAGGCCAGGCACAAGAAGGAAATGGACGCCCCGAGTAAAAGAGGGGGGCTGTCGGCTGCAGGTTAGGGCCGAGAGGGTCCAACACTAACACCTTCGAGGCTGCACACTCGAGAGGGCCAGGGGCCTTTCCAAAGTCTCATGTTCACTGTGGTTCAGCAAGTCCTGAACCCCACAGCCTGGGATTGTCTGAAAACAGAGGCTCCAGCACACTTGGCTTGTCTTCTAGGAAATTTCCATCGGCATCCATTGTTTGTGATGGGACTCCCTCCCTCCCCACCCAACCCACTCCTTGTCTCCCAGCCCTTGACGGAAGGATTTTCTGGGGTCAGTATGCTTCGCCTGGAGCACAAGGGTCCACGTTCTCCATTTTGTGAACTGTACAAAAACAATCAACACATCCCGCCCACCCCCTGCTCACCCAGCAGGGATGAACGTCAATGAATTTGCATTGTTTGTCACTTTTAAATTATAGTTACAGTCCAGGTGTTTGGACTATAAGTTCATATTTGTAGGATGAAGAGACAGATACTTAAAAGCTCAGATCTTAAAAATAAGAAGGCAAAGGACTCTGAGTTCTTTGGTTTCACTTGCCCAAGACCCCCTGGGAGCCCACGATTCCACAGACTCTGCTAATTTGCAGATTGTTTTAGCTCACAAGAACCTTGTGTTTCCTAGAGACTCACATGCTTGGTTATACTTCAGTTTAAATGTTCAAGAATAGCTGTTAAATTGAATGGTGAGGATGGTGGAATATTCCATTCTCACTAAGATGTATTTAGAAGATTCTACCATTAAAAGTAGCATCAGGTAAACAAAATGTGCAAAGAATCCCAAGATCAAGTATTTGTAAGGTATTAAAAAAACCATCAAAGGCAAAAGAATTCATAAGTCGCATTTGGCCAGACCGTTCCTGTGACTAGGAGCAAATTCACTCTGCCCAGGGAGGAAATGTTTGACACGCATTGCCAAGGTCATGAGGGCCTGGATTAGAGAAAGAAGGGACCCTCATTTTTATTTTTTCAGAAATAAGCTGGAGACTACAGATCAGACCAGAGGTAGCACAGAAAGTGTGTTGGTCAGGGTTCAAACCAGAGAAACAGAATGAGTAGGAAGTATACATTAAGAGATTTATTGCAAGGAATTGGCTTATGTAATTGTGGGGGCTTAACAAATTCAAAATTTGTAGGGAGGGCCATCAGGAAGGGCAGGCAGGAACTTGGGGATGGGTAGAAGATATTGTCTGCAAGTAGAATTTCTTCTTCAGGGAAGCCTCAGCTCTGCTCTTAAGGCCTTTCAGTGATTGAAAGGCCCACTCAGATTATCTAGGATAATCTATTTTACTTAAAATCAACCGACTATGGACTTCAACCAAGATTCTGCCTGTTGGCCTCAGTCTAGGCCATTTCCACAGAGTCCTCCTGCGAAGGCTGCTGGGCCATATATGAGTTGCACCTGGGGCATCTGAAAGATGAGCTCCGCGGTGATGGGCGAATGGAGGACACTGGACCAGATTACCCAGCACCCCTGTCTGCACACCACAGGAGACTTTATACCACAGAAAGACCAGAGCAGCAGAGCTGGGTGAGCCAACTCTCTTAGTCAAACTCTTAAATTTTTCATTGAGAAAACTGTGGTCAGATCAACTAAATAGCTAAGAGCACCTGGAAAAAGAGTTGAGGTCCCCCATCTGCAAGGATGAGGAAAGGAATTAGAAGACTGGGAGGAGAAGGAAGGAAGCAAAAAGGCAAACAGACCTTCAACCCTCAGAGCTGAAGGGGCCTCTGGGGCTCCCAGAGTCTCCCCCCTCATTACACAGATTGGGAAACTGAGGCCTTGAGAGGGGAAGGGACTTCCTCAAGGTCATTCTGTGAGTTTGGGAGGCAACTGACATCAAAGCCAGGCCCATGATTCCTGGGACAGTACTAGGACCCCCACTGCCCCCCAGGTGCCCCTGTAATCCCAGGGAGCTAGAAACAATGAAGGATGCCTTCTCACCCTCAGGCATTTGGAGTTTGGCATTCTCAGAAATGTAGAATCAATTCATTAATCTAGATAATTAGTTTCAGAACCAGAAGGCTTGGGACTGTGCCGTGAGAATAATTCCAAACTCCGTCTCTGCCCTGAAAAAGCACGACCACTTCCGTCTTGTGTCCACAGGTGACATCCACACCCATCCATCCATGCCCAGGGCACAAGGGGAGGGCTGGGTGGCCCCATGCAAGCCTCCACCACCTTGCCTTTCCCAGTTCTCATCTCCAGAGGGAAACGTGGCTCAGGGCAGGTGTGTGGTGGATGGCAAGGCAGAAGTAACCTTGTCCGGTTTCTTTCCTGCATCTTAAAAAAGGCAACATGTAGCAGAGAGAAATAAATCAGCCCAAGGTCATCCAACAAGCTACTCACTAGAAGCTCCAGTCCTCTGATTCTCAATCCAGAGTCCATTCTTTTTCACTCATTGCCTGTTGATTGATTCTGGTAGGGCAGCCCAGCACATAGCCAAGGCTGTGAATGTGCCTGAAAGCATTCTAACTGCATGTTGGGGACCAGATGGAAGGCTGGCAGGCTTGAGAGGGCTCAGTAAGGTGTAATTTAGCTACTCAAACTCTTACATTAGAAAACTATTCAAGTATGGTTTTGAGGTCTCATGCTCCAGAAAATCACATGGAGAAATACTCTGGGAGAAACCGGAGCCTTGGCCGGCTCAGAGCTGCATAAACAGTGGTTACGATCCTGGCTGATCCCAACTTCATTCTGGGTTTTGCCAAGCGTGTCAGTTCTCTCTGTGGCTCGTGAAATTCCTGCTCAAAACTGAACCCTTTTAGGGAGGAGAAAACTGACCCAGGGAGCAGGGGCAGAAAGCCACCATGGGTCATGTCACAGTGTGCTCAGAGATGCCTCGTGTCACGAAAGGTCGTATTTCTAAATGACTAGCGTTAGAAGCAGATGCCAAAGCTGGCAGAACCAGGTTTGTAGAGCTCTAAAATAAATGCTCTTACCAGATCAAACACTCCATTTATCTGTGATTCAGAGTTGATGACGGTATTTCCAGATTGGCCATCCATCAGCAAATATTTATTGAGCTGGGTGCAGAACTAGGTGGTTTGGTGTATAAAAAGATTTACAAACGTGTCTGGCCTGTCATGAGCTGTCCAGCTGAGGTGTTAGGCAAACTCATACACAGATATTGAATGAAACCAGCCCCGGTGTGCACATAGCGTGCCATGTGAATGATGCTCTCTGGAGTTGTGAATTGTGTCAGCCATGGCCACGGTGGTCAAGACTGGAGAAATGAGAGGAGCGGGACACTCAATGCCATGTTTCTCCTCTCCCTGTCACCTGGCAGACACTGGCTGGGGGCCTTTTGCCAGTGACAGAAGGTAGGAGGCATGGTGACAGCCTGGTAAAGCAATGGATAAAGGGGGGCATCCCTGGTAAACCATGTTCTGCATTCATGCACCTTTCCTCGTGATCGCAGGATCAGCCATCACAGCCAGCCAGCCTTCAGTCCACTCCCCCAGCTCCTGGAAAGTCCCACCTTCAGATTTACACGGGCCAGCTCTCCACCATGCTTACTGAGGCCACTTGCCATTCCCCATTATTCTAATCAGTCACGTGACAGAAGGGGCAAAGGTAAGGCGCTAGCCTTCCCAAATACCTCCCCTAATGCCTTTCCAGAAGGAAAGTATTTCTCAAAATTTTTGCTGAAATTATAGCTTGATTCCCATGGAGTTAAGTGATATCCTCCCCACCCTCCTTTTTTGAAACACCATTGGGGAGGTGGGGGAACTTAAGCCTCTATTACACTGGTGCGAATTGCTTGTTCAGATACTCTGTATCAGTGGAAACAGTCTTCAGGAAAGGCAGGCAGTCGCCCCATCAGGTCTGTGTGCTCTGGGCACAGCAGGAAAGGCACCTTCCCGGAGATATTGACCCGCTGCCCTATGTCCCAAAAAGAGAAGAAACCAGGGCATTGGGGAGACTTGCAATCTTACCCTTTGAGGACAGGCTAAAGGAAATTTGTTTTATTTTCAAACTATGTGAATGTATTTCCTGATAAAAAAATTTACATTTGAAATTGTTTTGAGAAAAAAGATGGTTTTATAACCACAATGATGCTGTAATGACTGGAACTATGAGACCAAATCAGGCACTTCCCACGGGCTGGCAGACAAGGGAGGTGCGTGACACTGGGCAGGCAGGATTGACACATGGCACGCCCTGTCACCAGGCTCTGTGACATTTACATGGGGAAGTAAGGATGACGAAGGGATGGCTATGCTGGCTAACAACTCAATCAGAAAACTGCTCTGGAAATCAGTTTCCCTTTTCTTGTCCTCCAGAGACATGTTTGACCACCCGGGCTGGTTCCCTCAGGCTCCTGTCCATCCACCGTAGAGTCCACAGGTGGATGGATGCTATGAGGCCCTGGTGGCAAATGATGCACAATGTGGGTGCTCAGCCCAGCTTCTCTAGTCAGCTGGTCTCCCCGACGTTGCCTCTGACCACAAGCTGCGGCGTTGGCTATCACAGCTCGGAGGAACCTGATTCGGCTGGCATGACGCAAGTTCAGTAACCCTGGGCTTTTATGACATTACATCTGCTTCTTGATGGGCTTAGAAGAAGCTGGATCACACCCAGTTGCTTGCTTTTCTTCCAAAGGAAAGTTTAGAATCAGATACTGACATATACATTGATGAAATAGGCTTCCAACCTTTTCGTAGTTCTACATTTTTGATTAGGTAATATATTCATGTTGTTCAACAATCAAAACACTATAAAAAGTCCTCATTGAAGTCTTCCTCCCATCCTTGACCCCACACACCCAGTGCACTATGCTCCAGCCCCCCTCAGGTTGTTATTCATTAGTTTTGTTTGTTTTTATCCAGAATATATTTATGCAAGTATACATAAACACAAATATATGTTATTTCCTCTTATTTTCACAAAAATACTACAAAGTGGTATGTAGACATTGTTCTGTGCCTTTTTTCTAATATCTTAGAGATCTTACAGTTTCTGTTTATAGAGAGCTTCTTCATTCTTTCCATTAAAAAGATACAGCATTATTTATTAAACCAGTCACATTGATGACAATCTAACCCAGTTTGGATTGTCTCCAAACTTTTGCTCTTACTAATGCCGCTAGGCTGGCTAACTTTGCTTATGTGTCATTTCACATATATGCAAATACATCTGTGCTATAAATTCCTCAAAGTTGGATTACTGGGCCAAAAGGTGTGCATACAGTTGTAATTGGATGGGTTTTATCAAATTGCCTTCCACAGGGCTGGTACTGGTTTACACTCCCACTAGCAACATCTGAGGGGGGACTGTTTTCCTAACAACTTTGTCAAGAGTGTGTAGCACTAAACTTTTGGACTTTTGCCAAGCTAGTAAGTCAATGGATTTCAGTTCAATTTGGGGGGTAATATTCAATTTTTATAATTTAAAACTGACAAGATTTGTTAAACATACAAACACATCCTATATATTCTTGGTTGAACTTTTTTTTTTAAGCAATTTATTTTGGTATCATTAATCTACAATTACATGTGCAATATTATGGTAATTAAACTACCCCCTTCATCAGGTCCCCCCCACCAACACCATTACAGTCACTGTCCATCAGCGTAGTGAGATGCTATAGAATCACTACTTGTCTTCTCTGAGTTGTACAGCCCTCCCCGTGCCCCCCCTACCTTATGTCTGCTAATCATAATGCCCCTTTTTCCCCCTTGTCCCTCCCATCCCACCCATCCTCCCCAGTCCCTTTCCCTTTGGTAACTATTAGTCTGTTCTTGGGTTCTGTGAGTCTGCTGCTGTTTGTTCCTTCAGTTTTTTTCTTTCTTCTTGTACTCTACATATGAGTGAAATCATTTGATACTTGTCTTTTTCCGCCTGGCTTATTTCACTGAGCATAATACCCTCTAGCTCCATCCAGGTTGGTGCAAATGGTAGGATTTGTTTTCTTCTTATGGTTGAATAATATTCCGTTGTGTATATGTACCACATCTTCTTAATCCATTCATCTACTGATGGACACTTAGGTTGCTTCCATTTCTTGGCTATTGTAAATAGTGCTGCGATAAACATAGGGGAACATTTGTCTTTTTCAAATTGGGCTGCTGCATTCGTAGGGTAAATTCCTAGGAGTGGGATTCCTGGGTCAAATGGTATTTCTATTTTGAGTTTTTTGAGGAACCTCCATACTGCTTTCCACAATGGTTGAACTAATTTGCATTCCCACCAGCAGTGTAGGAGGGTTCCCTTTTCTCCACATCCTCGCCAACATTTGTTGTTGTTTGTGTTTTGGATGTTGGACATCCTTACTGGTGTGAGGTGATATCTCATTGTGGTTTTAATCTGCATTTCTCTGATGATTAGCAATGTGGAGCATCTTTTCATGTGCCTGCTGGCCATCTGAACTTCTTCTTTGGAGAAGTGTCTATTCATGTCCTCTGCCCATTTCTTAATTGGATTCTTTGCTTTTTGTTTGTTGAGGAGCATAAGTCCTTTATATATTTTGGATGTCAACCCCTTATCAGATATGTCATTTATGAATATATTCTCCCATACTGTAGGGTGTCTTTTTGTTCTACTGATGGTGTCCTTTGCTGTACAGAAGCTTTTGAGCTTGATATAGTCCCACTTGTTCATTTTTGCTTTTGTTTCCTTTGCCCAGGGAGATATGTTCATGAAGAAGTCGCTCATGTTTATGTCCAAGAGATTTTTGCCTATGTTTTTTTCTATGAGTTTTATGGTTTCATGACTTACATTCAGGTCTTTGATCCACCTTGAGTTTACCTTTGTGTATGGGGTTAGACAGTAGTCCAGTTTCATTCTCTTACATGTAGCTGTCCAGTTTCCTCAACACCAGCTGCTGAAGAGGACTTCATCTCCCCATTGTATATCCAAGGCTCCTTTATCAAATCTTAATTGGCTGTATATATTTGGGTTAATGTTTGGATTTTCTATTCTGTTCCACTGGTCTGTGGGTCTGTTTTTGTGCCAATACCAAATTGTCTTGATTACTGTGGCTTTGTAGTAGAGCTTGAAGTCAGGGAGCGTAATTTCCCCTGTTTCATTCCTCCTTCTCAGGATTGCTTTGGCTATTTGGGGTCTTTTCTGGTTCCATATGAATTTTAGAATTATTTGTTGCAGTTCATTGAAGAAAGCTGTTGGTATTTTGATAGGGATTGTGTTGAATCTGTAGATTGCTTTAGATAGTATAGCCATTTTGACAATATTTATTCTTCCTAGCCAAGAGCATGGGATGCATTTCCATTTGTTAGTGTCCTCTTTAATTTCTCTTAGGAGTGTCTTGTAGTTTTCAGAGTACAGGTCTTTCACTTCCTTCGTTAGGTTTATTCCTAGGTGTTTTATTCTTTTTGATGCAATTGTGAATGAAATTGTTTTTATGATTTCTCTTTCTGTTAGTTCATCGTTAGTGTATAGGAAAGCAACAGATTTCTGTGTGTTAATTTTGTATCCTGCAACTTTGCTGAATTCAGATATTAGTTCTAGTAGTTTTGGACTGGAGTCTTTAGGGTTTTTTATGTACAATATCATGTCATCTGCAAATAGTGACAATTTGACTTCTTCTTTACCAATCTGGATGCCTTGTATGTCTTTGTTTTGTCTGATTGCCGTGGCTAGGACCTCCAGTACTATGTTGAATAACAGTGGAGAGAGTCGGCATCCCTGTCTTGTTCCCGATCTTAGATGAAAA
>JAQQAC010020896.1:14894449-14904838 GCA_029783875.1 Phataginus tricuspis | reverse complement strand
GCTGTTAAGTATGATGTTAGCTGTGGGTTTGTCATTTATGGCCTTTATGATGTTGAGGTACTTGCCCTCTATACCCATTTTGTTGAGAGTCTTAATCATGAATGGATGCTGAATTTTGTCAAATGCTTTTTCAGCATCTATGGAGATGATCATGTGGTTTTTGTTCTTCTTTTTGTTGATGTGGTGGATGATGTTGATGGATTTTCGAATGTTGTACCATCCTTGCATCCCTGGGATGAATCCCACTTGATCATGGTGTATGATCCTCTTGATGTATTTTTGAATTCGGTTTGCTAATATTTTGTTGAGTATTTTTGCATCTATGTTCATCAGGGATATTGGTCTGTAATTTTCTTTTTTTGTGAGGTCTTTGCCACGTTTTGGTATTAGAGTGATGCTGGCTTCATAGAATGAGTTTGGAAGTATTCCCTCCTCTTCTATTTTTTGGAAAACTTAAAGGAGAATGGGTGTTGTTTCTTCTGTATATGTCTGGTAGAATTCAGAGGTGAATCCATCTGGTCTGGGGGTTTTGTTCTTGGGTAGTGTTTTGATTACCGATTCAATTTCATTGCTGGTGATTGGTCTGTTTAGTTTTTCTGTTTCTTGCTTGGTCAGTCTTGGAAGGTTGTATTTTTCTAAGAAGTTGTCCATTTCTTCTAGGATTTCCAGCTTGTTAGCATATAGATTCTCATAATATTCTCTTATAATTTTTTGTATTTCTGTGGGGTCCGTCGGGATTTTTCCTTTTTCATTTCCGATTCTGTTTATGTGTGTAAATACTCTTTTTCTCTTAATGAGTCTGACTAGGGGTTTATCTATTTTGTTTATTTTTTCAAAGAACCCGCTCTTGGTTTCATTGATTTTTTCTATTGTTTTATTCTTCCCAATTTTATTTATTTCTTCTCTGATCTTTATTATATCCCTCCTTCTGGTGACTTTGGGCCTCATTTGTTCTTCTTTTTCCAATTTCAGTAATTGTGTCTTTAGACTATTCATTTGGGAATGTTTTTCCTTCTTTAAATAGGCCTGGATTGCAATATACTTTCCTCTTAGAACTGCCTTTGCTGCGTCCCACAGAAGTTGTGGCTTTGTGTTGTTGTCATTAATCTCCGTATATTCTTTGATTTCTGTTTTGATTTGGTCATTAACCCATGGATTAATTAGGAGAATGTTGTTAAGTCTCCATGTATTTGTGAGCCTTTTTGTTTTCTTTGTGCAATTTATTTCTAGTTTTATACCTTTGTGATCTGAGACGTTGACTGGTAGGATTTCAATATTTTTGAATTTACTGAGGTTCTTTTTCTGGCCTAGTATGTGGTCTTTTCTAGAAAATGTTCCATGTGCACTTGAGAAGAATGTGTATCCTGTTGCTTTTGGGTGCAGAGTTCTGTAGATGTCTGTTAGGTCCATCTGTTCTAGTGTGTTGTTCAGTGCCTCTGTGTCTTTACTTATTTTCTGTCTGGTTCATATGTCCTTTGGAGTGAGTGCTGTGTTGAAGTCTCCTTAAATGAATGCATTGCTTTCTATTTCCTCCTTTAATTCTGTTAGTATTTGTTTCACATATGCCAGCGCTCCTGTGTTGGGTGCATATATATTTGTAATGGTTATATCTTCTTGTTGGACTGACCCCTTTATCATTATGTAATGTCCTTCTTTATGTCTTGCTATTTTCTTCATTTTGAAGTCTATTTTGTCTGATACAAGTACTGCAACACCTGCTTTTTTCTCTTTGTTGTTTGCATGAAATATCTTTTTCCATCCCTTCACTTTTAGTCTGTGTATATCTTTGGGTTTGAAGTGAGTCTCATGTAAGCAGCATATAGATGGGTCTTGCTTTTTTATCCATTCTGTTACTCTGTGTCTTTTGATTGGTGCCTTCAGTCTATTTACATTTAGGGTGATTATTGATAGATATGTACTTATTGCCATTGCTGTCTTTAGATTTGTGGTTACCAAAGGTTCAAGGGTTGCTTCTTTACTATCTAACAATCTAACTTAACTTTCTTGTTAAGTTATTGTAAACACAGTCTGATGTTTCTTTATTTCTCTCTCTTCTTATTCTTCCTCCTCCATTCTTTATATACTAGGTGTGTTATTCTTTGCCTTTAGTTAGTATTTGGATGGTCTGCTTTCTTTGGTATGATTTTATTTTGTCTGGTGACATCTTTTTAGACTTAGGGGTGCTTCCCTCTATAGCAGTCCGTTTAAGATATCCTGTAGAGGTGGTTTATGAGAGACAAACTCTCAACTTTCTCATGTCTGGAAATTGTTTAATCCCTCCCTCACATTTAAATGATAATCGTGCTGGATACAATATTGTTGGTTCAAGGCCCTTCTGTTTCATTACGTTAAATATATCATGCCATTCTCTTCTGGCCTGTAAGGTTTCTGTTGAGAAGTCTGATGATAGTCTGATGGGTTTTCCTTTGTAGGTGATCTTTTTTCTCTCTCTGGCTGCCTTTAATACTCTGTCTTTATCTTTGATCTTTGCCATTTTAATTATTATGTGTCTTGGTGTTGTCTTCCTTGGGTCCCTTGTGTTGCGAGATCTGTGGGCTTCTATGGACTGTGAGACTATTTCCTTCCCCAGCGTGGGGAAGTTTTCAGCAATTATTTCTTCAAAGACACTTTCTATCCCTTTTTTTCTCTCTTCTTCCTCTGGTACTCCTATAATGCGAATATTGTTCCGTTTGGATTGGTCACACAGTTCTCTTAATATTCCTTCATTCCTAGAGATCCTTTTATCTCTCTCTGCCTCAGCTTCTCTGTATCCCTGTTCTATGATTTCTATTCCATTAACAGTCTCTTGCATCTCATCCAGTCTGCTGCTAAGCCCGTCGATCGCTTGTCCCATTTCTGCATTGTCTTTCCTCACTTCCCTCACTTCCTCCCTCAGTTCTTGCATATTTCTCTGTATATCCATCAGTATGGTTATGACTTTTGTTCTAAATTCTTTTTCAGGAAGGTTGTGCATTTCCATCCCTTCAGGTTCCCTCTCTGGTGTTGTCTGGGTCTGGGTAAGTTTTGTTTGTACCATATTCCTCTATCTTTTCATGGCAATAGAAATGGTCACTTGTAGGTGCTACGTATGTCAGCTGGGCTCTTTAAGACGGTTAAAAAGAAAAAAAAGAAAGAAGAAAGAAAGAAAGAAAAGAGAAAAAAAAAACGCCCGCTGGGAGTAGATTCTGTGGGGATGTTGTAGGTGGTGCTGTTGTTCCATTATTCCACAGCTTCAGCCGCACCACTCCACCGGGCCCTTTGTAGCTCTGGCCGCTGTGGGGAATGAATGGGAGGCTGCTGATCTCTGTGGGAAGTCTCAGTGCAGCTGCTTTTTCCCATTCGCCAGCCAAGGGGTCTGTAATTCCAGAGGACTCCCAGCCTGCTTGACTGAGTGTGCTGGGACGATCCTGCTCCTCCCATGGGCCCTTATAAAGACTGCTATAAAAAGCGCGCACTTTTCTTTTGTCCCATGGAGCTGGCTGCGAGGACCCGGGTGTATTCCCCGCTCAGATCCTGCACCCTCTGTCTCTCCAATCTCTGATGCACTGCGTGATGTGTGTCAGCGCTCCCAGTGCAGATCACCAGGGCTGGTTATTTTGCAGGCCTGTACTTCCACTCCCTTCCCGCTCTGAATCCTCTCCTGCTGGTGCGCTGGGGTGGGGGAATGCTTGGGTCCTGCTGGGTCACGGCTCCGTATCTTACCTGCCTCGCAGGATGCTGAGTCGTCTCAGGTGTAGATGCAGGCTGGGTGCTGTCCTGTATCTTCCGGTCTCTCTTTTAGGAATAGTTGTATTTGTTTCATTTTCATAAATATATCTGGTTTTGGGAGGAGATTTCTGCCTCCCTGGTCACGCCACCATCCTCCCAGAAGTTCTTGGTTGAACTTTAATTTGCATTTTTTCTAATTGGGTGAAGTTGTGAGTAGAGCCAAAGAGGTGATAGATGGCATCATCAATAAAACAGATGGTCCCTGACTTAGGATGGTTCAACTCATGATTTTTCAACTTTATGATGATGTGAAAATGATGTAAGTTCAGTAGAAACCATACTTAAAATTTGGAATTTGGACCTTTTCCCAGGCTACTTCTCTATGGTATGGTACTCTCTCACAAGGCTGGGCAACAAGAGTGGAGATTTTGCCCAACTGCAGGGTAGTCTAAGTGTTGGGAGAACATTTAAGGTAGGGCAGGCTAAGCTATAATGTTTGGTAGTTCAGGTGCATTAAATGCATTTTCAACTTACAATGGTTTTATTGGGAAATAACCCCATTGTTAAGTCAAGGAGTATCTGTAGATGCAGGGTGTTCCTACGGATACCAAAATGGAATCAAGTGGGATGAATCACTAAGAACAACAAGACCTGCATGGTATCTGTTTCCACGCGGGGGGAGCAGAGTGGAGACAAGGTGCTGAAGGACCTGCAAGCAGGAAAACTCACACTAGTCAACAGACACTCACAGGAGGCTCAGCAGGCCACCCCGAGGACAACAGCCAAACTGGGAGGGTGCTTTGCAGGCTCTAATTTGTGAGCAAACACAATTACACATGGCTGGTAAGGTGGGACAGTGCTGAGACAGCTTGGGCCCCATGAATTCTCAACACTGGCCAACCTAAGATCCCTTCCGAGACAAAGCCCCAGGTTGAAGAGAATGGCTGGGGTGTTATCCCAATTGAACAGAACAGGGGCAGATGCTGCAGAAGTTTCAGTGAGTGAGGGAACAGAGCCAGCAGAAAGTATGAGGCCATATTTTTCAACACTTGGTGATAATAGAGAAGCAGCCCAAAGACATATTGGCAAAAATACAAAAAGATGTCCACAAGAATACTCATAATATTCATTGTAGCACTATTTGTGACAGCAATATACTGAAACAAACCAAAAAAAATCCCTCAGTAAGAGACTGGTTGAATCAACCATGGTGCATCCACACAATGGACTCCCATGCAGCTATAAAAAGGAATGAGCAGTGTTTTGTTTACTACTAGAGTGTGATCTCAGGAATATAATGCTAACTGAAAAAAAGTAAGGTGGAGAAAAGTTGAGTGTGCAACTATTTATTGGATATATAGGGGTGATAAGGACAAGGACATATAGGCTTGGGTTAAAATTCTTTTTTAACTTGAAAAGTATCTATGGAAGAGAGAGAGGACAATGTAGAGAGTGATAGAATCCGGACCTGTTTACTGCCTTTCAAATAAGCCCACCCACCATCTCAGAGAGACCTAGATGTCGTCTTACTTAGGCTACAAGTACCCTCCAGAGGACATGTCAGCAAGCCACAAGCCCACCTTTCCCCTGACCCCTCCCCTCAAAGAGCCTGCCAGTGCCCTGCCCATAAAAAGCCTCTTGACCTGGTAAAGACTCCTTTTCCTTTGTTCTGCTGGCCAGGACAGAGGGGTCCCTCTCAGGTTCTGCAATAAACCTCCTTGGATTGTTCAATTCGTATCCCCTCTCTTCTTTCAGAGAGGACAGGGATTAAAAACTGGATACCTTGGAATAGATTTTCTTTTGTAGATTTGACCTTGGAAACAGGTCTGGTTTCATTATATTTTAAAAATCAAAATGAAAAAGTAGTCTTTAAAAGTTGAAGAAAAACCTAAACCAATGTATCTGTGTGTCCAGTTGATGATGTGACCACATAGAGAGGAATTACTTCAAGTTACTTTTAAATACAGTAATTTGACATGAGGAGAGGCTAAAAGCATTCTCTCTCCTGCTGTTGCAGCAGCAGACTGCTTCCCTGTATGGTGCTATGGGTTGAAATGGGTTCCCCCAAATTCATGTTGAAGTCCTAGCCCCCGGTCCCTTGTAAGTTGACCTCATTTGGAAATAGGGTCATTGCAAATGCATTTAGCTAGGCTAAGATGAGCTCCTTAGGGCGGGCTGTAATCCAGAAGGCCTTGTGTCCTTATAAAAAGGGGAAGTTCGAACAGAGACATGCAGACACGGAGAACACCACATAGAAGAGGAAGGCAGAGATCGGAGTGATCCGTCTATAAGCCAAGGAACACTAAAAGATGGGCAGAAAATCACCAGAAACCAGGCAAAAAACATGGAACAGATTCTTCCTCACAGCCCTCAGAAGGAAACTAACCTTGCTGACTGCTTTGGCCTTCCAGCCCCCAGGACTGGGAGACAACAAATTTCTATTGTTTAAGCCACCCAGTTTGTGGTATATTTGTCCTGGCAGTTGTAGTAAACTAAAGCCAATGGCTTCTCTCTTTAGTTGTTTGTGTAGATCACTTCCTCAGCTACTTTAAAATAAATGAGGTTCCAGGAGGATTACTGCCATGAGTCCTGCTCACCAAAATCCACTGACAAGAGAAGACAGGCACCTTCCCTTCAAGTGAGAACCTCACCCTAGGAAGCTTACATTTGTGGTGCCTTCTGGACTCAGCTACTGCTTGGGCTTTATATCTTCACCACTTCCTCTTTCAGTTTCTAATTTCTGCTCTTAACAGCTCTGATTGGTATTGCGAAGCCTATGGACATCTGATGCCAATTTTGCTGAGCATGTACTTCACTAATTTGGTCATCCCTCTTGATGCTTTTACATGATTTAATGGAGAAGAAATAGAAAGATGCCAAACTCATGCCCCACATTCACAGCGGAAGTTCTTAAGGTTAAAATTTAATTCCCCAGGCCCAAGTAGTGATTTTATCCAAGAACAAGAAACGTAATATCCCCATGCTGATAATTACACAGTACTTTTCATCTTCAAGTGGTTGGGCAACACTTAATTACTCCTTTCAATACCCTGGAGCAATTAAAAATGGAAACCATCTATTTAATTTGGCTAAAGGAGATAATTACTAATATTAGCAGATTGAGGGCCTGGAGATGAATAATTAAATCATGGTAGAAATATTTCAAGGCCTAATTTCCTTCTGCTTTCATCAGAGTACAGAAATTACAACTTCATCAGGAAGCAAATTGTATTTTTATTTTACAAGTGAAGAAACAGATTCAGACAAGAAGCTTCTTGTCTCAGGCAAACACTGATGAGCCAATAATCTAAACAGAAGTTAATGTGAGAACTGTATGAATCTATAGTATTATAAATTTTGAAAATCCCAAATCCACTTTCTGTCTCTGTTAGAAAAAATCTGCTAATGGCAGGTCTTAGGGCCCCAAAGTCACCATTCCAAATATTAGTAACCACTGTGGTAGTTAGATGGCTTAGGTTAGTGGTTCTCAAATGTTTTGGTCTCAGAATCATTTACACCCCCTTAAAAATTCTAAAGGCACCAAAGAGCTTTCATTTGTCTGGGTTATAGCTATTGATAGTTACCATATTTGAAATTAAGATTGAGAAAAATTTTAAGTATTTCTAAATTGACTTCAAAATAATAAATCCATTATCTGTTAACATATACAACATAATTTTATGAAAAATAACCCTAACTTCCAAATTCTTAAAAATGTAGTGAGGAGAGTGTCATTTCTTTATACTTTGAAAATCTCTTTAGTGTCTGGCTTGATAGAATGTAGCTGGATTCTCATATCTGTTTTTGTATTCAGTCTGCTGTGATATGTTCTTGTGGTTGAAATATGGGAAGAATATCCAGCCTCACATGGAAAAGTAGTTGGAAAGGAAGTATTTTAACAGCCTTCTTAGGTACTTGTGGCTATTCTTTGATTCTATACCAAAACTTAATAAGTGGTAATCCCTTAAAGGTCAGTTGCCTGGTAGAATGGGAAACTGTATCACTGGACTTTCATACTATTACATTAAACATTTTTTATCTACCTAGTATTTTAACTGGTTCTTTTACTGTGCAGGATTTTGTAACATGCAGGGGGAAACGTTGGTTTACTGAATTATGCAGATACTCAAATTTTGACAACATTATACAACATCAAAATCACAGTTATTTTACCTCTAATCTGATCAGAAAAATCTTTATTACCATCAAGATCATGGTGGTAGATACAAATCTTCCAAAATTCTAATTTTTCTCTTGAAAGCTCTAATTTTATGACTGGCAACAAATCTCCAGTTAGGACAGACTCACTACATTCATTTTCAAGCAAGTGACTACCGAATACCCATGTCTGAATATTAATTTTGCTTGCCAGCCATTCTTTCAAGTAACATTGGCACTTCGTGAAGAAACCAGATAGTTCAGTCCTCAAGTCAAACAATTGTACAAGTGCTTTATTTGTACTTTCCAATTTGGTATATGAAATGTTAAAAAGATGTGTTCTCAAGAGTCAACATAACAAAATTAATACTTTCTTGTTCCTCATGAACATTCTGACCTAATCTAGCATTTTTTAATTGCTGATGTGTGGCAGTGCAGAACACCATGATGAATAGTATATAGTTTAGACCATTGTCTTGATTGGTGCTAATGCTCCAGCAGTTTCAATCCACCATCGTTTTTGTACTATCAGTGCAGGTGTCAACACAGTGAAAAAGACAAATAATACAGTATTATGAAAATAATTTTGAATTCACTGATCCTCTGAAAGGATCTTGGGGACCCATAGGGGTCTGTGGACTACACTTTGGGAACCACTGGTTTAGATAATTTACCTGAGTGAACACTGAACCCAGACAATATTCAAGAAATTGCCATTTTGAACCAATCCTGATATGATCCTTGGAAAAATAAAGTGAAAGAGACAGAAACAAAAACAGGTGATGGATGGATGGATGGTGGGATGGATAGATTTCAGTCTAGATTTCATAGTTTGACATGTGTATAAAACCAGCATTTTCCTATACTTAGTACCCCTTCTCCCTAATGTTATAATCTTGCTTCTCGTAAAAATAGTCTATCCTTATACCTTTCCTTCTCATTTTTCACTTTGATCTCCCATCACCACTGCTCCACTGAACCTACTCTCATAAACCTCGCTAATGCACCCCCCACCCCTGACCAACACCACTGCTGGCCGAGGTTGGGAGTTGCTAAATCTGACCTTTCTCTTATTTGATACTCCTAGGGAACTGACACTAATGACTACTCCCTCTCTTTTATTCTAAGTTAACTGCATTTTTTATTAAATTAATAATACATTATAGTTGTTAAAAGTAAAATAGTACACACACACATTCAAATGTAATGCTGGCAAGAATGTGGTATTACTGGTTATTAGAATACACTGCTATGGCAAAGTAAATTGATACAAATTTATGGAAAATAATATGTATATGTATGTAAATAGATATATTTCAAAAAGCATTAAAATGTACTTCTTATCTAAGAATTCCATTTCTAAGATTCTATCCTAAGAAAATAATTTAAAAATAGTTTGAATGCAAAAAAATGGTTGTTGCAATGCTATTTACAGTAATAGAATGCTAGAGTGGCTATGTAAATTGTGGTTTATTTACCTGATAAAATATTATATAGCCATCAAAATGGATTCCTATGCAGCCTGTGTAAACACAAAGAGAACCATTTAAAAGCTAAACTTGTGTGTGTGCTCTTAATAATACAAGTGTTATTTAAAAAGCCTTCAAAGACAATTAAAAAAATATGTACAAAAATAAAACTGTCAACAAAAAAATTAAATAATACTAACAGGCTTATCATAAAATATTATAGTGGTTCCTTTCCCAAGTCCTCTCAGCTCCATTAATACCCCTCCCCATTTTCCATCCTTTCCCCACTTCCTCAGGTCCTCTCTACAGTGACAACCACTTTTGATGCTTCCAGTCACATATTCTTTCCATCTCGGTATCACATCCTTTTGCAGTGTGACTCTGCAGCTCCTACCATCGAGAAGCAAAGTCTCATTTTCTATCTCTTGAATCTTGGCTTAGCTCTGTGATTTGTCTTGGCCAATGGACTTTAGCAAATGTAAAATAAGTCCTTCCAAAGTGTTTGAGCGTTAGGTTTGCCCTTTCGTGGTGCTTTTACAAACCTGCAAGAACGAAAAAAAGGATCCTGGGTCAGCTTGCTGTATGATGCAACACAGATGACTAAATCATCCCCATCGCTCCAACTGATGTGGAACTGACCACTGGACATGTGAGAACATTCTAGACCATCTAGCCTTGCCTAAGCTCACCAGCTGACCACAGAGTATAGTTGAGCTGGCTCAAGCCAGAAGAAATGCCCAGCTTATCCACAGAATTATAAGAAATAAAAAATGTTTATTGATTGAAGCCACTAAGTTTTTTTTTAATAATTTATTTTATTTTAGTATCATTAACCTACAATTACATGAGCAATACCGTGATGATTGAACTCCCCCCTTCACCAGGTCCCCCCCACCAACCCCACCACAGTCACTGTCCATCAGCGTAGTGAGATGAGAATCACTACTTGTCTTCTCTGAGCTGTACAGTCCCCCCCGTGCCCCCCCACCCTATGTCTGCCAATCGTAATGCCCCTTTTACCCTCTTATCCCTCCCTTCCCACCCATCTCCCCAG
>JAQQAC010020896.1:14878767-14891976 GCA_029783875.1 Phataginus tricuspis | reverse complement strand
GGTTCTGCGCGAGTGCTGTAGGTGGCGCTGTTGCTCCACTATTCCAGGGCCACTATAGTTCTGGCTGGGTTGGAAACAATGGGAAGCTGTTGATCTCCGTGGGGGTCTCAATGGCGGGCAGTCTTTCCCAGTCGCCAGCTACGGGGTCCAAAGCTCCCCAGGACTCCCAGCGTGCTGGGCTCAGTTCGTGGGGCTATCCGGCCCCTATACTGAGCTCCTGTCTCTTTAAGACCGCTGAGGTTGAGCACGCGCTTTTCTTCCCCTTTTTCTCCTTTCTTTTTCCTTCCCGGAGCCTGCCGCGGGCAACTTGCACGTTCCCGGCTGGGACCCTGTGCCCTTTGTCTCTCCAATCTCCGCTACACTGCAGGCCGTGTGTCGGCGCTCCGGGCTCAGACTTCCACTCCCTCCTGGCTCTGAATCCTCTCCTCCCGCCGGAGCGCTGGGGGAGAGGGACGCTCGGTCCCCTCGCGGCTCCGTACCTTACCCGCCTTGCCGGAACTCCCGCCGGAGTGCTGGGGTGCAGGGGCGCTCTCGTCTCGCTGGATTGTGTTTCCGTCCCGCCTCGCCGGGTGCCGAGTCCTCTGTCCGGCGTGTCTGGCCGCCGGAGCTCTTGGGGGGGGGAGCGCCCGGTCCCACCGGATCGCCGCCCGTCCGCCTCACCGGCTGCCAAGTTCTCACCGGTGTAGCTGTACGCTGTGCACTTTCCTGTGTATTCTGGTCTCTCTTTTAGGGATAGTTGTATTTGCTGTATTTTCGTGAATAAATATAATGTTGGGAGGAATTTTTCTGCTAGTCCGTTCACGACGCCATATTCCCGGAAGTCCTGAAGCCACTAAGTTTTGTGGTGGTTTGTTACACAGCAAAATCTTACTTATACATACATTCAGCTTTTTGTTCCTGGCATATACACACTTCCATGTTTTTAAATAATAGGTGTATATATATAGATATATGTTATATTTTCACCATTAAATGTTTGATATTATCTGTTGGCTTCTATTATAGATGAAGATTGTTTACTCTAGCACTGTCATCTCTGTCAGCTTCTCCTCTCCAAATATTTCAATGCTTTGTGAAATCAATGTTTGTTTACTTGCTATGCCATTTAATTATTATGTACATCTGAGCACTACAGTACACTTTGTTAAATTTCTTTTCCAACTTTTTGTTTTTCTCGGACTTACAATAATTGCCGTTTTTATTTTTGTACCTAGTTTTCTGTGTGCTTATTGTTTGCTAAGCCTTGCCATACTTTCCCAATGCCTTTCACGACAACTTCGACAATCAATCTGTTCTGGTTTTTTTCTTACTCACACATTCCAGAGACCTTTTTTCGCTTCTCTCTGTGCTGGTTGCTTTCTAGGTCTACTCCACAGCTGCAATCCTGAGACTTCCCTTTGCTCTCATCCAGTGAAATTCCCTTTCTTTTTCTCCTAAATGTGATTCCCTATTTTCTGGTTCTCATGTCTCCCCCTTTCCTGGTTTTCTTCTTTGTTTTGGTGGACTACATCTTCAAGGTTCCATCAGGACATAAACCCAGTAGAACTGTGGAAGAGAAAAATGATGATAGAGCTCAACACATTTTTCTTCTGGAGTCACAGCGCTCCAGTTGGACTGGTTGACCTCTGCACCTGACATAGTTTGCATATGAGACCTCTCCTCACCACCATTCGGAGTCTTATCTACATCTTTTCCATGTGGGATCTCTTGCTTTCTGTTTCTCTTCTTTCACGGCTTCATTTCATTTTGATGGAGCACATCCTCTGGTGAGTCTCTGAGTAAAAGGTATGTGGGAAGTAAATTTTTGGAGACTTGAATGAAAATATATTTACTCTATCCCCATACTTGATTGGTAGGTTGGCTGTGTGTCAAATATAAATTGGAAATCCCTTTTCCTCAGAGTTTTGAAGGAAAACATCTATTGTGTTTGTTTCCAGGGTTGTTGTTGAAAAGTTCAAGGATATTTGATTCTGATACTTCTATATGGATTTTCTTCCCTTCCTCTGGAGGCTTGTAGACCTTTCTCTTTGTTCCCAGTGTCCTGACATTTCCCTCTGATGTGCCTTTACATGGATCTATTTTACTCCAATGATCTGGTCATTCAGCAAGCACTTTCAGCCCTGGAAAATCATTTTAGTTCTGGGAACTGTTACTGTAGTGATTGTTTCTTGTCTTCTATTTCCTATTTTTCTCTTTCAGGAATTCCTATTACTCACATATTACATATCTCTAAATCTCTAATTTTCTCTTTTCCGTATTTTACATACCTTTGTCTTTTCCTATGCTTTCTGGGAGATTTTTTTAACCTTATTCTCCAACCTACTGGGTTTTTCCTTTTTGCCCTCATGTTTCTAATTTCTAAGAACATTTTGTCCTGTGAGCATTCATGTTATAATATCCTATTCTTGTATGGATACAGTATCTTCTCTTTTCTCTCTGAGGTTCTCTGGACATTTTCTTTCTTTTCATGGTTTCTGTTTCCTTACAACCCTTATCTCCTAATGGTTTGGCCCCTGTCTTCCATGTTGGTAGATTTCCTTGTATCCACCATGATCTGTTCTACAAAAAAAAAGAAATGAAAAGGCTGATTGTAAGCTCTGGTCATGTTGGTGGGATTTGTCAGCACTGAGCTTCACTGTTGGTTGATCTGGGTGGGCCATTTATTGAGAAACTACCAGTGCCATTATCCTTAGGTCTTTTCTCTTGGGCTAGTCATGGGTTGGATTTGGGTTTTGTGGAACTTATACAGTTTGGGGAACTTGGTAAGCAAAAGAATTCAAAATCACAATTTCAAAATTAAGTATGAAAGTAAATATTTACTTAGAATTAGATAAAAATCACAATGATTTACAAAATTTTAAAAGCTGATAAAAACATCACAAAAAACCCCCATAATATTTAGAGGAATTAAGTACTTGACATACATCTATTTTTTTCCTTAATTTTTAGACTATTCTACAGCTTCTTAGTTTGACAATGATTTTCCAATATCCATAGACAAAGGAGAAAGAATTTAGTCTTTCTTGTAGCATGGCTGGTCAAATTTGTTGTTTTTTATTGAAGTTTAAGAAAAAACTTAAGAGAAACTTCAAAAGTTTAAGAAAAATGTTTTAGGAAACACACCTGTATAACCCTTCATTGATGATGTCATGTAAGTTTTTAGAATTATTGTCAAATTTGGGAAAACTTCATCAAGAAAGCAGATTAGTGATTGCCTAGGGATCGCAGGGATAGAGGTTAAAGAATGATGGCTGAAGGTCAAGGGTGTTGGGGGTGTTTGATAAAAATGTTCTAAAACTGATGGTGGTGATGGTTGAGCATATACTAAAGTACCACTGAATTGTACACTTTAACTGGGTGAATTGTATCGTGTGTGAATCATATCTCAAGCTTAATAATAAACTCTTATCAATATGGTTCTTTCAAAACTGAGTGATTGGGTATTCTGCACAGACTAGTTCCTGGCTCTGAATATTTCAAACCTATTTTTCCTCCGGACCCAAGTACTTCCAATGCCATGCTCATATGTAGTGGGATCTCTGGACCTGCCTTGGCACACCAGGTCAGTAAGCATAATGGGAATAAGAGTGGTCCTGGAAGCCATTCCCAAACTAGGGAAATATGACTGAGGCACATGAGTATCTACCACACCCAAAACAATGAAACCCCAATTCAACTTCTTATTCAAATGGCCAAATGTCCACAGTCATTTAGGACATCACCTGATATAAGAGGAAGTGTCACAAAGAAGCAGAAATGGAAAGAGCCAATTGCCAAACCCAGTGGAGGTCAAAGTCTTCTACATTTATCAAATTAAACAAAAAACATATGATCATTTTAAACACACAGCAAGAGGCTCTTTCAGGCTCTAGCAAGAGGGTCCTGAAGCTGAAGCTTGTTAGGTTAAAGTCTTAAACAATTTGAGAATTATTGGGCTTAAAGCAATTGGAAAGATTTAAATCCAAATCAGCATTCTAAATCTGAAATTAGATTATCATTTGGTTTAACCCATTAATTTTGCACCTGAAGAAAATAAAGTTAACTGAACCACCAAGTCTGTTGCCGAGTAAAGTGGCATAATGTAAAACCCTCATACATAGCAAATTTAAGCAAATGAGAGAGTTCTTAGAATATCCTGAGAGGTAAGCCAGGACCACAGAGTTCTCTACTTACCAAGTGTGAAGCTGGACAAGGAAAACCTTACTCCTGGTGTAAAAATGGTCATAGACAACTAATATGTGGATCACAACCAAGCTTATCTGTTCACTAACAAACTAGAAAGAAATAAAGCTAGCTTTTTTTTAACAACATTCTACAACTTGTTATTTTCACTAATTTAGACTACTGGCAAGAATTAAGTGTGTTTTAAGGTTATCTATTGTCTAATAAAACTTCACCTGTTTACAAGATGCCCATGAACATCTTAAATGGTTCTTTCCTATAAATTCTTGGTATCATGTAGATTAAAAAATTTTTTTTATTAAGGTATTATTGATATACACTCTTATGAAAGTTTCACATGAAAAAACAATGTGGTTACTACATTTACCCATATTATCAAGTCCCCACCATACCCCAATGCAGTCACTGTCCATCAGTGTCCACTGTTTGCCTTCTCTGTGCTACACAGTTTTCCATATGACCCACTGACACCATGTGTACTAAAGATAATACCCCTCAATCCCCATCTCCCTCCCTCCCGACCTGCCCTCCCACACCCCTCCCCTTTGGTAACCACTAGTCCCTTCTTGGAGTCTGTGAGTCTGCTGCTATTTTGTTCCTTCAATTTTGTTGCATTGTTATACTCCACAAATGAGGGAAATCATCTGGCACTTGTCTTTCTCCGCCAGGCTTATTTCACTGAGCATAATATACTCCAGCTCCATCCATGGTGTTGCAAATGGAAGGATTTCTTTCTTTCTTATGTCTGAATAGTATTCCATTGTGTATATATATGTACCACCTCTTCTTTATCTATTCATCTACTGATGGACACTTAGGTTGCTACCATATCTTGGCTATTATAAATAGTTCTGTGATAAACATAGGGGTGCATATGTCTTTTTGAGTCTGAGAAGTTGTATTCTTTGGGTAAATTCCAAGGAGTGGGATTTCCGGGTCAAATGGTATTTCTATTTTTAGTTTTTTGAGGAACCTCCATTTTGCTTTTCACAATGGTTGACCTAGCCTACATTCCCACCAGCAGTGTAGGAGGGTTCCCCTTTCTCCGCATCCTTGCCAGCATTTGTTGTTCTTAGTCTTTTGAATGGTGGCCATACTTACTGGTGTGAGGTGATATCTCATTGTGGTTTTAATTTGCATTTCTCTAATGATTAGTGATATGGAGCATCTTTTCATGTGTCTGTTGGCCATCTGAATCTCTTCTTTGGAGAATTGTCTCTTCATATCCTCTGCCCATTTTTTAATCAGGCTATTTGATTTTTGGGTGTTGAGGTGTGTGAGTCCTTTATATATTTTAGATGTTAACCCCTTGTCAGATATGTCATTTACAAATATATTCTCACATACTGTAGGATGCTTCTTTGTTCTGCTGATGGTGTCCTTTGCTGTACAGAAACTTTTTAGTTTGATGTAGTCCTGTGTGTTCATTTTTGCTTTTGTTTCCCTTGCTCAAGGAGATGCATTCAGGAAGAAGTTGCTCATGCTTATATTCAGGAGATTTTTGCCTATGTTGTCTTCTAAGAGTTTTATGGTTTCATGACTTACATTCAGGTCTTTGATCCATTTCGAGTTTACTTTTGTGTATGGGGTTAAAATAATCTAGTTTCATTCTCTTGCATACAGCTGTCCAGTGTTGCCAACACCAGTTGTTGAAGAGGCTGTCATTTCCCCATTGTATGTCAATGGCTCCTTTATCGTATATTAATTGCCCATATATGCTTGGGTTTATATTTGGGCACCCTAGTCTGTTCCATTGGTCCATAGTTCTGTTCTTGTGCCAGAACCAAATTGTCTTGATTACTGTGGCTTTGTAGTAGAGTTTGAAGTTGGGGAGCATAATCCTCCCAGCTTTATTCTTCCTTTTCAGGATTGCTTTGGCTATTTGGGGTCTTTTGTGGTTCCATATGAATTTTAGAATGATTTGCTCCAGTTCATTGAAGAATGCTGTTGGCATTGAATCTGTAGATTGCTTTAGGCAGGATGGCCATTTTGACAATATTAATTCTTCCTATCCATGAGCACGGGATGTGTTTCCATTTCTTGGGATCTTAATTTCTCTCATGAGTGTCTTGTAGTTTTCAGAGTATAGGTCTTTTACTTCCTTGGTTAGGTTTATTCCTAGGTATTTTATTCTTTTTGATGCAACTGTGAATGGTATTGTTTTCCTGATTTCTCTCTCTGCTAGTTCATCATTAGTGTATAGGATTGCAACAGATTTCTGTGTATTAATTTTGTATCCCACAAATTTGCTGAATTCAGATATTAGATCTAGTAGTTTTGGAATGCATTCTTTAGGGTATTTTGTGTACAATATCATGTCATCTGTAGACAGAGACAGTTTAAATTCTTCCTTGCCAATCTGGATGCCTTTTATTTCTTTGTGTTGTCTGATTGCCGTGGCTAGGACCTCCAGTACTATGTTGAATAGAAGTGGGGAGAGTGGGCATCCTTGTCTTGTTCCTGATCTTAGAGGAAAAGCTTTCAGCCTCTTGCTGTTAAGTATAATGTTGGCTGTGGGTTTGTCATATATGGCCTTTATTATGTTGAGGTGCTTGCCCTCCTTACCCATTTTGTTGAGAGTTTTTATCATGAATGGGTGTTGAATTTTGTCAAATGCATTTTCAGCATCTATGGGGATGATCATGTGGTTTTTGTCCTTCTTTTTGTTGATGTGGTGGATGATGTTGAAGGATTTAGGAATGTTGTACCATCCTTGCATCCCTGGAATAAATCCTACTTGATCATGATGGATGATCTTTTTGATGTATTTTTTAATTTAGTTTGCTAATATTTTGTTGAGTATTTTTGCATCTATGCTCATCAGGGATATTGGTCTGCAATATTCTTTTTTTTGTGGTGTCTTTCCCTGGTTTTGGTATTAGAGTGATGCTGGCTTTATAGAATGAGTTTGGAAGTATTCTTTCTTCTTCTACTCTTTGGAAAACTTTAAGGAGGATGGGTATTAGGTCTTCACTAAGAGTTTGATAAAGTTCAACAGTGAAGCCATCTGGTCCAGGTGTTTTGTTCTTAGGTAGGTTTTTGATTACCAAATCAGTTTTGTTGCTGGTAGTTGGTCTGTTCAGATTTTCTGTTTCTTTCTGGGTCAGCCTTGGAAGGTTGTATTTTTCTATAAAGTTGTCCATTTCTTCCAGGTTATCCAGTTTGTTGGCATATAATTTTTCATAGTATTCTCTAATAATTCTTTATATTTCTGTGGTGTCCGTAGTGATTTTTCCTTTCTCATTTCTGATACTGTTTATGTATGTAGACTCTCTTTTTTTCTTGATAAGTCTGGCTTAGGGTTTATCTATTTTGTTTATTTTCTCAAAGAACCAGCTCTTGCTTTCTTGATTCTACTGTTTTATTCTTCTAGATTTTATTTCTGCTGTAATCTTTATTATGTCCCTCCTTCTACTAACTTTGGGCCTCATTTGTTCTTCTTTTTCTAGTTTCGTTAATTGTTGGGAGCCGCTCCCTGCCATCACAAGATGGCGCCCATTTCCGGCTGCTGGTTTGGTAAACACCCGCGCTGCGCATGCGCGAGGCGTAGCGCCGGCACCGTCATCTGGCCTGATCCTAGGACGCCCTATAGAGAAGGGCCACGCCACAAGCGGAGCGTAGGACCTATATAAGGGGTCGCCTCCCTCACTTCGGGGTCCTCCTCCCTACCTTACAGTCAGCTTGTGATCTCGCTCTCAAGATGCATTAAAGCTGTTGCTGCAGAAGAATCCTATTTGTCCTGTGCTTATTTCTGCTGGCGGAAAACTGCGCGGGACAACTGGTGCCGAAACCCGGGAAGAAGCCGTAACATCGCCAGCACCTGGAGGACCCCTTGTTGAGGTGGATTCAGAACTGCAGTGGTGAGTTCGGAGAGGTATGCCTGTGTCTGTGATTTTTGGTCTCTTGTTTGCCTGTGTAATCTGTATTATTAAAGTAGGTCAGAGAACCTTGAGGAACTGTCTGCAAGATGACAATTGCCAGGCAACGGTTAGGTCAGGACAAGTAGTGTTTGAGACCATACAGGACAGCATGTCAGAAACCGAGCGCAGTGAGAGACTGGGCGCCCGAAAGAAAACAAAACCCCCTAAAAGAAAAGAGAAAAAGGACCCTCCGGTAAAGGAGGAGTGCTCTGTCAATAAAGATAAGATGACAAAGGACCCTACGGGAAGGGAGGATCCCCGTCCCGCTAGTGTTCCTAAAGGAAGTAATGAGAACAGGTTCTACCCCACGCTTGTTGATTCATCCTCAGATAGTGAGGGCCTTGAGGGCCTTTCCGATTTTGAGGCACTGGACCTAGAAGATGAAGCAGACTTAGAGAGAGAGGCCGCCCGATATGAGGCGGATAGATATCATCCTGATGAGCCCTATAGGCTCGTCGCCTCGACTAGTGGCTTGGCGCCCTCTGCGCCACCGCCTCCTTATGCGCCGATCGCCGGCAAGATCGGCTCCCTTTTCCGAATTCCGGAGAAGGTGAGAAGACAGCTGTCGGCCGCCTTCCCCGTTTTTGAGGCAGAAGGAGGTGGCCGGGTTCACGCACCTGTTGATTTTAACCAATTAAAAGAGCTTGCTGAGTCCGTTCGCAAGTATGGCCCTAATGCTAATTTCACCTTGGTCCAGTTGGACCGTCTGGCGGTTCACGCCCTTACTCCGGCTGACTGGCAAACGGTAGCTCAAGCTGCTCTCCCGAGTATGGGCCAATACATGGAATGGAAAGCCTTGTGGCACGAAGCGGCACAAAATCAGGCCAGGATTAATGCAGCTGCCTTGACCCCAGAACAAAGAGAGTGGACCGCTGACCTCCTTACGGGGCAGGGCGCCCACGCAGCCAACCAAAGCAATTACCACTGGGGAACCTACCCTCAAATTGCAGCTGCCGCTATCAAAGCCTGGAAGGCTCTGTCTAAAAAAGGAGAGGCTAATACACAGCTCTCAAAAATTATCCAAAGTCCTCAGGAATCCTTCTCAGACTTCGTGGCGCGTATGACAGAAGCGGCCACTAGGATTTTTGGTGACATTGCCTCAGTAGAGCCTTTCATACAACAGCTAATTTTTGAACAAGCCACCCAGGAATGCCGCAATGCCATTGCGCCACGTAAGAATAAAGGGCTGCAAGATTGGCTGAGAGTATGTCGTGAGCTGGGTGGTCCCCTCACTAATGCAGGGCTGGCGGCGGCAATCCTGCAATCTCAGAGGCAGCAGCCCCGAGAGGCTAGGCTTTGCTTTAAATGCGGAAAACCTGGGCACTTAAAAAGACAATGCCCGGCAACTGAACAAAGTCGCCAGCCAGCCACCCTCTGTTCTCGCTGTGGTAAGGGTTATCATAAAGCCGCCTTCTGTAGATCAGTCAGAGATATTAAAGGTATGCTGCTCCCCCCGCTCAATGCTCAAGACTCAAAAAACGCCCAGAAGGGCCTATGGACCCAGGGCCCGCAGAAATATGGGACCAATGGGATGAATCAAGGGGAGGGGCAAGAGCAGCAGGAGGCAGATCGACCATCCCCCAACACATGGACCTCCGCGCCTCCACCAACTTCTTATTGATCCCCCATATGGGTATCCAACCTATTCCGGTAGACCCGGTAGAGTTGCCTTCTAGCGCAGTTGGCCTTCTGTTGGGAAGAGCCTCTTTGGCCTTACGTGGCCTTCTTGTTCTTCCGGGAATTGTTGACACAGACCACTCCCCTGCCTTGCAGGTATTAGCATCCAGCCCGCAGGGCGTTTTTTCCATCTCAAAGGGGGACCGTATCGCTCAGCTATTACTCCTCCCTGGAACTTCCCCTAAGCAAGATGAAGGCTCTAAGCCAATGGGTTCCTCAGGGCCAGACTCTGCCTATTTAATGTTATCTTTAGCTGAACGCCCTAAATTAACCTTACAAGTACAAGGCAAGTCTTTTGAGGGAATCTTAGACACTGGGGCTGATAAAAGCATCATCTCAACTCATTGGTGGCCTCATATATGGCCCGTCACGCAGTCGGCCCATTCCTTACAAGGTTTAGGGTATCAGGCTAGCCCTAATGTTAGTTCAGCAACCCTCCGTTGGGAAGGTCCAGAAGGTAAACGAGGAATGTTTACACCCTACGTCCTTCCGCTCCCTGTGAATCTTTGGGGAAGAGATGTTCTTCAAGCCATGGGATTTGCCCTCTCTACAGAGGCACAATGTGGCGTCTATTCGCCACAAGCTCACAACATAATGGTTAAAATGGGACATAAACCGGGTCAAGGACTAGGAAAATTTCAACAGGGTCGAGTGGAGCCCCTCTCCCCCCGAGGACAGCAAGATAGGAAGGGTGTGGGTTTTTCCTAGTGGCCGCTGAGGGCTTTATGCCCATACCTTGGAGTACGGGGGATCCAGTTTGGGTCCCTCAGTGGCCTCTGCCCCTGGAAAAACTCAATGCATTACAGGACTTAGTGAAGGAACAGATATGCTTGGGTCATTTAGAACCCTCAACCTCGCCATGGAACACCCCTATTTTTGTTATTAAAAAGAGGTCTAGAAAATGGCGTCTCTTACACGATCTTAGAGCAGTAAATGCTCAAATGCAGCTTTTAGGCTCCATACAGCGTGGCCTCCCTGTTTTATCGGCATTGCCACGTGGCTGGCCCCTGTTGATTGTTGATATCAAAGATTGCTTCTTTTCAATCCCTCTGTGTCCCCATGACCGCCCTCGGTTTGCTTTTACAATTCCCTCACTGAATCATGCCGGTCCGGACCGCCGATATCAATGGCGGGTCCTGCCCCAAGGAATGTCTAACAGTCCTACCATCTGTCAGTTGTTTGTGCAATTGGCCCTAGAGCCATTATATGCTAGTTTTCCCGATGTCACCATCCTTCACTATATGGATGATATTTTGCTTACTGCAAAAGATGCTGAGATCCTCCAACGTGCTTATCCGTCTTTGGTTTCCATCCTTCAATCTAAAGGATTGCACTTATTTGTAGAGAAGGTTCAGTTCTCATATCTTGGAGAATTTTTGGGGACTGTGATCTATCCTGATTGTATTCGCCCTCAAAAGCTGACCATTAGGCTTGATTCCTTAAAAACTCTTAATGATTTTCAAAAATTACTAGGAGATATAAATTGGATTCGCCCCTTTTTGAAGATTCCCACCTCAACCCTGAAGCCCCTGTTTACATTATTAGAGGGAAGTCCAGATTTAGCATCCCCTCGTGTTCTTACTCCCGCCGCTAGGACGGCGTTAGCCCAAGTGGAGGCCGCACTTCAGAATGCACAGCTCAAGCGCATTGATCCCCTTACAGTCTTTTCTTTGTGTATTCTTAAGACCGTGGGGTTACCTACTGCTGTCCTCTGGTAAGATGGCCCCCTGTTATGGATACATCTTAATGCTACCCCAGCCAAGATTATTGAATGGTATCCCAGAGCAGTAGCACTGCTAGCAGTACAAGGTATAAAACAGGCTATTTCCTGCTTTGGCCGTGAGCCATCCTCACTATTGGTTCCTTATACAGCTCATCAAGTGCAGGTCCTTTCTGCCTCATCTGATGATTGGGCAATTTTAGTTTCAACCTTTTTAGGCAAGATAGATAATCATTATCCTAAACATCCCATTTTAACTTTTGCCATGCAACACCCTTTGATATTCCCTTTAGTTACTTCCCCTGTGCCCATCCCGGGGGCCCTTACTGTATTTACCGATGGGTCTTCAACAGGCAGAGGAGCTTATGTAGTAAATGGCAAAGTAACTACCCATCATTTTGATACTTCTTCCCCCCAGGTAGTTGAATGTTGTATCGTTCTTGAAGTATTAAAAAGCTTTCCCCAGCCTCTTAATGTAGTCTCTGACTCTGTTTATGTTGTTAATGCAGTCAAAATTTTAGAGGTGGCTGGCATTATAAAGTCCTCCAGCCCTCTCGCCAAAATCTTTCAAAATATTCAGGACGCCTTAATAGCCCGAGCCGCTCCTGTGTTTATTACTCATGTGCGCGCACATTCGAGTCTACCTGGCCCGATCTCCCAAGGCAATGATCTCGCGGACAGTGCCACTCGCCTTGCGGCAGCAGCTCTGAGTTCCCCTCTTGAAGCAGCACAAAGTTTCCATAGATCGTTTCACGTGACTGCAGAGACGCTGCGCCACAAGTTTAAAATCTCAAGAAAAGAAGCTAGAGAAGTTGTAAAGAGCTGTCACAATTGCTGTGAGTTCCTACCCTCACCTCATGTAGGGATAAATCCCAGAGGATTGCGTCCTTTATATCTATGGCAGATGGATGTGACACATATACCCTCTCTAGGTCGCTTGCAATATGTACATGTATCTATAGATACTTATTCTGGAGTCTTGTTCGCCTCTCCCTTGTCCGGGGAGAAGGCCGCCCACGTTATTCAACATTGCTTGGAGGCCTGGAGCGCTTGGGGATGCCCCAGAGCCCTTAAAACTGATAATGGCCCTGCCTATACATCCTCTAAGTTTGCGCAATTTTGTGCTAAGATGGGTGTCTCCCACTCTACCGGAGTGCCATATAATCCTCAAGGCCAAGGCATTGTGGAGCGTGCCCACCGCTCTATTAAGGCTTATCTACAAAAACAAAAGGAGGGCCTTCAGTCTGTGCTGCCCACGAACCCTCGTGGAGCAGTTGCTATGGCCATTTTCACCTTGAATTATCTTAATGTGGACCCCCAAGGCCTAGCGGCAGCAGATCGCCATTGCCGTGACCCACAGCCCATAAATGATTTTGTGAAATGGAAAGATGTTCTTACTAATGAATGGAAAGGACCGGATCTAGTGATTATTAGATCCAGGGGCGCTGTTTGTGTTTTTCCTCAGGAGGAGAATTCCCCTTTTTGGATCCCTGCTAGATTGACCAGAACAGTTCCTGCCGAAGAAGAACCTATCGCCCAAGAAGAACCTGATGAGCAGAATGGCGATCCATCAACACCTGAGGCGCCCGTCGAGAGCCCACCTGCAGAGAGCACTCCCTCTACTTCTGATATGCTGGACCCATAGTGTTTGGAGTGGGCAGCACTGGGCCATTATGAATACCTTTCCTATCCCTATGCCAGTCATGCATG
>JAQQAC010020896.1:14778630-14878267 GCA_029783875.1 Phataginus tricuspis | reverse complement strand
GTTAATTATGAGTTTAAAGTGTTCATATAGGATTGTTCTTCTTCCCTGAGGTAGGCCTGTATTGCAGTATACTTTCCTCTTAGCATGGCCTTCACTGCATCCCACAGATTTTGTGGTGTTGAATTATTGTTGTAATTTGTCTCCATATATTCCTTGATATCTGTTTTTATTTTGTCACTGATCCATTGGTTATTTAGGAGCATGTTGTGAAGCCTCCATGTGTTTGTGGGATTTTTCATTTTCTTTGCAGAATTTATTTCTAGATTCATACCTTTGTGGTCTGCAAAACTGGTTGGTACAATTTCAATCTTTTTGTATCAAGGCTCTTTTTGTGGCCTAGGATATGATCTATTCTTGAAAATGTTCCATGTGCACTTGAGAAGAATGTGTATTCTGCTGCTTCTGGGTGTAGAGTTCGGTAGATGTCTGTTAGGTCCATCTGTTCTAATGTGTTGTTCAGTGCCTCTGTCTCCTTACTTATTTTCTCACTGGTTGATCTGCCCTTTGGAGTGAGTGGAGTGTTGAAGTCTCCTAGAATGAATGCATTGCATTCTATTTCCTTTTTTAATTCTGTTAGTATTTGTTTCACATATGTAGGTGCTCCTGTGTTGGGTGCATAGATATTTATAATGGTTACATCTTCTTGTTGGATTGACCCCTTTATCATTATGTAATGTCCTTCTTTGTCTCTTGTGATTTTCTTTGTTTTGAAGTCTATTTTATCTGATACAAGTACTGCAACTCCTTCTTTTCTCTCTTTATTAGTTGCATGAAATATCTTTTTCTATCCCTTCACTTTTAGTCTGTGTATGTCTTTGGGTTTAAAGTGAGTCTTGTGCAGGCAGCATATAGATGTGTCTTGTTTTTTATCCATTCAGTGACTGTCTGTCTTATGATTGGTGCATTCAGACCATTTCCATTTAGGGTGATTATCGATAGGTATGTACTTGTTGCCATTGCAGGCTTTAGATTCGTGGTTACCAAAGGTTCAAGGTTAACTTCCTTACCATCTAAGAGTCTAACTTAACTCACTTAAAATGCTATTACAAATACAATCTAAAGGTTTTATTTTCTTCCTCCTCCATTCTTTATATATTAGGTATCATCCTTTACTCTTTGTCTATCCCTTGATTGACTTTGGGGAAAGTTGATTTAATTTTGCATTTGCTTAGTAATTAACTGTTCTACTTTTTTTACTGTGGTTTTTTTCTTTTTTTTTTTTTTACCTTTGGTGACAGCTATTAATCTTTAGGTACACTTCCATCTATAGCTGTCCCTCAAAAATACACTATAGAGATGGTTTGTGGGAGGTAAATTCTCTCAGCTCTTTCTTATGTGGAAAATTTTTAATCCCTCCTTCAAATTTAAATGATAATCTTGCTGGATAAAGTTTTGTTGGCTTGAGGCCCTTCTGTTTCATTGCATTAAATACATCATGCCACTCCATTCTGACCTGTAAGATTTCTGCTGAGAAGTCTGATGGGCTTTCCTTTGTGTGTGATGTTATTTCTTTCTCTGGCTGCTTTTAATAGTCTGTCCTCATCCTTGATCTTTGCCATTTTAATTAGTGTATGTCTTGGTGTTGTCTTCCTTGGGTCCCTTGTGTTGGGAGAGCTGTGCACCTCCATGGCCTGAGAACTATGTCCTCCCCAAGACTGGGGAGGTTTTCAGCAATTACCTCTTCAAAGACACTTTCTGTCCCTTTTTCTCTCTTCTTCTTCTTCTGGTACCCCTATAATGCGTATATTGTTCCATTTGGATTGGTCACACAATCCAATATTCTTTCATTCTTAGAGATTCTTTTTTCTCTCTGTGCTTCACCTTATTTGTATTCCTCTTCTCTAGTTTCTATTTCATTTGTTGTGTCCTCCACCATATCTAATCTGCTTTTAATACCCTCCATTTTGCTCTTCGATGATTGGATCTCCAACTGGAATTCATTCCTGAGTTCTTGAATATTTTTCTGTACCTCCATGAGCATGTTAATGATTTTTATTTTGAAATCCCTTTCAGGAAGATTCATGAGGTCAATTTCATTTGACTCTTTCTCAGGTGTTGTATTCATATTTTACTTTAAACTAGGTTCCTTTGGTGTTTCATAATTGTATATGGTGCCCACTAGTGCCCAGAAGCTCTACTCTCTGGAGCTGCTCAGCTCCTGAGGCAATATCGAGGGTCACAGGGGAGCAGTATTGGTTCCTGGGGGGAGGAAAGAGCTATTTCCTGCTTCCCGGCTGCTATGCCTGCCTCCACTGCCAGAACCAGTGGGCCGAGCACACAGGTGTAAGCCTCTATGTTTTGTTTGTAGTTGCTATAATGTGGCTTCCCTCTGGCTGGCCTAACACCAGGGTAGGGTTTGCTGGTTTGCCAGCCAGGTGTGGCTGGCCAAAGAAAGGCACTGTAGGCTGCGTATCACGGAGGGTGTCCTTCAAGCTGTGTAGCCAGCTAGGGAGCACCTGAAGATTGAGAAAGTTCCCAACCTGCTGGGCAGAGTGCACCTGGACAATTCTGTCTACCTGTCCTTTCTCCTGAACAGTAAGCTCTGTGCAATCCTTGCCCCTTTAGCAGCCGTCTTGCTGTTAGGAAGTCTCTCACACTACCCACCTTTCTTTTGTCCATGAGCATCTGGATATGGATCCCTGCTTTCCTCAAGTGGCTGGAATCTGTCTCTCCAGGTATTCTGCCTGTCTTAGCTTTCCAACCCCCTAATCATGGTAGTGCCATGAAAACACCATGAAATGTACGTTTGTGCTCCCAGAGCATATCTCCAGAGGTAGGTATTCAGCAGTCCCAGGCCTCCACTCCTTCCCTGCTCCATTTCTATTCCTCCCGCTGGTGAGCTGGGGTTGGGGAAGGGCTTCGGTCCAGCCGGGCCACAGCTTTAGTATGTTACCCTATCCTGTGAGGTTTATTCTTTTCTTAGGTGTATGCAGTTTGGTGCAGCCCTCTTTCCTGATGCTCTTTCAGGATTAGTCGAATTAATTACATTTTTGTTTTATATGCGGTTTTAGGAGGAAGCCTCTGTCTCACCTCTCATGCCACCATCTTTAATCCTCTCATGTAATTTTTTTTTAAGTATGGCACATTTCATGGTTTTGTTGAAATATCTGCTTTTTAATCACACTGGATGGAGGCTTCAAAACAACAGTACTACGGTTATAGAAATATTTTAGCTCGCTGCCCAAAGCCCGTGTTTCAATATAACTATTTGCTTATAAGTTAATATGGATAGTACTTAATGAATTTATTTTATACCTCAGAGAAACTGAACAGATAAAAAGAATAGGATACCATAACACAAATATTTACAGGACAAAAATGTTCTCAGAAATTAAAAACATGACAGCAGAAATGAAAAAGTAGGATGGAGAATAGGTTAAGAAAATCTCCCAGAGAGCAGAGCAAAAAAGAGAGATAAGTAAAATAAGAAAAATAAGAAAAAAATCAGGGCATCAGAGATACCCAATATGTGAATAACAGGAATTCCTGAAAGAAAGAGGAAACAAGTGAGGAAAAGATCACTATAGTAGTTCCCAGAATTAAAGGAGTTATTTTGCAAGACTGAAAGTGCTTGCTGAATGACCATATCATTGGAATAAAATAGATCCATGTAAAGGCACATGAGTGAAGTGTCAAGATACTGGAAACAAAGAGAAGTTTCTATAAGCTTCCAGAGAAAGGAAAGAAAAACAAGTCACACAGAGAAAATCAGAATCAAATATCCTTGAAATTCTCAACTCTGGAAACAAACACAGTGTATGTTTTTCTTAAAAACTCTGAGGAAAAAGGATTTTCAATTTATAGTCTGTATACAGCCATGGGGACAGAATGGCTGTCCCCCCACAGTCCCCACAGTATGGGGACAGAACAAATGTATTTTCAGACTAATCTGAAAAAATTTACTTCCTACATAACTTTGTCAGAGTGTGACCAAAGGATATTTTCAACTGGTGTTCTCTTAATGCGTAATGATGTTGAACATCTTTTCCAGTGGTACTGAACATTTGTTTATCTTCCGTGGAGAAATGTCTACTCAGACCTTTTACCCATTTTTTAAATTGGGTTGCCTATTATTGAATTTTAAGCACTCTTTATATATTCTAGATACAAGTCCCTTACCAGAGACAGGATTTGCAAATATTTTCTCCCATTTTGTGGGTTGTCTTTTTGCTTTCTTGATGGTGTCCACTGAAGCAGATAGATTTTAATTTTAGTTAAATCTAATGTATCAACGTCTTATTGCTTGCACTTTGGTGTAATATCTAAGAAATTATTGCCTAGCTCAAAGTCATGATGATTTATTCTTGTGTTTTCTTTTAAGAATGTTACAGTTTTAGTTCTTACATTTAAGTCTATGATCCATTTTGATTTAAATTTTTGTGTGGGTATAAAGTAGTCCAAATTCATTTTTTTTGCATGTAGATATCCTGTTGGTCCTGTAGTATTTGTTGAAAAGACTGTTTTTAACCCATGTAATTTCCTTGGCTCTTTTATCAAATATCAATTGACCATAAATATAGTTTACTTCTGACTTAGAAGTCTAGGCTATTGATCTATGTTTGTCCTTACATGGTACCAATCTTGATTACTAAAGCTCTGAAGTAAATGTTTAAAAGTGGGAATCCACCAACTTTTTCTTGTTCTGCAAGACTGTTTTGACTATTTTGAATCACGTGCAGACCATGGCTGGTTTTTCTCTGAAAACACCCAGTAATCTTTTGGTCCACTTCAATGTTTCCCAATTTTTCCCTATAAAAATCACTCTGATTATTGGTAAACACCCAGCAGCTAGGCAGCTCTTTAGCTTTATCTCGCTTTTATTTTCCTTAATCCCCTTGACTCTAGCTGCCTTTGGTAGGCTTGGATGGCATTTCTTTGCTCTCACCAAGGCGGTTTCAGAGTGAGGAAGAGTGGCAACCAAATCTTTCACCCTTCCAGAAATTCCCAGCTTCCGCCATAGCAGCGAGGAAGGACCCGCGGCGGGGAGGAGCCGAGCGGCTTCCCCACAGGCGCCTCCCGTGACCAGGTCAATAATCGAGCCTTGCGCAAAGGTCACGTGAGTAGCCGCGGTGCTGTGACGCCTCCCAAGCACTACGTGGCAAAGACGTCACTCAGAAAAGTCCTTCGGGTTTGCTGTCTGCCATCTACCCATCTCGTTTCTCTCTTTTTCCATTAAATGCCTTCTTTCTGGCCACTCTCTTCTCGGCGACGGTGAACTACCAAGCTACGCCCAGCCGGAGCTACCCAGGGCCTACACCAGACCTCTCCCTCTCACGTAAGAGGCGGGGACCCATGAGCGCCGAGGCGACCCATCAGCACCGCACTTCTGATTGGGCGTGACGTCTTGTTAGTCTCCAAGTTTGTCCAATTAGGGGCCGAGTCCACCCAGCCTTCCGCGCTCCCATTGGCCTCTGTACGGAAAGGAGGAGGAAAAGGGGTACGCTGAGATTGCGCGAGAGCGGCACTCGGCGCTCAGTGCGCAGGTGCAGAGGAGTTTGCTGGGGCCCGGGCCGGGGGCTGCTGGAACACTCGACGTTTGGATTTGGAGACCGTAGCAGAGTTCTCTGGGTTCAGCCGCTGGTCGGAAAGCATTTGTCATTCCCGATGGTGTCCATGACTTTCAAGCGGAGCCGCAGCGACCGGTTCTACAGCACTCGGTGCTGCGGCTGTTGCCATGTCCGTACCGGGACGATCATCCTGGGGACCTGGTACATGGTAAGGGCGGCCGGGGCGCTGGGGCCTCGGGGGACTGCGCGTGGGCGGGAGTGGGGGGCGGTCCGGTCCGGAAGGAGGCGTGTCCACTGCAGGGGGCCGGCCTGAACGGTGTTGGGTGGGGCGGGAAGGCGGAGGGAGCCTCCCGGGGATGTTCTCGCTTTGAGGGGGCGACTGCCCCGGAGTCAACGGGGTGGGCTGGAGGAGGGCTAGAATTAGAGGAGAAACGCAGGGTTGAGAGAGGCGGAGGCGTTGCGGGCGAGGTTGGGTGATTGGAAGGGATGAGGGTACTAGGATTTGGTGGGGAGTTGAGGGAATTACCTTTTCGGCTCTTTAGGTACTTCCATACTCCGCCCCTTACCGCCCCGCCCCCCATTACCGCCCTCTCCCAACCCCCACCCCACCCCCGGCCCCGCACAAATGCTCCCAGGAATTTTTACCCCCCAAGGAAACAATTAGGAACGTACTTTGATAAACGTAGCCAGGGTTCAAGATTTCGTCTCTTCCGAAGGCGAAAGATCTTATTGTAGCACAGCTGTTTGTGTTTCCTGGACCTCATTTGTTAGTGTCTTTGCGATGTTGACTGAAAGGCCTCTGCTGTGTCTGGAGAGCCTCCTGTAGACAATACCTTTTGCCGGAATTTACACTCGGTCTGATTTTTCCTGCTACAACTCCCCCCGGCATTAGATGCTTGTATTAGACCCGTTGCGTTTCTTAAGAGACCTTTATTGAGAGCCTTCTCTATTCAGGCCACATGTGCTAACATTTCCCGGGTTCCAAGGCGCATATATGTAATATGTCATAACCAAGTTGTCAGTGTTACTGATTGGTGGTTCACTTGTAATTCTGTTGTGATTTCACACCACCATCAGTAATATCCGTACACGCTGAAGCTAATATATGACTTACAAATATTTGCTTCTGTTGAGGTCGTTTTAGGCTTATAATGGCTTTACAGAAGCCTTCACAGATTTCTCATATTGTCGACTTCGCTACTTTGGTTAATGACGTTGGTATGAGAGGTTGTGGCATTAGGGATACTGCGCAGTTTCTGATAGCTTCTGTGAACTGCAAAAAACAAACCAAACCAAACAAAAAAAGAAAAACTTTATCTCATTCTTTATGCCTTTCTCTGTCATCATTACTTCCTTACTTAGTGCCTTGAAATCATTACCGTTTGGACAGATGGTAATCAATTTCAGTTAGGCAGATACTGTTTTATGGCCCATGCCTAGGGGACTGCTTACCTCTACATTATTCCTGATGGCTCTGTTTTTTTAGTCTTGCTTTGTGAATGTACATTAAAAATTACAACACAACTTGAATATGTAGGCTTATTTGCTTGCTTATGTTTAATATTTACTGTACTTATATTCAGGAATATCATCTTACTGGTATAATTATATTTCCCTTCAAACTACCGCCCTCTGTATTTTAACTGATTGTATATATTGGACAAGAGTTAATGGCAATAGCATTGTATTTCTAACTTCCTTTTATTTATTCTCCATTTTGCAAAAGGTCTGGATCTTCAATTTCTCTTGTTTGGTCTTAGCTCCACTTTCCATTCCCCTAAGTGAATAATTCAGATCTTTGGGGTCCTCAAGTCTCTTACTCCACCCTGCCTCCTTCATCCCTAGAAGATGAACTTCCTTCCTACTTAACTGAGAAAGAATCCAGCAGCTGGGACTCAGCCTGCAAATCTTTTTGCAGTTTGTTCTCAGATCCTCCCCCTCCATTCACAAAATACAGGGTTTCTAACTCCTCAAGAAGAAAATTAACCACCATCTCAATTCCAGTATCTGAATGTAATTGGCTGTATTTCTTTATAGTCTTTGCTAGGCAGGTTTTTTTTTTGATGCTGTGGGCTCAATTCATCGAAATGAAAGGAATAGCAGGGAAAAGTGGAAGTTATATACATAAACAGCAAAACTCAAAATGCAGGGAGAGCAGTTTTAGTAAGGGCATTTATTCTCCCAAAATAGGGAGTGAAGAATTTAAATCTATGCCCCACTGGAAGTTCTTGATGTGGAAACATTTCACGTATCTCCCTTTTTCCATGCTTTAGTTTTCACAATTATAAAAAGATGTCATAGCTTCTCTTTTCGTGCACTTCCTGGTTAGTAGAACATTATAAGCTACTTAAGTCAACTGATCTGTCTTAACATGAATTGAGAGGTTTATTGATATCTGCAGTGTAAAAGGCTTTGATGGACATGCAAAAAGAATAAATCACAGGGATCATGTGTCATTCATCTTTTGTATTCATATTACATAGGAGCTCTCAAATGGTTCTTGTCTTGAACATGGTATCTGCCCTTAAGATATTTATGGTATTATAGATAATTTTGGAGCATTGGTACAAAAATGAAACTTAGGGTACAATGACAAGGGAGAGGGTGAAGTGATCAGTCATACCAGATTCTAATTAAAGACTGGAAAAAAGCCACTGGTTTTTTTAATTATAATATTGCTGGGGACTTTAAAAAGTGTAGCTTCAGTAGCAATATAAAGACACAGTTTCTGCCTAGTTGGGGAGACATATAACACTTAGAAAACAAGACTACCTAGATAAAAGTGTGTAATATACTTCTACAAAGGGGGCTTGTCCAAGCGGTGCATTTTGTTGCCAGAAGTTTTTTTTATTTAGGTGGAGAAGTGTAATAGAGAAATGAGTGAGGCAGAATGTCACTACACCCCCCACGTAACCCCCAACGACCTTGTCGAGATGCCCCCTCCTTTATTTCAGGTGGGAGAATACTTAGGATTTTCTTTTGATTGCCTCTGTGCTGTTTGGAACCTAGGGTTGCAGCGCTCCTACCTGATGGACCCAGACAGTGGTGTATCAGTGACTTTGTATGTGATCCACAGTAATTGCTTTCTAGCAGCTGCTTCTGCTGGCTACTGTTAAGGCGATTCTGACACTGTGTACTAAAATATTAATTGTATGGTATTAAATAATGCATAGAGAATCCAGAGCCAGTTACATGCACCAGAGGTACCAACCCTGAAGTGTTAGCCTCTTTCATTTTAGATATGAAAAAAGCATGCCTGGCTTAATCCATTTTTAAGTAGTGTGAAATTCCAGAATGAGCTCTAGTTTAATTCTAGCATCCCTAAAATTGTTTTCTCAATTATTTATTAAAGAAATTGAAGCCAGGTGATTTCAAACAAAAATTTCCTACCTTGTATAAGTTCAAACATTTATTGAATAATTGAAAATGGGCTTAAAAGTCTTGCAGAAGGTGTCCTACATGGTTAATGGTGTATTACAAGAATACATATTGAACATTTATAGTAATATTAGGTCTTGGTAAGATTTAATATATGACTAATTTTTCATGAGTGTTTTTCAGCCATAAACAATCTAAAGTTAAGTGGGAGAGAAGTGAGGACAGGTTTCCTTGAGTTGTATTCCTATCTAGCCCTCACTCCTGACTCCTTTAAGTAAGTATAGCTTGTTTGTATTTCAAAGTTAGTGTCTTTCCTCAAATACGTTGTTTGGTGCCTCAGTGCTTTTGCATGTGCTTTTCCTTACCCCTAAAATGTTCTCCCAACCGACCTTTTAAAACTGTTATTAAAGGAAAATTTCAAATACACAAAAATAGTGAAATAACAAAAATCTCCCATTTACTCATCACCCAACTTCAACTATTAACAACATTTGCCAATTCTGTTAAATTTTTTAAATGGTTAGCTCACATGTTTTCTTGGTGAAGCTTTCCTTGTTTCCCAGCCAGGTGGATCTGGTTTTTTCACTGTATACCTGGAAAAGTTTTTACATACCTCTTGTTTATAGTTGTTAACTAGTATTTACTAGACGTTAGTACGATTATCTTTTTATTTTTCACCCCCAAAACAAGGTGTTTTGAGGGAGGAAGGTGATAGGTCTTACTCTAGAAAATGTGTATAGTAGCTAGTTTATTAGAACATTTGAAGTATTCACAGTTAAATGAATTCTCAGAAGAACAGGAATAACTCCTTTGTAACTGCACATACCAGTAAACAGTGACAAAAGATACTGTGTGTGGTGTACATTTAACAACATTTTTAGAAATAGTTTTGATCTTATCTGATGACAGTTCTTTGCCTGACCTGCTGTTGTAGATTGACTCCTGCTGGATGCTTTCTTCAGAAGCCTCTCAGACCCTTGCAGGATGCCCTGAAGCAAACACATGGTTTTAATTATAGGCTCAGCAGATGCTGGGTTGTGGCAAAATATGCTGTGGGAAAACGAAAGAATGATGATTCAAAACAAAAACCAGCACCCAGTGAATCCTCTGGGTTGGTTGTGGCAGTAAAATGAGATAGCAAAGCTCTCCCAGAACGAGTATCTCCATGGATCCTTTGTAATAAGTAAAGTCCAACATGTGGGTTTTGTTGTTTGTTTACATCCATAAGGCTTAACAAAAGTACTGCAAACCATATTGTTTGGCCCACTGAGTTTACAGTGTTGCTCCCACACTGGGTGGTGTGCCCCTTGCCCGTGCTATTGACATACTTGCTGTATTGTACACCTCTGTATTACTAGGTGTAGAAGTTAGCCATCCTTTTAAGTTCATTTTTGTTAATTTTCTTGCCTGAATACAGTAAAGGAAACAAATTAATCAGGAATAAATATTCTGGAATTGTTTTTGCCTAGTTGCTATTTTCAGAGAAATTCTATATTGTAAAACTATAAAGTTAAATTTGTTTTTTTTTTTTTTTGAAAGACATTTCATGGAACTTAGTAGAAATATCAACACCATTTAAAGTAAAGCACGGGGGCCTATACATGAGCACAGGATAGGTGCTCAGTGGTGAATCTTTTAAGATAGCAGGATGGACTTTCCATATTGATACTTTAGAAGTTGGGGTTCTAATGAAATATAGTGACTTATCGGGATATAATGAACTCAATCAAGGTTTGAAAAAATTGAGCTTTTAATGACATGGCACTGAAATTTGTTTTACCATTTCTTGGTCCTTTTGATTAGGCCTGTGATTTATTTTAATATTCAGGGCTGTGACTCACAGTGAAAGGAAATTTGAAGTGTCACTAATATTACAAGAAGATAATACAGGGTGAATCTATGACTTAGCTGTGGTAATGAAGAAAAGAAATGTTTGTAAATCCTACATACAAAAATATTAGTCAACTAAAATGAAAATTTTCATTCAACTAAATATTTCTGGTATGTCACTTCCTTCATTAAATGGAGTTGGTGTGTTTTTCTTGACATAAGAATGTTTTTCTGTACTGTGCAGAGCTTTTAAACTATGACTGTATTGTGTTCCGCAAAGAACAGTTCGCTGAATTGATTTCAAACTATTTCCATACACAGAATATATAACATTTCAGTAAATACTCTGATAGTTCAATAATTAATTATCTAATTGTATTAGCTTATACTCATACACGACATGCTGGCCAAAACCTGTTGCAATAAAAATGATCATTAAAAACGATCAGCCACTGGGGCACTGCCTTGCACATAATACTGTCTGTCCTTGAAGGACCCCTTAAGAGATGAAGAACAAAGTACCCTGCTTTCGAGCAGTGCAAGGAAAAAGGCATGTTACTGAACCTATTTATCTGGAAAGTAAAGAATAAACATTTTGTAGCCTTAAATAAGGTTTCTTTTGAAAAGATCTCAAAATAGGAGTTGCTTAGGAATGATTGTAAGTACCCATACAGTGCTGAGAGTACTGATAAGCAGGTTGTCTTAAGAAAAAGAAAAAACTAGGTTGGTATCCTAGCTGTATCCTCTTAATCAGCTCAGTGAACTTAGTTATTTTGCTTGCTGAACCTTAATTTCTCCATCTGAAAATGGGCTTTAGTAATATTTATTTCACAAGGTTGTTGTGAGGAGTGAATTAATTTATATTACTATAAATTATATAAATTATATGTAAGTATAATTGGTGTGTAGTATATCCTCAGAACATGTTATTTGATTCTGAATTCAATATTGTGACATTGTTTAGACTACCTAACCTTATCTTAAAGGCAAAACTTGGGGATGCTTGTCTTAGGGAATGTGAAATGCCTTCAACTAATAATTTATTATTCAGGGTGAATAGGAGGGAGCTGCATATTAGTGTTTGCTTAAAATACTGTTCATAAATCCCTTGAAACTATCTCTTATTTTCACAAAGGGAGGAGGACAGATTCTGTGAACTTTCTAGATAGGGGAGCCTAACTCCAATCTTAGGTTAGACTTCTGTATTGAATCCCTAATAGGACTGTTTTTGAGCACTTAGAGGAAGTGGTACTTCCTGGGATTCTGTAGGGATTCATTAAAGTAGAGGCATATACTTCCCTTTAAAATGCAGTTACAACCCTGGTAAACTAGGAAAATTCACCAGATAGTATGATGGGATTTCAGCAAGATGTTTGACAAATTCTAAGTATGTTCCTCAGACCAGATAAAGAATCTTATTCAAAGGTTGCTGATTAATGGGAAGAGGACACTTCTCTGGCAGCTTTGTCCTTGCCCCAATTCTCTTGCTAGTGACTTGGGTGGAGATACTGATTACGTGCTGATCATATTTTCAAATGCAGGAAGCTGAGAGAGGTAGTAAAAATGTAGGATGTCAAAATCTAGATTGAGATGAGAAAATCTTGACAGGCAAGTGTGTAGTAAGATGAAATTTGGTTGCAGATATATAAGGGCTTATGCTTGGGCCTCTGAATCCAACTGGACAGGTACAGATGGTAGTTTAGCAAGATCAAGGGTAAGAAAGAATTAGGGGTTTTAGAGAGTTGCTCTAATGTGACTTTCAAAAACTTAATGAAGCTAGTATCATTTCAGGCTGCATTAATTGAAATTTATTAGCTAGCGTATGAGAACTGAGATTCTGCTATGTTCTGAGCAGGGTGATCTTACCTCGTTTTAGTAGTACATTGAACAAATGAGCACATATATAGAGACCAAAGAGGAATTAGTGGGGTAACTGGACAATACACTAGGTAGAGAAGGGTTAATGTACGTAAATGTTCAGAAAGGGCACATGTAAACTACCCTTAGGTGTTAGAGGAGAAGTTACAATGGAGGGGAAACAAGATAGAATTAAGACTAGTACGTGGAAGTGATATCAAAATCTTACCAACAAGTATTTGAGTCTAGCTCAAGAGGAAGTAGTTCTATATCACAGGAGATACTGTATGTAGAGGGGTTCAGGCGTATTCATGGATCATTATATATTTATCTGATGGATATTATATGTAGATAAGTATATTGGATGAACTATAGCTTCTTCAAACCCGGAAACACTAGTTTGGTATGTGAATAAATATGTGACTCTGAACATGAACAATTTGTAATAATCCCTTATTGTTATTTGTGCCATTTTACTCTTGTATTGATACTAACGTGGGATCAAACATCTTTTCCCTGAAACAATAAATGTTTATACTTTAATATTCTGAAATACTTATTTTTAAACTATTTTTATAGTGGTATTGCATACTATTGTATCTCACAGGTGGTCTCCTATTTTATATCTTCGTTAGTTTAAGTAAAATAATTTAAATATGGGGAGACATCTAATGATTGTGAAGACTGATTCCTGATGCATGTTAGAATTGATAAAATGATCTCTTTCACAGGTTGTAAACCTATTGATGGCAATTTTGCTGACTGTGGAGGTAACTCATCCAAACTCAATGCCAGCTGTCAACATTCAATATGAAGTCATTGGTAATTATTATTCATCTGAGAGAATGGCTGGTATGTTTTTAGTTGAAAATATCTTCTGTTAATTACACATACACACCATTTAGAGGAGGCTTGATTAGATGATACTTAAGTTGTTTCCTGAGGCATAAAAATGTTTTTGTGGGTTTTCAAAGATACTCAGTGAAAGTTACAATTGAACATTAGAAGATTTTTGAGACTTATGTGTTGGATACCTTAACTCCCGTCAGGTACTGTGGCGATAAGAGTAAAGAAGGAATTACAAAAAGACTGAGCTTTTGACATCAGTGGGCAAATGTAATAGAGGATGGTAGATTTGATCATGGAGCAAATAGACTTACATTATAAAATATGAATTATTTGAATATTTAATATCTTTTGCTCAGGATCATAATTTTAATGTATTTCTGTTGTTTAGAATGAAGAAAGACTTGACCTTGGAGTTAAAGATAAAGTAACCTTAGACATTCATGGAAATTACCTTTTTAAACCTATTTATTCCCTGATAGTGTTTTCATTATTTATCTTTTGCTAAAATACAGGTGCAGAAAAATTCTAGTTAAGATTTTATATTACTATAAATTATATTAGAAATTTAATATTTGAACAGAGATTTATGCCTCAGACTTCTCATTGCAAACAATTTATGCATGTTGGTTTTTAGAAATTTCACTTCAGAAAAATGTTGCCAGTTCTTTTTTGTGTATTTATAATATTACAGCATCTAAATCACCATTTTTTAGATTTATTAGCTTTTATTATAAAATTCTGAGCTTGATTACATTTGTGACCTTCTCTGATTTATTTACAAAGTTGCTTTTAAAAAAAATTTACTTGTTAATTCAAACGATTCACTATCCACAGGGCTAATTGCTGTTTCTAGGATTAAGGTAGAGTTTTGTGGCTATCTGTCATACTTGGTAGTATGAAAACACTAACAGTTGTTCACACTGTGTTTTTTTAAGTGCCTTTTTTTTTTAAATGAGTTTCCTGATTGTCTTTTTAAGTAATCCTTTATTTTTTTGTCCAATGTGATAGAATACTAAAAACATGTTAGAAACATCCCTTCTAGCATTTGGTTTTTTTCCTGAGTAGTCTATTAAAACCAAAATAGAGCAACAAATCAAACCAGCTTCTAATGTCTGTTTTTGGTTTTTTAAAAAGTTAACTTATGGCTACAAAATTTTACTGAACTTGCTGGTGTCAGCGTTTTCCCTTGTCATGTATATTTCTCCTACTTCCAGGTGTAGAAAAAGATTTATGGTTCTTGAAATACTTGTAAGTCTCTACACCCGGTTCCCTTAGCTAGCGCTGCAGGGATGAAGTGACAAGTTCATTGCATGTTGCTTGAGTACTGTTACCGCTGTAGAGCATATCAGATGTATTTGTTATTTTTGTTGATTATAATTTGAGGCCCTTATTCTTGAGAGGATATAAAAATACATAGTTCTTGGTCGTACAGCAGTTTGTGTTTGAAAGTTGAAATACGACTTTTTTACAGACCTAGTGTTACAATGTTATAATAAATAACCCAGTGCAATTTCTGATGACTGGCCTGATGACTGATTTTAAATAATGAGGTTTGCGATAAATTATTTTTAATCAGCTAAACAGAATATGACACTCAATATGTATGAAATACTTTTGCAATGTAGTGCAGGCTGTTTTTCAAATAAGAACTTTTATTCGTATTCACCTTGGGAATGGGTGAACACTTGGGGGCCCCCTAGAGGACATTCCTGTATATGGTGGTGGGTGGAAGTCTGAGGTTCATATCTGGGCATCTAGCCCTCATATTTTGTTTGCTTTATTGATTCACAAATATTGGAGTGTCTCTTCTTCCATGCATACATGTATTTACCAGCTGCCACCCCATTTCTCCCTTATTTTGCTATTAGTTGCTCTAGTGGAAGACCTTGAGCTTCACTTTAATTATTATTTCAATACTTTATTGAATTGCAATAAGTGTGTAGTCTTCCACAACAGGTCCTTGCTAGTTGATTGAATTACAAATTTTGCTTTCAAGTTTGACCTATCCTGTTTAATTTCATATTTTGTTTATATCTGAATCCTTCCAAGTGCCATTGTGCAGGCTGCCTCAGGGAAATCCTTTAAATCCTTAAATTTAGCTATCCTGTATGTTTAAGAAAATTTAGAGGGCCATTCTTACTTAGTTTATTGCCAAATACTGATGATGTTTGTATTGTCAGGTGGCAAGATGATACATAACATTTATGAAGTAGTGTGAATATTCAGCAGTTATTCTAACCATTCGTCATTATTAGTGCCCTTCAGGTTCTTAATATCTATCCAGAATCAACTTTAGATTTGCGCTTTGTGGCTTAGTATTGTAGAGATTATTTGTTTGTTTGTTATTTTGATAAAATTAGTGAACATGGATTAATGTAGAGAATGGGAACCACCAGAGAAAGAGTTGGGACAAAGAAGAAAATAGACCTGTGAGTAGAAGAGAAGCCAGCATGAATGAATGAGGAGCCATGAGCTTAGATGTTGGGATGGGGGAGAGGGGATTACTGGAGAACCTTGAGTTTCAGATTATGTATTTTATCTAAGGCAAGAGGGCCATCTGTAGCATTCTGTATTTAATACATCTGCTTTTTTAAAAGCAAGTACTGCCTTTCCTTCTTGTTGAACCCTGCTCATCTCACAAGACCTAACTTGTATCATTTCTTTTAAATTTTTTCCCTGATTCTCCAGGCAAAGCTGATTGTTTCTCCTTCTGTTGTAGCAATGGCCACACTGGATTATAATGATTTATTTGTACATCTTCAGACTCTTAGGCTCTTGGGTAGAGTCCCTAGCAGAGTGACTGATGGATGATAAGTGTCAGTGAATTTTAACAGTTTAATAAGAAAACCTAAGAAAAGGTGTGAATTTCTAAAGCTTCATTACTTAATACTGAGACAGATCTTTTTAACTTGATCTTAGCCAATCCTGAAAGTACTCAGACATTTTTAAAACATTATTTTTGTTATAAAATTAGTTGAATTAGATTTTTGTTTTTGTTTTCTCAGATAATGCCTGTGTTCTTTTTGCCGTCTCTGTTCTTATGTTTATAATCAGTTCAATGCTGGTATATGGAGCAATTTCTGTAAGTACCCTGTATTCACCTTTTAATTAGAGTTTGACCTTTACCGAGTAGTACTTAATTTCATACATGTGATGTGCTTATTTTTTTTTCTTTAGTATCAAGTAGGTTGGCTGATTCCATTCTTCTGTTACCGGCTTTTTGACTTTGTTCTCAGTTGCCTGGTTGCTATCAGTTCTCTCACTTATTTGCCAAGAATCAAAGAATATCTGGATCAATTAGTAAGTGTGTGTGCTAATTAAACTTTCTCATTTTTAGTAAAATATTTAAATTGAAATTTTGAGTCAGCTGTAGGTACTATTTTTATTTTAACCTACCCTATTTTTAAAAGTGTTTTAAAATAATTCTTACTACTCTTAACTGCCATGTTGAAACTAGTTAAGTGGAAAATAGAATATCTTCTTACCATGCCATTTGGCTATTCTAATATTGAAAGTCTCCAAAGTTGATCATAGAACTTAAGAGTAGTTCAGCTTTTGTTTTGAGTATGCAAAAAAATGTACTAATTTGACTATACATGTTTTCTTTGATATCCAAAAGTAGAGTGTTCTGTGAAACCTTTCATAAGCTGAAATGGTGTAAAACGAAGCAATTACCATTAATTCATATGGAAAATTGTTTTAATGTTCCCAGACCCAAAAAATAACCTCCCTTAGGCTTTTCTGATACCCTAGGACACTCCTTGCTACCAGATGCACAAAATAAATTGAGGTAAAGCAGAGATGCTCACAGACCCAGTCCCAGGCTCTGGTAGCTTGATGTTGAGATGCTTGCTGAGTGTAGTTCCTGGGAAGGAGCCTGATGAGCCACTCTCGATAACTTGGGGTGTGTGTGCAGACCTCTTTGGGCTTCCTACAAAACAGATACTGAGCAGTATTTTCACTGTGAAAGGGAGAATACTCTTGAGATTAATTTAGTGATGTGGCATAACATGGACTTTCAAACAGCAGGAGGTACCTGAATTTGGCACTCACTAAAGCATTAGCTTTTCACCTTCGCAGGTTTCTGCAGTAACTCTTAAGTGTCTACTCTATCCTTTGCTCTGTTCTAGGCAAACCATTGGTGAATGGTGTAGGTATAAACATAACTTCCCTCTCTTTAAGAAGCAAACCATGTATTTGGGGAGTTAAGATATGAATTGGTTATCTGTGATAATGAACTAGAGTTGTCACATGACAACAGTAAGTGAGGAGCCTAAGATTAATGCAATCTAATGGAGGGACAGGGAACACTGGGCTGCAGTAAGGTCTGGAAGTAGTTGTGGGGTCCAGATAAGTGTCAGTTTATTTAAAAATGCTGTCTATTAGGAATTTTCTGCCTAGTCCATTTTGCGTACTGCCAAATTTATTCATCCATTCAAAAAACATTTGTTGGTTGCTTAGATGCAAGACACTCTGCTAGTTCCTACAGATACATCAGTAGAACTTCCTAGTGGAGGAATTGGGATATTGACAGTGACTGAATTAACTATTGATAAAAGCTATGAAGGAAAAGTTAAGCTGCTATGTGAGTGGGTATCCCACAGGTATCAGACCTGGGCTGGAAGCAAGACTTGAACTGCACTCAAGAGCCTGAGTAGGAATTAAGATAAATACAGAAGAGTTAAGGGAAAAGAAAGAAAGAAATACAGGAATTAAGAGAAATAGAGAAGAAGGTGTTCTAGGTAAAGGAGAGACACCTTGAGGCAGGAAGGAACATGGTGTAGTCAGGGAACTACAAGATGGCTATGATGGTTGCACACAGAGTCAGTGGAGGGAAGCAGCATGTGGTGAGGCTGGAGAGAAGCAGCCGGGCAGGGCCTGTCGGCCTGGTCATTCGTAGTCAGCTTCCTAAGCATAGTTATTTCAGATCATGTCATTTCTGGCTGAAAAATTGTAAAACTTCTGAATAAATTGGTAGCACTCCTTCATGAGCTGGTCCCTTTCAGTTTTTGTCCTTTTATTTATAGATGGAGGCTTACAGAACAGTTTTGTCCTAAGGAGACACTTAGCTGGGTTTGGAGTTCATGTGTGAATACTTTTTTTTTTCATGTGTGTGTGCTTTGAGATTTCTGTGTGTTGCTTTTTCATGAGAATGAAATTATTTGGGCCTTGGTATTGACATATCCATTAAAAACAGCTAAAAGTTTGAAAAATTAAATGAACTTTATAGAAAAACATCAGAACGAATTTTTCTCTATTCCTTTTACAGACCCCAGTGTTTTCTCCCCTCTATTATAGTTACTTGGCCTCTCAGACTGGAAGGTACTTTCTCTGTGGCCCAGCTTATAAATCCTAAATTATCCTTTCATAATGCTCTTCTCCCCAAACTTAGCTCATTGCCTTGTGCACAGTGAATGCTAAATAAATATTTGGATAGATACAGCTGATCTGAGAAGGGTACAGAATGGTGCAGTAAGTCACGTCATCGGGCCTGGCTTTATAACCAGGACATGCCTTCTTTTTGACCCTTTCTGATGAGCACTGAGTCTGGTGATTGGCTTTTAGAAAAGTTATTTTCCCCATGTAGGACTAAATGGCTCATGGGACTTAGATAAATCCTAGTACCTCCCGACTCAGTGCCTCAGTGACCCCTGGACAAATCTGGGGTCCTATAGACGAGATAGTGTTTTTCCAAAGGCTAGAAGGATTTAAAATAGTGAAAAGTAAAGAAAAAGTGAGCTCAGTTGAGACTTAAGAATATTCTGGGTATTCAAACAAATGTGGTGTGTTTTAAGTGTTCAGTAGCATGCATTAAAGATGAGGCTTAAAAGCACTGTGAGTTAAATTCCATTTATAGGTTTTTATTAGAATATCAGCTCTGACTTGGTGCCTTTTGTTTGTATTCTTAAGGTGCTCTCTATTTTATCGCAAAGTGCAAGTGCCATGGCTGAATAATAAGTGTATGTTGAATTAATAAACTGTATATTTTAGAGCAGGTTTAGGATCATAGCAAAATTGAATGGAAAGTTCCCCTATACCAGGTGTCCACCCCTCTTAATTCCCCCAACTATCCACCTCCCAAAACATAGTGGTATATTTGTTACAACTGATAAATCTGCATTGACACATTGTTATCACCCATAGTTTACTTGAGGGCTCACTTTTGGTGGTGTGCATTCTATAGGTTTGGGCAAGTGTGTAATGACATGTATCCATCATTGCAGGATCATACAGAGTAATTCCACTGCCTTAAAAGTCTTCTCTACTCTGGTTATTCACCCCTCACTTCCCTGCTCTTTTATAGCCTGATTTCCCCTATAAAGATGACCTCCTGGCATTGGACTCCAGCTGCCTCCTGTTCATTGTTCTTGTGTTCTTTGCTTTATTCATCATCTTTAAGGTGAGCTGCTGATTAACTATTCGGGAGACCAGTTAGACTGACACTATCCACTTAAGTTTTTTTGTCTTCTTACAGTTCACAGTGACTGTTTATTCTGACACAGTAGTAGAGATAGCTTCTAGGGAGTGTTCTCTCTCGTTTCTAGAGAGTGGTTGGAAATGCCAAGATCCTTCCTAAGTGTAAAGAACATAAGTACGTTTTTGGAAGTGATTCATAATTTGGATTATAAATCTGTTAAAATTCTCAAGATTCAGAAACAGAATTTGTTCTGCAGTGCAGTGGTTATTAGACCTGAGTGAAACCCCAACTCTGGTTTCTCTGTAAAATGGTGGTAACAAAACTTACCATAGCTAAATGAGAACAAGTAGGGAAAGGGCCTGGCCCTTAGTTGGTCCAAGTGGATGTCAGTTCCCGCCTCCTCAGAGAAAATGTGGGGGAAACTATTATAAGGCAGCTTAATTTTAGAGCAAGTAGTCTGTTGAACATACGTAAATTTTGTTTGTATTCTTTTAGGCTTATCTAATCAACTGTGTTTGGAATTGCTATAAATACATCAACAACAGAAACATGCCAGAGATTGCTGTGTACCCTGCCTTTGAAGCACCTCCACAGGTGAGTGACCTTTTAATATATTAAAATCCAACTAGCCATTATTGATTATTCCCAAGAGCCTGGATCTTGCCTTTCTTCTCCTCAGTGTCATAACTATGGTTTTGGGCACAAACTGCCTAAATTGACAAGATTCAGCATTTCCCAGTTGGAATCCTGGGTACACGGGTGAGAGACACCCTGCACTGCTCATCATCACATTCAGTTTGGCTGTTAGGTTTGGTTCAGAAGTGGTCTCCAAGAGTGTTGCATTTTGGAGGGAGATGAGAACTGAAAATAGACAGCAGTGTGAGCCATGCCAGGCTCATGACTTCGGAGTTTAAGGATGGGATGCCGTCAGTTGAAGCTTGGGCTGCTTTCAAAAAGCATCATATGATCTGAAGGAGAAGCAGCTTTTTCTGTGGAGAGCTGTAGGCAGTGGGTTCTGTGAGTGTGTTGGGGTGGTCTGCCTCGTGGGGCCCTCTAGCTGCTGCTGTACTCTCTTCCCAGGTTTCCTCTTGTAGAATATATGTGGCCCATATAGGTAGGGCCAGCCTGTCACACTTGGTGTCACTCAGGTTAGAATGCCACTCTACTACATAGATGTGCCCTTTATCCTAGGGAAAGTGATAGAAAGAAGTACCTGATCCTTTGCCTACAAAGTCTCATGCAATTTAGGATGCAGAATTTTATTGGGGGCTTCCTTTAGCATGGTTCAGAGGGACCCTTAACCTAAGTCTGCAAGCCCTGCTGTGTAGTTGGCACTGGGACTTTATCAGTCACACTGGTATGGCGGGGAGTGTAGTTGCACATAATTCCTATCAAGGTGCCCTGGTAGCCTCGGTCAATTCAGAAGCAAAATTCTGCTCCCCTACCTTCCTCTCTCCCACCCTCTGTTTACTTGTCATCTCTACTCTCAGAAACCATGTAGCTAATAGTTTCTTCATCTGTTTAGGACCTAAAATCTGAAAGCCTAATGATTTCAGATTGGTTTTTAAAGGTAAATTGAGTCCGATATATATATTTTCTCTTTTCAGTATGTTTTGCCAACCTATGATATGGCAGTGAAGATGCCTGAAAAAGAACCACCGCCTCCTTACATACCTGCCTGAAGAAAGTCTGCCTTTGTCAATAAACCCTATACCAGCTTTTGTCTTGTTTATTTTACAGAATGCTGCAATACAGGCCTCTTTAAACTTGTGAGATAAAATACATTTTCCTTTAAGCATTTATTTTCAAACACTAACAACCTTTTTGACATCTGTTAAAAACCAGGTTTTTTTTTTCTTAAGTCTAGTACATTTTAGTAGTTTTTGAAGACAATCTAGGAGTAAGCAAGAGCAGCAAAGTGCCATTGTTTGCCTTTAATTGGGGGTGGGGGGTGGGGAGGGCATATTCTCTACACATATTCTTTTTTAACTGCCCTTTCTTTATATAGTAGTGTGCATTTTGGTTTTTTGCTGCCCTGGATACTTTCAGGAAGAAAGTTAAATATTCAGGGTGAGTGAGTTGAGTATGAGATCTGAAGTTTTCAGCTATGAGAACAGCAAAAAGAAATATAACATTTTAACTTGACTGTGGAAGATGACAGTTGCATGTTCTTAATTTGTATGTTTCCATCTTTGTGATAAGATGCTTTAATAAATCTCTTAAATATTTACTCTTGTCATTTTTAAAAAAATCTGTTACCCCCTTTTGGTAGATAAAACCTAATATTTTCCACTACAATAAACTCAGAGTGCCAGGGTTTTTTGGAACTTTGAGAATACAATGCTAGACTTTCAATTAGAAAGCATTTTAGTCCAGTAACCCAGAAGTATTATTTAAAATAATGGTAAAAGTATTACTTGAATCATAGGCCAAAAATTAATATTGACAGTGTGGTTTTAAAAACGTCACATAATTAGTGTAGCAAGCTGTGTTTTTAAGTTAAGATCATTTAGTTAGGTAATGAGTTCAAGAATAATTCAAGGTAAAATGCATCAGTTGACCTTCAGAGGAGAACCAAGGAGAAAGAAGCAAGCTGCCGCTTACAGAACCTGCAACTAAAATCTGAAAATATTCAACCTTGAGTTTTGCTAAGAATGTGACAGTGGTGGCCTTGTATATACATCTACCATATAGACACATGAATATATTTTACACGTTTTTAAAAGGGAAAACAGCTGTTGGGTTGCAATCTCACTTTTATGAACACCACCACCAAAATAAAGAATAAAGTGTATTTTAAAAAGTAGTGCTGTTGTATCTCATACTATACCTCGTTTTTGGTAGTGGAAGATAATTTACTGGTATCTACAGTTTTAGATCAAACTTTATGGTTTAAAATCATCTGTGATTTCAAAGTCAGGAACTAGTTCTCTAGGCTAGCTTCACTTTGTTTCTTCATAGAAAAAGGAAATCTCACAAGAAATCAAGTTTCTTAGTTGATGTTATTATTGGTTTAATTGTGTTCTCCACTGAAGATCAGCTAAGCAGTGTTTAGATACTAACCGAACTTACTAGCCCCAAAATAACGCATCAGGAGCCTGACCTGGTGGGGCTCCTTTTGAGGTTGAGGTGGGGTGAGGATACGGAAGGGGCTTTGTCCTCAATCTGTAGCTAATCGAACTGCCCTAACCAGACATTGTTCCTTCCCTGGGCTGGAAGTGATGGACCATCATGATCTCTGATCATCATTCCATTTGAGGCAGATTTATCCTCTGGAGAAGGACACAGGCCTTAGACTTAATAGAGAACAGTCACAATGTGTTCATCCCAATCATTTCCTCCAAGGAAGAAGAAACACTTGTCATTAAGTGGTCATTTTTCCAGGAGAGGGAAATCTGTTACAAAAGTTAAATATCCTAGGAGATAATGCCCAAAGTGTTTGCCTTAAAAAGTTAATTTTTTTCCCCTCTTGCTAGTGCTGAAGAAAAGCTTCAGTAGGTTACTTAATTGATTCTAAAATTCAGGTCATTTAAAGATGAACACTTGGCCTTGTTTTTTTAAAATACGAAGCAACTTCACCTTGAGTGAGTAGCTCATGCTTTTCACCATTCTGACTTCCAAGTCTGACACTCCCTCAAAAATCCCCACAAAAAAGGTCATGAGATACTGATGCTTTTCTAAATTAAAGCCCTGTTACCTTTTCTAACTTATGTTTCGGCTTTTAACATTCAATGTTGTTGACTCCCCAGCTTCAGTCATTCCTCTTGGCTTTCAAAACATTTCATCAAGGTTTGCCTTCTTATCTATTCAGTTTCCTATTACAGCTTTTTTTTTTTTAACCTACATCTACTTTTGTACTCTGTGCTCTGGTTTTGGCCTTCTTGCTTCACTCTTTGAACTTTTACTTATCACTATAAATGTGGCTACAAAACCTCCATAGAGTTCCAAATGTTTCCAAGGGCTAGCAAATGAGAATCCTGCAAGACCTTTGTTTTCCAAAACTGACCTCACTGGCACGCACATTCTCTGTGGTGTCATTGGCGCCTTTGCTATAATGGAAAGCTTATGGCCTGGTGGATTCTCTGTTGGGTTCACTCACTACCCAAATCACACTCTAACCTTGAGCAAAGTATTAATTCAGACAATGTATTTTGAGTGCATACTTTGTTCCAGGTGCAGGAAATGTGATGGGCAAACAGTACAGAACAGAAATTCCCTGGCCTCCCTAGTGGTGAGAGATCATGTAAAACTAATAGGCTGATGATAGAGCTATAGAGAAAAAGGAAACAAGAAGGGTGGGGATAGTGGAGTGGTGGGTACAATTCTAAACAGTGTCAGAAGAGGCCGTACAAGGTGATATGAGACCTGACAGATGAGGGTGGAAGAACATGCTTGTGTGTTCAAAGAACAGTGAGTGTGAATGAAGTGAATGGAGAGGGAAAAGGGTGGCAAGGAGCTCAGGTATTGGCTTGCCCATTGTAGGTCATTAGGATGACTGACTTTTACTGGGATGGAAAGCTACTGGAGGGTTCTGAACAGATGAGAGTTGAAATGATCTATGGTGTGACTTCTCTGAATCCGTTTTCTCATCTAGAAAAGGATTCTGATAACTCAAGAGTAGTAAATAATACATGCTGTAATTCATCTGCAGACCATAGTAGAGTGCCTAGCACATAACAAAAAAAATCAGTTATTATAAGGCAGGTTATGTAGAAGAATTGTTGAGAAATCAGCTATTTGATTCAGACAAACTTGCTTTTATACTCGAGTTCCATCGCTGGTTTACCATGAGAGTGTGACCAAGATATGTAACCTGTGTGAGCTGTAATATGCACCATAATTTCATAAGATGAAGACCGTGTATAGTGCATGGCACAATGGCAGACTATAGCAAGTACTCAAAGAATACATCTGCATATATGTTGAAATATTTAAAAGTATTAAAAGGTTTTAGTAAATTCTGTAAATTGGCCATTCTCAGATCGTTTGGCAAATGAGCTTTCAATGAATTAGCTTTGAAGAATGATTTTGTGAATTGGCCTTCCTTACTTTTTCCTCCAGCACCTAGCGTGTAGCACTATTACAGCTCATATTTTATTGTACCTGTGTGTTAGTGAACAACTTGGAAACAAGGCCTTCATACTCTTGTTAGCCCAGTGACCCACACAAAGCTGGTGAGGAGAGGCAAGGTAGTACATGTTTACTGAATTAAACAATTTGTTTCCACTCTACAAATTTTACACGGCTCACAGATTTTTTTATGGTATTTCTTTTTTTTTATTTTGATATCATTAATCTACAATTACATGTGCAACATTATTTAGTTGCTAAACTCCCAACTTCATAAAGTCCCCCCCACATACCCCATTACAGTCACTGTCCATCAGCATAGTGAGATGCCATAGAATCACTACTTGTCTTCTCTGAGTTGTACAGCCCTCCCCGTGCCCCCACCCCACATTATGTCTGCTAATCGTAATGCCCCTTTTTCCCCCTTATCCCTTCCTTCCCATCCATACTCCCCAATCCCTTTCCCTTTGGACTGTTAATGCATTCTTGGGTTCTGTGAGTCTGCTGCTGTTTTGTTCCTTCAGTTTTTTTCTTTGCTCTTATACACCACATATGAGTGAAATCATTTGATACTTGTCTTTCTCCACCTGGCTTATTTCACTGAGCAGAATACCCTCTAGCTCCATCCATGCTGTTGCAAATGGTAACATTTGTTTTCTTCTTATGGCTGAATAATATTCCATTGTGTATATGTCCCACCTCTTCTTTATCCATCCATCTACTGATGGACACTTGGGTTGCTTCCATTTCTTGGCTATTGTAAATAGTGCTGCGATAAACATAGGGGTGCATATGTCTTTTTCAAATTGGGCTGCTGCATTCTTAAGGTAAATTCCTAGGAGTGGGATTCCTGGGTCAAATGGTATTTCTATTTTGAGTTTTTTGAGGAACCTCCTTACTGCTTTCCACAATGGTTGAACTAATTTGCATTCCCACCAGCAGTGTAGGAGGGTTCCCCTCTCTCCACATCCTCGCCAACATTTGTTGTTGTTTGGGTTTTGGATGTTGGCCATCCTTACTGGTGTGAGGTGATACCTCATTGTGGTTTTAATTTGCATTTCTCTGATGATTAGCGATGTGGAGCATCTTTTCATGTGCCTGTTGGCTACCTGAATTTCTTCTTTGGAGAAGTGTCTATTCAAATCCTCTGCCCATTTTTTTAATTGGATTCTTTGCTTTTTGTTTGTTGAGGTGCGTGAATTCTTTATATATTTTGGATGTCAACCCCTTATTGGATATGTCATTTATGAATATATTCTCCCATACTGTAGGATGTCTTTTTGTTCTACTGATGGTGTCCTTTGCTGTACAGAAGCTTTTGAGCTTGATATAGTCCCACTTGTTCATTTTTGCTTTTGTTTTCCTTGCCCGGGGAGATATGTTCATGAAGAAGTCACTCATGTTTATGTCCAAGAGATTTTTACCTATGTTTTTTTCTAAGAGTTTTATGGTTTTATAACTTACATTCAGGTCTTTGATCCATTTTGAGTTTACTTTTGTGTATGAGGTTAGACAGTAATCCAGTTTCATTCTCTTCCATGTAGCTGTCCAGTTTTGCCAACACCAGCTGTTGAAGAGGCTGTCATTTCCCCATTTTATATCCACAGCTCCTTTATCATATATTAATTGACCATATATGTTTGGGTTAATGTCTGGACTTTTTATTCTGTTTCACTGGTCTGTGGGTCTGTTTTTGTGCCAATACCAAATTGTCTTGATTACTGTAGCTTTGTAGTAGAGCTTGAAGTCTGGGAGCGTAATTCCCCGTTTTATTCTTCCTTCTCAGCATTCCTTTGGCTATTCGTGGTGTTTTGTGGTTCCATATGAATTTTAGAATTATATGTTCTGGTTCATTGAAGAAAGCTGTTGGTATTTTAATAGGGATTGCATTGAATCTGTAGGTTGCTTTAGGTAGTATAGCCATTTTGACAATATTTATTCTTCCTAGCCAACAGCATGGGATGAATTTCCATTTGTTAGTGTCCTCTTTAATTTCTCTTAGGAGTGTCTTGTAGTTTTCAGGGTATAGGTCTTTCACTTTCTTCATTAGGTTTATTCCTAGGTATGTTATTCTTTTTGATGCAATTGTGAATGGAATTGTTCTCCTGATTTCTCTTTCTGTTAGCTCATCGTTAGTGTATAGGAAAGCAACAGATTTCTGTGTATTAATTTTGTATCCTGCAACTTTGCTGAATTCAGATATTAGTTCTAGTAGTTTTGGAGTGGAGTCTTTAGGGTTTTTTATGTACAGTATCATGTCATCTGCAAATAGTGACAATTTGACTTCTTCTTTACCAATCTGGATGCCTTGTATGTCTTTGTTTTGTCTGATTGCCATGGCTAGGACCTCCAGTACTATGTTGAATAACAGTGGGGAGAGTGGGCATCCCTGTCTTATTCCCAATCTTAGATGAAAAGCTTTCAGCTTTTTGCTGTTAAGTATGATGTTGGCTGTGGGTTTGTCATATATGGCCTTTATTATGTTAAGGTACTTGCCCTCTATTCCCATTTTATTGAGAGTTTTTATCATGAATGGATGTTGAATTTTGCCAAATGCTTTTTCAGCATCTATGGAGATGATCATGTGATTTTTGTTCTTTTTGTTGATGTGGTGAATGGTGTTGATGGATTTTCGAATGTTGTACCATCCTTGCATCCCTGGGATGAATCCCACTTGATCATGGTGTATGATCCTCTTGATGTATTTTTGAATTCGGTTTGCTAATATTTTGTTAAGTATTTTTGCATCTATGTTCATCAGGGATATTGGTCTGTAATTTTCTTTTTGGGTGGGGTGTTTGCCTGATTTTGGTATTAGAGTGATGCTGGCTTCATAGAATGCGTTTGGAAGTATTCCCTCCTCTTCTATTTTTTGAAAACTTTAAGGAGAATGGGTATTATTTCTTCTCTATATGTCTGATAAAACTCAGAGGTGAATCCATCGGGCTCAGGGGTTTTATTCTTGGGTAGTTTACTGATTACCGATTCAATTTTGTTGTAGGTGATTGGTCTGTTTTAGTTTTCTATTTCTTGCTTGGTCAGTCTTGGAAGGTTGTATTTTTCTAAGAAGTTGTCCATTTCTTCCAGGTTTTCCAGCTTGTTAGCATATAGATTTTCATAGTATTCTCTAATAATTCTTTGTATTTCTGTGGGGTCCGTCGTTATTTTTCCTTTCTCATTTCTGATTCTGTTGATGTGTGTAGATTCCCTTTTTCTCTTAATGAGTCTGGCTAGGGGTTTATCTATTTTGTTTATTTTTTCAAAAAACCAGCCTTTGGTTTCATTGATTTTTTTTCTATTGTTTTATTCTTCTCAATTTTATTTATTTCTTATCTAATCTTTATTATGTCCCTCCTTCTGGTGACTTTGGGCCTCATTTGTTCTTCTTTTCCCAATTTCAGTAATTGTGACTTTAGACTATTCATTTGGGATATTTCTTCCTCTTGAAATAGGCCTGGATTGCAATATACTTTCTCTTAGAACTTTGCTGCCTCCCACAGAAGTTGCAGCTTTGTGTTGTTGTTGTCATTTGTCTCCATATATTGTTTGATTTCTGTTTTAAATTGGTCATTGATCCATTGATTATTTAGGAGCATGTTGTTAAGCCTCCGTGTATTTGTGAACCTTTTTGTTTTCTTTGTAGAATTTATTTCTAGTTTTATACCTTTGTGATCTGAGAAGTTGGTTGGTATAATTTCAATATTTTTTAATTTACTGAGGTTCTTTTTGTGGCCTAGTATGTGGTCTAATCTGGAAAATGTTCCATGTGCACTTGGGAAGAATGTGTACCCTGCTGCTTTTGGGTATAGAGTTCTGTAGATGTCCGTTAGGTCCATCTGTTCTAGTGTGTTGTTCAGTGCCTCTGTGTCTTTACTTATTTTCTGTCTGGTTCATATGTCCTTTGGAATGAGTCGTGTGTTGAAGTCTCCTAAAATGAATGCATTGTTTTCTATTTCCTCCTTTAATTCTGTTAGTATTTGTTTCACATATGTCGGTGCTCCTGTGTTGGATGCATATATATTTATAATGCTTATATCCTCTTGTTGGACTGACCCCTTTATCATTATGTAATGTTCTTCTTTATATCTTGCTACTTTCTTCATTTTGAAGTCTATTTTGTCTGATACAAGTACTGCAACACCTGCTTTTTTCTCCTTGTTGTTTGCATGAAATATCTTTTTCCATCCTTCACGTTTAGTCTGTGTATATCTTTGGGTTTGAGGTGATTGTGTTGTAAGCAGCATATAGATGGGTCTTCTTTTTTATCCATTCTATTACTCTTTGTCTTTTGATTGGTGCATTCAGTCCATTTACATTTAGGGTGATTATCGATAGATATGTACTTATTGCCATTGCCGGCTTTAGATTTGTGGTTACCAAAGGTTCAAGGGTAGCTTCTTTACTATCTAACAGTCTAATTTAACTCTCTTATTAAGATAGTATAAACACAGTCTGATGATTCTTTATTTCTCTCCCTTCTTGTTCTTCCTCCTCCATTCTTTATATGCTAGGTGTTTTATTCTGTACTCTTTTATGTTTGCTTTGACCGTTTTTGTGGATAGTTGATTTTACTTTTTGCCTTTACTTTGTATTTGGATGTTCTGCTTTCTTTGCTATGATTTTATTTCCTCTGGTGACATCTTTTTAGCCTTAGGACTGCTTCCATCTAGAGCAGTCCCTTTAAAATATCCTGTAGAGGTGGTTTGTGTGAGGCAAATTCCCTCAACTTTCACTTCTCTGGGAATTGTTTAATCCCTACCTCAAATTTAAATGATAATCGTGCTGGATACAGTATTCTTGGTTCAAGGCCCTTCTGTTTCATTACGTTAAATATATCATGCCATTCTCTTCTGGCCTGTAAGGTTTGTGTTGAGAAGTCTGATGATAGTTTGATGGGTTTTCCTTTGTAGGTGATCTTTTTTCTCTCTCTGGGTGTCTTTAATATTCTGTCCTTGTCTTTGATCTTTGCCATTTTAATTATTATGTGTCTTGGTGTTGTCTTCCTTGGGTCCCTTGTGTTGCGAGATCTGTGGGCTTCCATGGTCTGAGAAATGATTTACTTCCCCAGCTTGGGGAGTTTTCAGCAATTATTTCTTCAAAGACACTTTCTGTCCCTTTTTCTCTCTCTTCTTCTTCTGGTACTCCTATAATGCGAATATTGTTCTGTTTGGATTGGTCACACAGTTCTCTTAACATTCTTTAATTCCTCAAGATCCTTTTATCTCCCTCTGCCTCAGCTCTCTGTACTCCTGTTCTCTGATTTCTATTCCATTAACAGTCTCTTGCACCTCGTCCAGTCTGCTCTTAAGTCCGTCAGTCACTTGTCTCATTTCTGCATTGTCTCTCCTGACTTCCTCCCTTAGCTCTTGCCTATTTCTCTGTAGATCCGTCAGCATGGTTATGACTTTTATTGTGAATTCTTTTTCAGGAAGATTGTTTAAATCTATCCTATCAGGCCCTCTCTCTGGGGTTGTCTGTGTGATCCTTGTCTGGACCATATTCCTCTGTCTTTTCATGGCGATAGAAGTGGTCACTAGCAGGTGCCACGTGTGTCAGCCAGAAGAACAAAGTCCCTTCCTGCTTGTTGTTCTCCTTGCCCTTCTCCGGAGCTGAGCTGGTGTCCTGCACACCCAGAGGCAGTCAGTGGGATAATCCCCTGAGCTGCCTGAGTGTGAGGCCGCCCTCAGCCTAGCCTAAGGCACTGCGGGAGTTTGGAGTCATGCCAGGTGCATTCTGCTCCCATTGGTGCCTTCCAAATCTTGCTCTGGGTTCTGTGGCCCTTCCTGGTTAGCTGCTTGTTTGCCATGAGGAGATTCTGTGTGGTTGCTGTGGGCGGGGCCGCTCTCCTGCTGTTCCGCAGCTGTGGTGGATCCGCTGGACCCTTTGTTGCGCCGGCCCCGGGGGAACGAATGTCAGGCTGCTTATCCGCTGAGGAGATTTGGGGCTGCTTTATCCAGCAGTCGGATAGGGGGCCCAACGTTCCTCAAGTTTCCCAGCCTGCTGGGTTGAGTGTGCTGGGACAATTTTGTTCCGCTGTTGGGCCAGCCCTTGTCTCTTTAAGACTTTTAAAAAAGCGCCTGCTTTTCTTTTGTCCCAGGGGAGATGTCTGAGGGTACCTGCTTGTAGTCTCCATCTCAGATCCTGCCCTTCTGTTTCTCTAATCTCCAATACACCACACGATGTGTGTCTGTGCTCCTGGTGCAGATCACCAGGGCTAGTTATTTAGCCGGCCTGTGCTTCCACTCCCTCCCCACTCTGATTCTTTTCCTCCTGCGGGTGCACTTGGGTGGGGGAGTGCTTGGGTCCCATCGGGTTGCGGCTTTGTATCTTACCCGTTTTTTGAGGCGCTGAGTTCTTGCAGATGTAGCTGTAGCCTGGCTGTTGTGCTGTATCTTCTGGTCTCCCTTTTAGGAAAAGTTGTATTTGTTGTATTTTCACAAATATATATGGTTTTGGGAGGAGATTTCCACCGCCCTGCTCATACCACCATCTTCACAGAAGTCCCCATAGATTATTTTTGATAAAAATTGGACATCATCTAAATGTAGAGTAAACCAGACCTACATTTACAGGTTCTTACAATATGAAATCAAGATATTTTACATTAATAAATTGTATCCTTTTTACCTGATATACTAATCCCTGTTTTCTAGTCTCTGACTAATTTGTTCATAGCCCTTGAGGAACTGAGTTTGTTCTAGCTGTTCCAGTGTTCCTTGTAGGCAAATGATAGATGGGCCATTTTCAGGACAGCTTTTGCCTTCAGAGAAGGAATGTGTTATAAATAAGCCCAAGCAAAATTGTACCTTTGCTGTGCTGATATTGCCTCTTTTCCTATAAAAATCACTTTTAAGTGTGATAAAATAATTTGGAAGCAAGATATTGCCAAATAACATGGAAGTCAGGCACATGAGAGGCAGTATGGGGCTGGTGGAACGAGCACAAGATCTACAGTCGGAAGATGGAAATTCAATTCCTACTTCACCAAGCTACTACTCCCTCATCCTGGGAAATTTAACTGCCGTCTGAGCTTTAGTTCCTTCATCTGTAAAACCAAGAAGATGCAAACCCCTGACCTACATATTTGGGGTTTTTCTTGGGGCCAACTGAGGTAACAGACATGGGAGGGTTGGCAACTGTAAAGTGCTGTGCCAATATTTTCATGAGGGTGTGTGTGAACAAGGAATGGCTAGAGGAAGGACTGAAGAGGGAGAAGAGTATTTGACCTAGAAACCCGAAAAAGAGTAACTGGTTCTGGTCTGTTAGAAAGGAGCTTTGTATCTATCATAATTCAGGTAGGTAGCTTAAAATCTGCACAGGGCCTCAGGAAACCTGATTTCTATTCCTGGCCTTCCCACCAGGAATACAACTCATGCAAATGAATGGCCGACAAGATTCCTTCTTAACTTGCCCTTCTGTGACTTTTGTTTTTGGTTAAATAGTCAATTATCTTTTAAAGAGAAAAAAAGTTTAAAGAGACATATGTACCCATTTCGTTACCATATGGGTGCTTTTCATTCTTTCTATACATACACATTTCTACCTGCAATTTTTCTTCTGCCCAAGAGCTTCCTTTAATGTTCTTTGCCATGTGGTTCTGCTGCTGCTGAATTATTTTGTATTTTGTATTTCTGAATTTGTCTTTATTTTACCTTTGTTTTCAAAATATATTGTCCCTGAGTAGAGAATTCTAGATTGTCAGGTTTTCTTCAGTACTTTGAAAATGTTGCTCCACTGTCTCCTTGCACACATTGTTCCTACTGAGAAATTTGCAATTATTCTTAACTTTGTTCCTGTACTATATGGAATATCTTTTTTTGTTTGTTTTAAACTCTGGGTGATTAAGCATTTGCTCTATCATCGGTTTTGAGTAATTAGTTTATGATATTATCTGCACATTTTTAAAAGGTACAGTGTACATTAAAAATGTAGGGTTTTCTGGTTTTTCTTTTCTTTTGATTGAGGTTCATTGACATTTTTGGATCTGTGGTTTTATAAGTATCATCAAGTTTCAACATTTGTTTCAGCCATTATTTCTTTCCTTTTTTAAAAAATTTTTATTAAGGTATTATTGATATACACTCTTATGAAGGTTTCACATGAAAAACAATGTGGTTACTACATTTACCCATATTATCAAGTCCACACCCATACCCTAATGTAGTCACTGTCCATCAGTCTAGTAAGATGCCACAGATTCACTGTTTGCCTTCTCTGTGCTACACTGTTTTCCCTGTGATCCCCCACACCATGTGTATTAAACACAATACCCCTCAATCCCCTTCTCCATCCCTCCCCACCCACCTTCCAACACCCCTCCCCTTTGGTAACCACTAGTCCTTCTTGGAGTCTGTGAGTCTGCTGCTATTTTGTTCCCTCAATTTTGCTGCATTGTTATACTCCAAAAATGAGGGAAATCATTTGGCACTTGTCTTTCTCTGCCTTCAGCATAATATCCTCCAGCTCCATCCATGTTGTTGCAAATGGTAGGATTTGTTTCTTTCTTATGGCTGAGTAGTATTTCATTGTGTATATGTACCACATCTTCTTTATCCATTCATCTACTGATGGACACTTAAGTTGCTTCCATATCTTGTCTATTGTAAATAGTGCTGCGATAAACATAGGGGTACATATGTCTTTTTGAATCTGAGAAGTTGTATTCTTTGAGTAATAGGAGTGGGATTCCCGGGTCAAATGGTATTTGTATTTTTAGTTTTTTGAGGAACCTCCATATTGCTTTCCACAATGGTTGAACTAGCTTACATTCCCACCAGCAGTGTAGGAGGGTTCCCCTTTCTCCACATCCTTGCCAGCATTTGTTGTTTTTAGTCTTTTGGATGTGTGTGTGGTGTGAGGTGTGAGGTGTGAGGTACTGGTGTGAGGTGATATTTCATTGTGGTTTTAATTTGCATTTCCTGATGATTAGTGATGTGGAGCATCTTTTCATGTGTCTGTTGGCCATCTGAATTTCTTCTTTGGAGAATTGTCTCTTCATATCCTCTGCGCATATTTAATCGGGTTATTTGCTTTTTGGACGTTGAGGCATGTGAGTTCTTTATATATTTTGGATGTTAAACCCTTGTCGGATATGTCATTTACGAATATATTCTCCCATACTGTAGGATGCCTTTTTGTTCTGTTGATGGTGTCCTTTGCCATACAGAAGATTTTTAGTTTGATGTAGTCTCATGTGTTCATTTTTGCTTTTGTTTCTGTTGCTCGAGGAGATGCATTCAGGAAGAAGTTGCTCATGCTTATATTCAGGAGATTTTTGCCTATATTGTCTTCTAAGAGTTTTATGGTTTCATGACTTACATTCAGGTCTTTGATCCATTTTGAGTTTACTTTTGTGTAATGGGGTTAGACAATAGTCAAGTTTCATTCTCTTGCATGTAGCTTTCCAGTTTGGCAGCACCAGTTGTTGAAGAGGCTGTCATTTCTGCATTGTATGTCTATGGCTCCTATATTGTATATTAATAGACTATATATGGTTGGGTTTATATCAGGGTTCTCTAGTCTGTTCCATTGGTCCATGGTTCTGTTCTTGTGCCAGAACCATATTGTCTTGATTACTGTGGCTTTGTAGTAGAGCTTAAAGTTGGGGAGCATAATCCCCCCAACATTATTCTTCCTTCTTAGGATGGCTTTAGCTATTCGGAGTCTTTTGTGGTTCCATATGAATTTTTGAATGATTTGTTCTAGTTCATTGAAGAATGCTGTTGGTACTTTTGATAGGAATTGCATTAAATCTGTAGATTGCTTTAGGCAGGATGGCCATTTTGACAATATTAGTTTTTCCTATCCATGAGCATGGGATGTGTTTCCATTTATTGGTATCTCCTTTAATTTCTCTCATGAGTATCTTGTAGTTTTCAGAGTATAGGTCTTTTACTTCCTTGGTTAGGTTTATTCCTAGGTATTTTATTCTTTTTGATGCAACTATGAATGGAATTGTTTTCCTGATTTCTCTTTCTGCTAGTTCATTGTTAGTATATATGCCACAGATTTCTGTGAATTAATTTTATTTCCTGCAACTTTGATGAATTCAGATATTAGATCTAGTAGTTTTGGAGTGGATTCTTTAGGGTTTTTTTATGTACAATATCATGTCATCTGCAAACAGGGACAGTTTAACTTCTTCCTTGCCAATCTGGATGCCTTTTCTTTCTTTGTGTTGTCTGATTGCCATGGCTAGGACCTCCAGTACTATGTTGAATAGAAGTTGGGAGAGTGGGCATCCTTGTCTTGTTCCCAATCTTAAAGGAAAAGCTTTCAGCCTCTCACTGTTAAGTATAATGTTGGCTCTGGGTTTGTCATATCTGGCTGTATATATGTTGAGATACTTGCCCTCTTTACACATTTTGTTGAGAGTTTTTATCATGAATGGGTGTTGAGTTTTGTCAAATGCATTTTCAGCATCTATGGAGATGGTTATGTGGTTTTTGTCCTTCTTTTTGTTGATGTGGTGGATGATGTTGATGGATTTTCGGATGTTGTACCATCCTTGCATCCCTGGAATAAATCCTACTTGATCATGATGGATGATCTTTTTGATGTATTTTTGAATTCGGTTTGCTAATACTTTGTTGAGTATTTTTGCATCTATTTCATCAGGGACATTGGTCTGCAGTTTTCTTTTTTTGTGGTGTCTTTGCCTGGTTTTTGTATTAGAGTGAAGCAGCCTCATAGAATGAGTTTGGAAGTATTCCTTCTTCTACTCTTTGGAAAACTTTAAGAAGAATGGGTATTAGGTGTTCACTAAATGTTTGATAAAATTCAGTGGTAAAGCTATCTGGTCCAGGGATTTTGTTCTTAGGTAATTTTTTGATTACCAATTCAATTTCATTGCTGGTAATTGGTCTGTTCAGGTGTTCTGTTTCTCGGTCAGCCTTGGAAGGTTGTATTTTTCTAGAAAGTTGTCCATTTCTCCTAGGTTGTCCAGTTTGTTAGCATATAATTTTTCATAGTAATCTCTAATAATTCTTTGTATTTCTGTGGTGTCCATAGTGATTTTTCCTTTCTCATTTCAGGTTCTGTTTATGTATCTCGACTGTTTTTTTCTTGATAAGCCTGGCAAGGGGTTTATCTATTTTGATTATTTTCTCGAAGAACCAGCTCCTGCTTTCATTGATTCTTTCTATTGTTTTATTCTTCTTGATTTTATTTATTTCTGCTCTAATCTTTATTATGTCCCTCCTTCTACTGACTTGGGGCCTCATTTGTTATTCTTTTTCTAGTTTCATTAATTGTGAGTTTAGACTGTTTGTATGGAATTGTTCTTCTTTCCTGAGGTGGGCCTGTATTGCAATATACTTTCCTCTGAGCACTGTCTTTGCTGCATCCCAGATTTTGCAGTGTTGAATTATTTTTGTCATTTGTCTCCATGTATTGCTTGATCTCTGTTTTTATTTGGTCATTGATCCATTGGTTATTTAGGAACATGTTGTGAAGCCTCCATGTGTTTGTGGGATTTTTCTAGTTTCATACGTTTGTGGTCTGCGAAACTGGTTGGTGCAATTTCAATCTTTTAAAATTTACCAAGGCTCTTTTTGTGGCCTAGGATATGATCTGTTCTTGAAAATGTTCCATGTGCACTTGAGAAGAATGTGTATTCTGCTGCTTTTGGGTGTAGAGTTCTGCAGATGTCTGTTAGGTCCATCTATTGTAATGTGTTGTTCAGTGCCTCTGTCTCCATACTTATTTTCTGTCTGATTGATCTGTCCTTTGGAGTGAGTGTTGAAGTCTCCTAGAATGAATGCATTGCATTCTATTTCCCCTTTTAATTCTGTTAGTATTTGTTTCACATATGTAGGTGCTCCTGTGTTGAGCACATAGATATTTATATTGGTTATATCTTCTTGTTGGATTGATCCCTTTATCATTACGTTATGTCCTTCTTTGTCTCTTGTGACTTTCTTTGTTTTGAAGTCTATTTTGTCTGATACAAGTACTGCAACTCCTGCTTTTTTCTCCCTATTAGTTGCATGAAATATCTTTTTCTTTCCCTTCACTTTTAGTCTGTATATGTCTTTGGGTTTAAGGTGAGTCTCTTGTAGGCAGCATATAGATGTGTCTTGTTTTTTTATCCATTCAGTGACTCTCTTGTCTTTTGATTGGTGCATTCAGACTATTTCCATTTACGGTGATTATTGATAGATATGTACTTATTGCCATTGCAGGCTTTAGATTCGTGGTTACCAAAGGTTCAAAGTTAACTTCCTTACTATCTAAGAGTCTAACTTAACTCACTTAATATGTTATTACAAACACAATCTAAAGGTTCTTTTTTTTTTTCTTCCTCCTCCATTCTTTATATATTAGGTACCATATTCTTTAGTCTTTGTCTATCCCTTGATTGACTTTGGGGAAAGTTGATTTAATTTTGCATCTGCTTAGTAATTAACTGTTCTACTTTCTTTACTGTGGTTTTATTACCTCTAGTGACAGCTATTAAGTCTTAGGAACACTTCCATCTATAGCTGTCCTTCCAAAATACACTGTAGAGATGGTTTGTGGGAGGTAAATTCTCTCAGCTTTTTCTTATGTGGAAATTGTTTAATCCCTCCTTCAAATTTAAATGATAATCTTGCAGGGTAAAGTATTCTTTGTTCAAGGCCCTTCTGCTTTATTGCATTAAATACATCATGCCACTCCCTTCTGGCCTGTAAGGTTTCTGCTGAGAAGTCTGATGATAGCCTGATGGGCTTTCCTTTGTATGTGATGTTATTTCTCTCTCTGGCTACTTTTAATAGTCTGTCCTTATCCTTGATCTTTGCCATTTTAATTACTATATGTCTTGATGTTGTCTTCCTTGGTTCCCTTGTGTTGGGAGATATGTGCACCTCCATGGCCTGAGAGACCATGTCCTCCCCCAGATTGGGGAAGTTTTCAGCAATTAACTCTTCAAAGACACTTTCTATCCCTTTTTCCCTCTCTTCTTCTTCTGCTACCCCTATAATGCGAATATTGTTCCGTTTGGATTGGTCACACAGTTCTCTCAATATTCTTTCATTCTTAGAGATCTTTTTTTCTCTCTGTGCCTCAGCTTCTTTGTATTCCTCTTCTCTAATTTCTATTTCATTTATTGTCTCCTCCACCGTATCTAATCTGCTTTTAAGACTTTCCATTTTATGTTTCATTTCTGATACTGTGTTCCTTAATGATTGGATTTCTGACCGGAATTCCTCCCTGAGTTCTTGAATATTTTTCTGTACCTCCATGAGCATGTTAATGATTTTTATTTTGAAATCCCTTTCAGGCAGATTCATGAGGTTGATTTCATTTTAGTTTTTCTCAGGGGTGGTTGTATTCATGATTTTACATTGAACCAGGTTCCTTTGGTGTTTCATATTTGTATATGTCACCCTCTAGTGCCCCAGGCTCTACTCTCTGGAGCTGCTCAGCCCCTGAAGCAATATCAGGGGCCACACAGGAGTAGTATTGGTGTCTGCAGGGAGGAAAGAGCTGTTTCCTACTTCCTGGCTCCTGTGCTTGTCTCCACTACCAGAACCAGTGAGCCGAGCACACAGGTATAAGCCTCTGTGCTTTGCATTTGTAGTTTGCTGTAGACAGGGCTTCCATCTGGTTGGCCTAATGCCAGGGTACGTTTGCCAGTTTGTGAGGCAGGTGGGGCTGGCTGGGAGAAAGGCTCAGTAGGCTGCATATCACGGAGGGGGTCCTTGGAGCTCTGTAGCCAGCCAGGGAGCTGGAGCTCCTTAAGATCGTGAAAGTTCTCAACCTGCTGGGCAGAGTGCATCTTGACAATTCTGTCTACCTGTCCTTTCCCCTGAGCAGTAAGCTCCATGCAATCCTTGCCCCTTTGGTAGCCCTCTTGCTGTTAGGAAGTCTCTCAGACTGCCCACCTTTCTTTTGTCCCAGAGCAGCCGGATATGGATCCCTACTTTCCACAAGCGGCTGGAATCTCAGTCTCTCCAGGTATTCTGCCTGTCTTAGCTTTCCAACCCCCTAATCACGAGAGTATCATGAAAGCACCATGAAATGTACGTTTGTGCTCCCAGATCAGATCTCCGGAGTTAGGTATTCAGCAGTCCCAGGCCTCCACTCTCTCCCTGCTCTGTTTCTCTTCCTCCTGCTGGAGAACTCGGGTGGAGGAAGGACTTGGGTCCTGCCAGGCCATGGCTTTAGTACGTTACCTTGTTCCATGAGGTTTTTTTTTTTCTCCAGGTGTATGCAGTTTGGCGCACTCCTCTTTCCTGTTGCTCTTTCAGGATTAGTTGTATTAATTATATTTTCGTATTATATGCGGTTTTAGGAGGAAACCTCTGTCTCACCTCTCACAATGCCATCTTTAATCAGCCATTATTTATTAAAGTATTTCTTTTGTCCTCCTCTCCCTGTCCTTTGGGGATTATGTCTTGCTGGAAAGATAAGGATAAACTTCCTACGGTAAGGAGATTTGAAATAGGCCTTGAGAATTGAACAGGATTCGTACTGGTGGACATGGGGGTAGAACACTTGATAACTTATTTAATATAAGGGGTTCAAGAGAGGAAAAAGACTACTTAAAATTTCATGCCCCATGTGGCTGTGAAAATAGGTACCATGGGCAGAAATGAATCAGAGAAGGAGTTGGTTAAAGAGGAAGATGCTGAGTAAGAATGCTTGGATATGGTTGAGAGTGAGGTGCTTTTGTGACCTTTGAACAGAAAGTTCAACAGGCAGAGTTTTTAATACAGATCTATTTGCCAGGAGTGAGATTGGGACAAGAGATGCAGATTTGGGAATTACTACTAGAGAGATGGTATCTAAAACCACACTAGATTACATTTCTGGTACAGAAGACCAAAGAACACTTAGTCATTCAGACATCTACTTTTAGCAGTTTATTCTAAGGAAAGAATTATAATTTACAGCAATTTACAAAAGGAGATTCATTAAAGCACCGTTTATAACCAAAAACAAGTAGAAACAAAATGTCCCACAGTGGAGAACTGGTTAAATGGGATATACAGTGGATTATAGTATAGCCATTAAAAATGATGTATTAGAAGAATATTTATAATAAAATGTTCACTGTACATTAAGTACAGAAAGCAAGTTACAAGACCACAATATAAGTGTGATATAAAAAAGAAAAAGAGGTAATACCACATAGGTTATCTTTGAGTGGTAGTGTTATGATGGTCCTATATTCTCATTTTTGCTAATCTACATTTTCTAAATTCTCTAAATTCTCCAACCTAGCCAGAGCTGAGCAATTGTCTTTTAAAACTGTAAAAACAAAATAGCAATTTAAAGTGCTTTCAAAAAAAAGCCACCCATAATGTATTCCATAGCATAACCCAACAGTTTTAATTTTTACATATGCCTACATGGAAATATATTAAAATAGACCTTTACACTTAATGTTGCTTCTCCCCCTGAATTTCTTCAGAGAAGGAGCCTGGTGGTGGAGGAGAACCGATTCCCCCACTAGAGGAGGCCAGAGGAAAGGCCTGTCTGTGGAGCCAGTGTCCAGCACAGAGCCATCTGTTGTCAGGCAGTGAAGTGAAACAGCAAGGCCATTTCCTCAGCATCATTACACTCTTGGAAAAAGTAATGCCAGGTTATTTCTTTTCCTATTTTGAAGAGAAATACACCTGGAATTCTAAATGTTAATTTATAGTAGTAGATCACTAATAGACCTATGCAGAACTTATTGGCAATAATAAAAATGTGCTACCCATTTCAAAAACTGGCCTTTTCTTTTACAGATCAGTCAGTATTGTCTTCAACCTTGTCTCATTCTCAGGCTGCTCTGAGGCAGCTAGGAAGCTGGTATTATAAACTAGCCTAGACATCACAACAGAAGGTTTAGTGTTAGTTCCCACATACTCTGCTTATTATCAAAGTTTTAACAGAATCATTACTGCTGCACAATCAGCACCTTGCTAACCCCTGTGGCAATTTAAAATGAAAAAATGAAGGTGGCAACCCAATAAGCCATTGAACACATTTAATTTTGCATATTTACTTGAGTTTTACTCAGGAAAAAATTTTTTTTAGCAAGTAAAGCATCCTATACTTTCCAAGAAAGACTTCCATTTGGGGCTTGAGATGTTTTTGGGGAAAAAAAAATTGTTTTTGTTCTCCAAGCATCTGGTCTCACATTCTCTTGACCAAATTTAAGAAACCTTGAGACATTTCTTTGACAGTCTTTTCTCCAGTGCCTCCCCAGAAGCTAAGGCCTTTTCAACTTGTTCAGGGGTTTCTCTTTTGAACCCTGGACCTCCTTGTCTAAGGTGAGAAACATGTCTCTTTCAAGAGAATACTCAAAGTATGTGTGTGTCAGTATTTTGAAGTATTTATGCATTCAAGTGTATGTAAATTCAAGATATTGGTAACAGTGGGGCCACCGCATTGGGGGCAGAGGGAATAGAGATAGCTCTTTTTCACTGCACATCTGGGGGTGATACCAGAGGTTAGCTATAACACACGTTCCAATCCAGTTTTTCCTTTGCCGTCCTCACTGTAGACCTAAGAAGCTGAAACTCACCTTAGAATTCTGCCCAGTGAAATGCTGGTAGAAAACCAGCCTGGAATGCTAACACAATTCTTGGAGGTCAAGCAGCCTTGGGGACAGCCCAAGGAAAGCAGGGCAGGGTGACTAAAGGTAATAAGGCAGGAGAAAACAGGTTCCTTGAGTAGTCAGACCTATGCTACTGCTGGAATCCTAATTATAGGAAAAACATAACCCTCCCAACATGCTGAGTCTTTAACATAGCAGAAGTGATGCAAAGCTGAAAATAATCTTAGCATTTGGTAGATTTTTTTATTTTTATTTTCTGCCTTTCAAAGTTTGGATCAAGTGCATGTATTACCTATTGAAAAAAATATAGAAAACAATGCAAAGCATGTAAAGTCTTCCTTACTTTCTTTTAAAAAAAAGTTTAAGAAATTTCTGGCTTTTTCAGTACCTGAATTTTTAGATTATCAAAACATTATTCTAATCTTTTTCTTGAGCACAGCTACAATGTAGGCTAGCAACCAATAAATTAGTGACACACTAGAAAACCCTGCGGCCACCTGGACCTCTTTGCCAGAAGAGCTACCTTCGTTTTATAATCATTGGACCTCAGAGGTAGAGTGTGAAGTCTGGTGGGAAGAGTTCTGTAGACACCAACCTATCAGGCAATTTTCATGTCCTTCAAGATGGTATAACATACATATACTGGCATCCAGAATCTTCTGAGTTACTGGCCACAAATGTGTCCTGTCATTTATCAAGGAGCTAAGGGATTCTTGATTTATTTTGAGTTCTTTGATACAATTTTCCTTTAGTGGTACCTAGAAGAAAAATTTACAAAATTAAGATAACATTCTTAGCTGGAAACAACAGAAGTCAGTCTAGTTAGAATAAGCAGAGAAAGGATATATTTACTAGCTGACTACTAGCTCAAAATACAAATGAGAAAGCCACACATTCCTCAAGATACCTCACTTCCATGAACTATAAATGTGAATGGGGTACTGTTGATTTGCTGTCCTGGATATCAAGAAACTTGTGTAATTTATGGAAGGGTGTGAGAGTCAAGCTTGGAAGCTACACAGTCATGAAACATTACAGAATTACATGGCAGGTGTGCTCTAGGGGACACTTAGAGCCCCCACTACTGGGCACAGATACCACAGTCTGCCCTGCTTTCCTTGGGCTGGCATTCCAGCTCAATCCTCTCCGTGGCTGCCTTGAAACTACACATCTTCTCATTTTTGTCAGAATGCAGTCTGCGAAGGGCTTGCTTCTTGTCACCTCAAGCTGCTGAAACAGAGTAGCTGAGGTTCACTGTCAAGGAAGTCTGGGTCAGTGGAATACGCCGTAGCTGCAAGAAATGCTGGGAAGCAGTGCTGGGGAGGTGCAGACTCATAAGGTTGGAAATCCCTTAATTTAGGAAGGGCGTTCAGAGGCTTTGAGGATCATCCAGAAAGCATGACAAATGACAAATATCTGTGAAGGCTGGCAAATATCGTTTAGCAACCCCTTCTGTCTTTGGTGTAGCTTCTTTCAATTTTCACTTAGTGTCCCCTTCCCATTATCATAACATTCTAGCTTCTTCTAAGATGCTTCTAAATTGGTGAATTCTTGCTGGGAGTTTTGAGAGACATTTTCCCTCATTATGACTATCTCTGCCTTAATAAGCCACTCCCACTGATCCTGCTGGAGGGTGTCAATTCTGTGAGGCTTGATGGGTAAGAAAGTGAGAACCACTGCTCTGAGGTGATGAGGGTGGAGTGGAGTGTGGTGGACTGGGGGGAGAAGATGGGAGATGGGAGGTCTGGAGACTACGTGCCAAGGCCACAGTGTGGCAACAAGTGTGGCTCCCCCAGGGCAGGGAAGGGCTAGTGTGGCTAAAGCTTGGAGAGCAGACATTCAGTCTAGATATGGTCACTGCGGTGGGTGAGGTGGGACTGAATCCTGATGAGCCTTGTTGGCCAGGAAAAGGAGTTTGGATTATACGGGAAATGAAATTGCAAGGTTGAAGAAGGTTACTGTATGGAGCGTGGAATGTAGAGAAGACTTGGAAGAGTTTGGAAGCAGGAAGACCAGATAGGATCTGTTGGAACTCATGTTCATTGTCATAATGTTTTACCGTCCAGCTCAACTGTCTCCTGCCTTTAGAAGCCTTCCGGGTTTCCTCAGACCAGTCAGTCTCTCTCTCTCTCCTAAAGTCACCATGTTCCCTTAGACAGACACACCATTTACCCTGCTTTCTCTCCCACTAGACTGTGAGTTCCTGGAGGGTCTCCTGGGTGGCCCCCAGCCCTGTGCTGCCATGATCACTCTTCTGGAGAGGAAATGGGGTGCAGGGGGGGCCTTGGAGCTTCTGTCTGTACAGGCTGTCCTTCCAGCGAACAGGGGGCTCTCTGGGGAATGTCTGTTTGACTTTCTATTCCCGGCAATCTAAGTTCAGATGTTTATGGACGTTTGAAGCTGGGATGAAAGCATTTCCATTCATGCAGCTAGAACCCGAGAGGCTTTTTTTCGTGAACGGAGAGCCCACAGCAAGACTTCGGGTTACTTGGCCGGGGAAAGGAATGTCGTGTGAGAAGCAAGATGAAACCCCGAGGCAGGCGCACCTAGACGAGGAGGGAAGGCAGAGCCCAGGGCCCCTCAGCTGGGACCGGGGAGCAGGTCCCGGCGGCGGGGGAGGGAGGGAGGAGGGTCGGGCAGGCTGCGGCCCCGGACGCCCCGAGAGAGCAGCGCCCAGCCAAGCCCACCCAGACGGCGCAGCGCGCCGCCGGCCGCCCGGCCCCAGACATTCCGGGGCTCCGCTGGAATGCGGGGCGGGGCGGGCCCAGGCCGCGGGACCTTTAAATCGGCCGCCCGGGGGCCGGCGCAGGCCCGCCGCCCCGACGTGCGACCGCCGAGCCGCCATGCCGCGCCGCCTTTCGGGACTGCTGCTGCTCTGGCCGCTGCTGCTGGTGCCGGCCGCCGGCGCCGCCCCCGGGCCGCTGGCCCGCCCGGGCTCGCGCAGGTTGGGGCCCCGCGGCCCCGGGGGCAGCCCCGGCCCGGCCGCCCCCACCCGCGCGCCCTTTGCAGCGGTCGGCCAGCCCGGCGGGGCCCGCGGCGCAGGTACGGCCCGGACCCCAGCCGAGGGGGGCGGGCGGGAGCGGGGAGGGCCGGCTGGGCAGGGGAGGCCCGCCATCTGCCAGGGGCTCCCTCCATCCCGCCAGAGCCGCCCCCGAGGCAAGGGAAAGAGTCCCCTCTCCATGGATCGCGTGGGGAGACCGAGGTCCAGGGTAGGAAGGGAGAAGCCCGAGGCCCCTCATGGTCAGGGCCAGAGAGCCGGTCTCCTGATGCTCAGACTCCAGCCTCTCCCTTCGGGGTTTTGGGATTTTGGCGGGGATCAGAGTGTGGGAACACGCAGCGCCCCCCAGCTCTGCGGCCCAGCCCCTGCCGCTGGGTTCAGGCGAACAAACCCTTCCTGAGATGCTGCTTTTAGTTCTCCGGATATCGCTCCATCTCTGGGGTCCCAGAGCCGCGTGTGACCCTTTCTCCCTTTCCACAGCGCTCAAGCTGCCCCGGTCCAGTCCATCTGGGCCAAAATTCAGACTGCAAGGTCCGTGGTAGGGCTGTGAGGCTAGGAAAGAAACCGGAGGAGCTGTCCAAATGGCTTGGACCTGTCTTGTAGCCATTCTGGTCTCAGTCTCTGTTCTCCCGCCCCTGACGGGATGTTCTGCTGAAATGATAGGGCTCCAGCCCCAGTCTATGCTCTCTTAGATGCTCAAACACTCAAGACACTTTCCGTGTCAGGAGTAGTCGGTTCCTGCGGCAGAGCAAAGCTCCTAGAGCAGCAGAGCTGCAAGACGGTCTGACACAGCCCCTAATGGCACAAATGGAAAGGGAGGCTTATCAAAGTGACCCAGCAAATCAGCGTCAGAGCCTAGACAAACTCAGCTAGGATTTTCACTGCTATAACCTACCATACGTTATATATAAGATTTTTGTCTTCATGTCTTCACTACCAAAACCATTTTGGTAAAGAGAGGCTGCACCAAATCATTTTCTGGGTAGCAGTCTTCTCTGGAGGGTAATGCTTTGTGCCTCGGGGTTGATTTGTGTTGTCTTTCTCCTCCCGCACCTTTCTGGGTAATGTTGAGAAACACCACAAGGTGTTCTTGCATCAGCCTCAGCCAGCTGGGTTTGAAATGGCAACAGCATTGTCCTTGAGCCAGGGAGTACCAGGGCTCACAAGGGTTAAATTCAGCTAGAAGCCAGCTGGTTGCACCAAGTCAGGAATGAGGGGAAAGACTTCTAAAAGTTAACATTATCTCTGGCCCCACCTGTCTTCCTTGGTGATGGGACTGGCAGAAGGAGGAGGGATTCTGACACGGTGTGGCCATGTTCCCCTTAAGCAGCACCGGACCTTTATTACCTAGAATCCAAACTGATCTTGAATGTGATAATCCTTTAATAAACATCACATTCCACCCTTTTCGTTCTCTCCTTTGTGCAATCAGAAATTGCTAAGCTTTGCTGCAGGCTTTTATTTCTAGCGGGACTGTCAGAGATGGGGCAATATTGTACGTATGGAAACATTTTTAGGAAATTCAGATTCTCCCTTTCTTTGTTTCTGAGAATCAAAATGCTACTATCTAAAGTACAGGAGAGTCAGATTCAAAAACAATTAATGATGTTGCTGAAGGTCCAAATAAGGAAGTAACCACATGCCGTCTGAGTCAAGCCCCCATTAGTTTTCTATTGCTGCTGTAATAAATCAGCATGAACGTAGTGATTTAAAAACAACACACATGTATTATCTAAAAGTTCTGTAGATCCAAAGTCTGACAGTGGTCTCACTGGGCTAAAATAACATGTCACTGGGCTGTATCCCTTCTGGAAGGATCTAGGGGGGAATCAGTTTCCTTGCCTTTTTCAGCTTGCGGAGGCTTCTTCGTTCCTTGGCTCCTGGCCTTTTGCCTCTACTTGCAAAGCCACCGAAGGCAGGTCGAGTCCTTCTCACAGCTCATCCCTCAGATCACCTCTTTGGCCTCCCTCTTCCACCTCTACAGCCTTTGTAATTGCATCGGACCCATCTGGATAATTCAGGAGAACCTCCCCATCTCGAGGTCTTTACCTTAATCACACCTGCGAAGTTTCTTTTGCCAATGTAACATACTTACAGGTTCCAGGGATTAGGAGGTGGACATCTTTCTTGGAGGGGGGACTATTCTGCCCACCACACCCCTGTAACCACAGAGGATACCATGTGAAAAACCAAGCAGGGAAGGAAGGAACTGTGCTCTTATAAGAACATTACCTTGATATTAGTAAGGACACCATTTGGGTGTTAGTGAAAGCATTGTGAAATACGGGGTACATATCATTACATATTTTTTCCTTTTACTCCAATTATGCAAAACTACCTAGGTATATCTCCAGGAAGGATTCTCAATATGGTTTTCTTCCACGCTCCTGATGCATGGTGATCAAAGGGTAAAATGAAATTCTGGAGTTGTTAAAAAAAAAAAAGACTCAATTCCTTTTGACTTAACTAAATAGGTGACATACAGCATATTTCAGGGTAGTGGCTCAGTCAACAAGCAGGATGTTTACTAGGTGCATGAGATAATGTTGATTTTCATGGTGGAAAACGTTGCCTCAGAGAGGCAACCATGCAGTGTCAAGCTCCTTTGACTTGGGAGTTAGGAAACTGGAGTCCAATCCATGCTCTGTTTTTTAGCTCCTATACCTCCCAGAACCTCAGATTTCTTATCTGTAAAATGGGTATAGATACAGCCTCTGCACATTTGACTTCACAGGATTGTTGCGTTGGTACTCTGTGATCTCTAAAGGGTTATCGAAAGGATGTTATTTATTTTCTTAATCGAATGCCTCCAGGAAGCAGGATACAACCAAGAAGATAAATTCCAGTCTTTAAAAAAAACTATGTAGAGGCATAATTGCTGTTCCAGGTGGAGCTTTTTTGTCCTAAACTGCCTAGCCTAGGAGTTTGTTTTGAATCCGTCTTTCTTCTACTCACTGAATAAATTGTCTTCTTAGAGTGGCATCAACTTCCAGCCCCCTATTAGGAAAGGAAGAACCCTGACTGATGCTTCATGCTCATATGATGAGTGTGTTGGGAGAGGAGGGGGAAAGACTTGAAAAAGAATTTTTATAACTACTTTTCTCTTAGCCAGTCCTGACTCTGACTTTTGGACTTAATTTTGGTGACCGGAAGAGGGAAAACTGTGGAACAAGATTAGGGGAAAATGGATATGAAGGTAGAGTTGAAAACAAAAACATATTGTGTTGCTGCAGTGTGCCAGGTAGTTTTGTGCAGGAAAGATGCAAGTTCCCGGAGGGCAAGGTATTTGGCTTATTTGCTTTTGTAGTCCTAGGGCGTCATACATGGGGGCCCTCAAAAAAACCCCGCATGAATGGAAAAATGAAAAAAAGGTGACTAGAGAGTTTGATGGGGGCAGTAGGATAGATACCAGGTGGAAATCTCTGCTTCTTACAACAGGACACACTCACCAAGTCAGAAGTGCAATAAATGTGGGTCAGGTTAAGTTGCCACTCCTCTTTCCACAGTCAACTTGCTCAGGCCAGTTGGGCCTCCAAATTCACTAAACATGAGTGAGTGAATGACAAGATGGAGGGAGAATCTAGGGTCTCTCTGGGGCAGTTTTCACCCATTTGGAAGTGGGGTAAAAGAAAGAAGCCACCAGAAGAGCAGCAGTTTGCCTTGCCTCAAAGCCATTGCCTGAGGAGCCCGTGAGGCCTGGGCAGGGTGGTGTGTGGGAAGGCCGCCCTGAATTCGCCTTCCACGCTGTTCAGGGACACTGTCCTGATGCTCAGATGGCCAAGGGGCCCCAGAAAGGTCTGGAATCTCATTCCCGGGAGTCAAGAGGAGCCTTGGGAGCAAAACTTTAAGCAGAGGGATGAGGTTCTAAGTGACATTTCAGGGCTCAGCCTGCCTGTAGTTGAGCTCTTTGGGAAAACTTCACACCTCTCTGTGAATTCTCACTAGGAGTCCTGAAGGCCCCCACCCCGTCAACATTCAAAGGGAGAGTGGTCTTGGGGACGATAGCAGACAGTGGGGGTATTTGGGGTTAGGGGCTGCTACCTAGCCTGGCCTCCAATCCCAGAGTTCCCGAGGGGTGAGGACTGCCCCATTTCTGATGGTGGCCAGATCATTGCTTAGTCACTTCTGTTCCCCACACCCTTCTTTGCAGGTTTTTGCAAGAGCAGGCCCTTGGACTTGGTGTTTATCATCGATAGCTCTCGTAGTGTACGGCCCCTGGAGTTCACCAAAGTGAAAACCTTTGTCTCCCGGGTAATCGACACCCTGGACATTGGGGCGGCAGACACGCGGGTGGCAGTGGTGAACTATGCAAGCACTGTGAAGATCGAGTTCCACCTCCAGGCCCACTCAGATAAGCAGTCCCTGAAACAGGCTGTGGCACGGATCACACCATTGTCTACAGGCACCATGTCGGGTCTGGCCATCCAGACAGCGATGGATGAAGCCTTCACCATGGAGGCTGGAGCTCGGGGGCCCACTTTCAACATCCCTAAGGTGGCTATCATTGTGACAGATGGGAGGCCCCAGGACCAGGTGAACGAGGTGGCAGCTCGGGCCCGAGCATCTGGTATTGAGCTCTATGCTGTGGGAGTGGACCGGGCAGACATGGAGTCCCTCAAGCTGATTGCCAGTGAGCCCCTAGATGAGCATGTTTTCTATGTGGAGACCTATGGGGTCATTGAGAAACTTTCCTCTAGATTCCAGGAAACCTTTTGCGGTAAGTCTTTGCTTCCAACAAGACAGGATGTTATATTCAGACATTATGCATCCAAAGAAAAAGTTTATTTTCTCTCTCTCTTTTCTTTTTTTTTTCTTGGTGGAAATTTTATGGCAAACTTAAATTTAAGTAATACTTTTTTTTGTGATTTCTACCAACGTAAACACACTTTGATGGTTTAGGAATATAGAGCTGCCTTATATATAGCTTGGTTTGCTCATAAAATCTCATGTTTGCATTAGAAATCTGAAGGTCTGGAAATAACCAGGATAAATGATCCTGCTGTTCCCTGATGGGGTAAGAAAAAAAAAAAAATAGAAGACTCAGACACCTCTCTTCTCCCTTCTGCCTTCAACTACATTTTTTCTAGATTTTTTTTTTAGTTTTACCATCTGTAGATTTAACAGAACTCCGGTCATTTTCCCAAAGAAGACAGGGAGCAGCATCTGTCCAGAGAAGGATCCGCTGGCCTGTCTTCCCTTGTTGCTCAGTCCGAGTGTGCATTCGGTGACTACTTGGGTTTTCAGATTTGATGCTTTCTCTGACTCGTCTTTGGGAGGGGCAGGACTAAGGGTCAGGAAGACTGGGATTTCAACCTGCTTGTGAGATAACATGAAGCAGATTAAAAAAAAATCCTGTTACTGTCCTACTTCTTTCTTCCTTTAGAATGGAGCTTGAATATGACATGCGAATATAACTGGAATTTTAACACAGATCAGCCAAATCCATGAATAGGAATCTATTCAAGGCTGGAGTTTATTTTTATTCATTATCAGAACTGTAAATTTGTGAGACTCATACTTTTTAATTCTTATTTTTACATGTATTGTTTTTCTTTTATTTGTATCTGTCTATCATCTATCTATCTATCTATCATCTATCTATCTATCTATCTATCTATCTATCTATCTATCTACCTATCTATCTATCTTCAAGCTTTATTTTTTTTATCCTTTGGAGACAATTTTCAAAGCACTCTATGGAATTATCCAAACAGGTATGGACAAATTTCTAGTTCTGGTGAATTTTAAAACGTTGTTACCTTTTGCTATATAATCTATTCCACACTTATTTATCCAGCCTGCATTTATTGATCACTAATGATACAAAGATAAAGGTAGTCCCTCCCTACCACCAAGCAATAGTCGAGGGGTGGGGATGAGACAAAAAATGAACCTGAAAAATTCAATGAGACTTTATCTCTAAATTAATGTGAAACTCGGCAATCAACAGTTTGTTAGGAAATGGGAGATGAAGTCTCCACCTGGAGCAGTTTGGCCTCATCTCAGGCAGCCCTGGCCAGGAGCCCCTTGTCGTTCCTATCCCAGGATGCTGAGCCTTTACTAGCTGTTGTTGGCTTTGATGGCATCTACTTGGGATTCATTGGTTTTCCAAGAGAAAATGGCCTTCTTTCTCCCAGGAAAACCCTCTGTGCTTGTGGGGGAGAGCTTTTCCCTAAAGATGTGGGTCTGTGGCAAAGACAGGTCTCAGAGCTAGCACCTGGGGCTGGGCTGGAAGGCCATAAAGTAACAAGTGGTGAGTGGCAGTCTTTTCCTTCAAGCAGGTACAAAAGACCTGCTTGTTCTGGGGGAAAAATGGCCTCTCTATGGAAAAAAGACTGAGGGGCAGCTACTTGTCAACAGTTGGAAAGATCCTTCCATGAAAAGGCCTTTCTCAGGAAAATATTAGCCTTGTTCTGTTGCCAAAGCAGTGGAGGCCAGGTTACCTGCCACAGGGGTGCCAGCCTCCTCCAACAGGCCTCCTTGGTTTCTCAGAAATGACTACATTCATTGATTGTTCTGTCTAAACATGTTACTAGGGAAAACATCTAGTGAGACATAAATGTCTCCGGGAACAAAAAGATGGGGATATAGTTTAGCTAGTATAGCCTCATTTATTTTGTGAGTTCTCTTGTTACCTGCTTGTATTTAGTGCACGAGTTTGTTCTCCTTGCAGTTTATGTATTAGAGGCCCTGAAGTTGCATACGTATACATTTGGGCCCAAGAGCTCATGCTGTGTATTCAGAAAGCAGTTGCCTGCATTGCCTTCCACCATTGCATATTCAAATAGGTATTGCTGCCCAAGAGTGAGTTCCAGGCCTAGAGGAATGACTGTGTGTGAATTCTGTTTAGACTCAAACTACAGAACTCTTGGAAAACAGATTCTAGCTGGAGTGGGACAGCTAACTCATAAACCTTTGGGAAGTACACTGTGTTCTTCCCATTTCTTACAGTTGGGAAACAAGCCTTTTCCTGGGCAGGTGGATAAGCTGAATACATATCAAGTTGCCTGACCCATGTGTTTGGCTTCAGTTCCATATTAAAAATCCCTTTCCCTTTGAGAAAGTTGACAGCAAGAGCTGTACTTTTAAATTAGTAACATTATTAGTTTAAGAGTGGTATTTCTAATAACCCACTATTGGAAAATAGCCAATTCTTACAGTCAGAAAGGAACTTGGAGGGTGATGTCTTTTTGATATGGGAGGAAGTATGTGAAATGTTTCTTATGTGTCATGTTTCTTACTATTGTAAACTTCCTTTGTGCAGCTCTGGACCCATGTATGCTTGGCACACACCAGTGCCAGCATGTGTGTGTCAGTGATGGGGAAGGCAAGCACCACTGTGAGTGTAGCCAAGGATATTCTTTAAATGCTGATAAGAAGACATGTTCAGGTGAGGCCTGCTCAAGGGAGGGTGGCCGACTAGAACTTATTTTGGGTACACTTTTATTTTAACTGCTTTTGGGTGGTTTACTGTAACTTGTCAACAATTTTCCTTGAAAAGGAATGAGGAGAAAAGTGAATAATATATAAATCAACCTATTATAGTACTGATTAGTTTTGGAGAAAAGGGTTCATAGGGAAAAGGCCTAATAAAGAAGGCAGCCAAAACCCTTGATCCTTTTGATAATTTGGAACTTTTCCTGGATTCTATTGAATTAAATACAAGCTATTGCTTCATCTATGTGACCGTAGGTGCTCCTGGGATCTAGACATAGAAGAACATTTAGAGAGATCCTCACTCATCTGGTATACGAATACTCACATAACAATTAATAAAGAATTGGAATTAGGTCCATTTTTTTTAAATCCTAGAAAAAAGTTTTTGAGAGGAAGAAAACTTAGAGATCATTTAATTCAGCCTGCTCATTTTATGGTTAATGAAATTGAGACCCAAAGAATGGAGAAGACTTACCCATGTCAAGGGGTCTCTCAGTGAAAGAGCCAAGACCAGAAAATCAGGTCCCACTCTCCATCCAGTAACCTTTCTCTTCTGCCAGGCTGTCCCGCCCATTTCATTAGTAGTGTGTATGTGTGTGTGCAGGATGGCTCACAGATATTATTTATCTCATTTTCCATGTGTTCACATTTGTTCTTGTCACCTGTTAATAGCTGTCGATAAATGTGCTCTTAACACTCATGGATGTGAGCACATGTGCGTGAATGACAGGACTGGCTCTTATCACTGTGAGTGCTATGAAGGTTATACCTTGAATGCTGACAGGAAAACGTGTTCAAGTAAATGGGGCAGGAGGCTTTACTATTGCTATCTAGCTGGTGTTGGAGGGGGCAGGTCGCCTGAAGAGGAACTTGGTCTCTTTTCCTCTCTTGCTAGCTTTAGGCTTTTCCCTAAGTAAGAAAAGTTTGAAAATCTTATTAGAAATGTTAGAAATGGCAGCAAGTCTGTATCACTGCCCACATGGGTGAGTGTGTTGTTCATTTCCCTCTCCTTACACAGCCCTAACAATGTAACCCAAATGCTAAGGACAATTTAGTAAGTTAAAATCAAGTAGCATCCCACAACTATTTCTTACTTACCAAGAGAAAAACAGTAACTTCATAGTGGAGAAGCCTGGCAGACATCCTTTTAACCAAGTGGCCAAAATAAACATCACCAGTAATGACACAGAGTGGTACCATGCATCTCCTGACACTATATACTGAGGACACAGTGACCCTTCTGTGGTATTCTTGCTAAAAATTCAGAATCATGAGGAAACCTCAGACAAGCCCAAACTGAGAGACATGCTACAAAATAATTTTCCAGTACTCTCCTAAACTGTCAGAGTCATGAAAGACAACAAATGACTGAGGAAATGTCCCACATTGGAGGTGACAAAGGAGACATGACAATTTAATGCAATATGTGATCCTGGATTGGATCTTGGGCCAGGGAAAGGACATTAGTGGTGGAAAAATTGGTAAAATTCCAATAAGGTCTATAGATTAGTTAATAGTATTGTATCAGTGTTAATTTCTTGGTTTTGATAGGATGTTAACATTTGGGGAAACAAATGGTTGAAGTAAAAGACATTTTGTATTATTTTGCAACTTTTCCATAAGTCTAAAATGATTTCAAAATGAGAAGTGTGAAGATAAAAAGTAGCCTTAAAAATATATCAATACGAAGAAAAGTGCATTGAGTGACAATTTGAGTCTTGAGTCCTGATGCTTCTCTGAATCAGTTGGTTCCGCCTTGGGTCCAGCGTCCTCATTTATTAGAGGAGTGGGTTGAACTGCAATTTCCTCAAACTCTAATCCCATGTCTTTCTGAATCTAGTGTAATTAGCAACACAATTGTTGGTATCCCTCTGATTCAGCATAAGTACAATAAGCCTAAAAGAAATGTTAGAATGTTTTAGAAAGTATTTATGAGATACTTAGATTATAAAAACTCAATATAGATGATTTTGAAAAGGAGTTGGGGAAAGTAGAAGAATGAATATTCGTGTGTAGGATTTTGTTTAACAGCTAAGTTCTAGTAAGAGCAAATAGCACTGATGGCTTTGAGAGGTTTCTAATAGGTTTTTCTCTTACATATACTTATATATACTAGCTGCAAATAAGAAGTTTGCTATTTATGGGTAATGAAAGACTTTTCTACTTTTCTTTTCTCTTGGACTTATGTTTGGCAGCTCAAGACACATGTACTCTTGGTACACATGGCTGTCAGCACATTTGTGTGAATGATAGAGCTGGGACCCATCACTGTGAATGCTATGAAGGGTACACTCTGAATGCAGATAATAAAACTTGTTCAGGTAAGGTCCACTCAACAAATTCCTTCATACTTGGCTCTACTGAAGCAAAATCCCCTTGACATTCACAAGGAGAGACATTCTCAAAGGTAATTTAAAGTCTCAAAGCACTCATTGCTCAGAGGGCAGTGAGCTCACTAGATTTTGCAAACATAGCTCACTTCATAAAATTACTGGGAAATGGGCAGGGAGTGGGGGAGATGAAAAAAGCTAATTTCATGTACGATCCTTATCCAGGAAAATTTTATAGTGCTGTACACTGGGGACTTCTGAAACAAATAGGAAACTTTAGAGGAAGTCAGTTGGACAGTGACTATTTGGTGTGATAGGCTGAACTGATCTTTTTCCAATTAAAATTTGGCCTGGAACTTTTCTGTAGCTTTCATCTTAAAGCTGGATCATTTTTGTAAAGGAGACTTTGTAAACGACTGAATTAGACTCATACAGATCTTCTAGTAAGTCTGAAGCAAGTTGTTCCCTGACAGTTTCTAGATGATCAATCTTGGGTGAATCTGAGCCTTATGATTTGGCTAATGAGCTCATGCCAGCACTGCTAATCCTCATTAATTTGATTTAAACTCACTGGCAGAACAGGTGGCATTTATAATATAAAATCACTCCTAAGAGAAATTACTGCCTCTCAAGGTAGTGTTTAGTTCTGACATACTCAATATCTTCTTAGATTATATATTCTTTCTCTTCTCCTTTGAGGAGATATATTATGTGACCTTTTCAAGAGCGATTAAGGGAAATGGCATATCACCAATTCCCTTTTTTAAAAAAATGAAATCAATTAAGAGTACCGAGCACTTGTTTTGTTCCCAGGACTGTGCAAACCACTGTGGGCCTTTAAAGAAGCATACTGTCTGCCTCTCAGCAACTCACAGGCTGGGTGCAAAGAGAACCAACCCCTTAACGAAGCAGAGACTAAGTAGTCAGGGAGAGATTCTGACAGTAACCAAAGGTGGGGGAGGTGGGAGTTTTGGGGAAGGACTCGGTGAAGTGAGACAAGAGGGAGAACGGGGGTGTGGAGAGTCCAGCTGGCAGGGGCAGTGGCTTGTGTTGATTTGTTTATGGGGGAGGATGAAGTCAGTTGGAGTGGAGAAGACTCGTGCCTGCACTTCTCAAATGGGTTACAAATATCCCACTTGGTACTTTAAGCTGCCAGGAACATTGAAGACCTTGGAAAAGGAAACAAAAACACATTTACATTTAAACTAAAAGATATTATGGAATAAAATGGAACATTTATTAAGGCAGAAAATTCCTGGCAATATTCCCAGGTAACAACAGCCAACATTCTTTAGTGCCTTCTGTACACGGTTCTAAGTATTTTAGACATGGTCACACATTTAATGCTCACAGCAACTTAATGAGGAAACTGAGGCACAGACCGATTAAGTAACTTGCCCCTGGTCACTCAGCTAGTAAGTCACAGAACCAGGATTTGAACTCAGGCACTTGCTGTGGTGATTACACACAATATTAAACACAGTACAGGATAAAAAAGGGAGATAGAAAGAAAGACGAGATGGTGGAATGCTGGTATTTATATATTTTAAAGTAACAGTGGTTATTGTTCTAAAGCTGGGGTACATAAAAGGGGTCAGATCCCCTCCAATGGCATGCTTTCCCTTTGCTGGGCAGTATTAAGGCTGGGAGATCAAATGTGGAGCCCCAGATCAGGGGCCACTGGTGGAGACATGTCTATTTGTTATCCCTAAAGCAGCTGCTGCTAAGTTGGATACAGGGAAAAATGAGATGCTCTGCTATTAGGCATTTTGCTGGAAAAATCTGAACTTTGGTAATGAAGGGAATATCAGTGTCGAAGTTGGAAAGACACCATATGGATGGATTATGTAGGGCCTTGCATTTCACTCAAAGCTATTTTATAGGTAATGGTGAGCCACAGAACATTTTTGAGCATGGAATGACCCTTGAGAGGAGAACATATAAACTAGCTTGACTCTTACAATGGCAGAGGAAGGAACTGTGTCTCCCAGGAAGCCTTCCTGGGTTTCATAAAGAACTGCTGCTTTCCTATGTCCGAGGCCAGGTTGGACATGGGACTAGTATAGCATGGTTTTCTGCTTCCCATTCAAATTTGGGCAAACTGTCTTCCTCCATGTAATGTGTTCACTTGTAAGAGATAATAAATACTTCACTATTCAGTCATACGCATCATCTTCATCATCACCATCATTTATTATTTTTCTGCATGTGGGTGTGCGTGTGCCTGTGTGTGTGTGTGTGTGTGTGTGTGTGTGTGTGTGTGTGCACGCAGGTCAATGTTTTTTTGTTGCGTTTTGTAAGCTATCAAGGGCAGGCTGTCAGTCAATATAGTCCTCTTTCTTCAGCATAAAAATTTAGCTCCATGTGCAAGTAGGTCCCTGAGAAGTTGTTTTTGGTGATGGCAAAGATGATCCACGAATAGCTGGAGATGTGGGAGGCATTTATGGTCATCAGGAGAGGCCGAAGGTAAGTTCTGGAATATAATCAGGACTGAGTGCACTGGCAGTGCTGTGGGTGGGAAGAAATGACAAGGCACCCCAGATACCTGTGAGAAATAAAAAGGAAAGGGCTGTGTGCATAAAAGGGGAGGCTAAAAGGGTGTGAGATACCATATGATGGAAAATGAAAGCACGCTGGAGCCTTGCTGCAATGACAAAAGGATTCATCATCAGCACTTTTGGGGACAAACCTTCTCTCCCAGAATCTTTGTTTAGTTTCCTGCTGTAATTGGTGGATATTTTATTTCCTGCTCTACTCCCGGTCAGTTCGTAACAAGTGTGCCCTGGGCTCTCACGGCTGCCAGCACATTTGTGTGAGTGATGGGGCAGCGTCCTACCACTGTGATTGTCACCCCGGCTATACCTTGAATGAAAACAAGAAGACATGTTCAGGTAAAGACATGCCCCTTTCAGCCTATTTGGTTTGGAACTTGTCCTATTTGGTTTGGAAGTTTTCATCATCCCAAACTAAAGCTCTGTGTGCATTATACAATAGCTCCCATTCCCCTCTCTCCCCACCCCTGGTAGCCACTCTTCTTCATCCTGTCACTCCGTCTGCCCCCAGATTCATTCCTCTTCTCCAATCCTGTGGTCCAGCCATATGGGCTTCTTGATAATCCAGGAGCGTGCCCTGCACTTGCATGTCTCCATTCTCTGCTTAATGAGGGCACAACATCACAAAAAGATTGTCTAATCTCTGCATATTTGGCTTCCCCCTACACCATCTTTTTAAAAACTTACTTATATCATGGAAAATTCCAGACAATTACAAAAGTCGAGAGGACAATATAATGAACTCTCATATAACCATCATTTAGCTTTGACAACAGAAACTTCTCCCCCACATCTCCTAACTAACTAAATTTCTTCTATGATGTTAACATTCCAAAGCATTTTCTCCTCTTTTTGTATGCTCTTATATCCTTTTACCTTCAGTAAATGCATTTAGGTATATTAAAAATGGAAGTATTGCATCGTAGATTCCTTGATTTGCAGTGATTTCTAGTTAGCTATAACATTTTGTGTATTGTCAGCCATTGAAGAAGCACGAAGACTCATCTCTACAGGAGATGTTTGTGGATGTGAAGCCACACTGGCATTCCAAGATAAGGTCAGCTCATATCTGCGGAGACTGAACACCAAACATATCCTTTCTGGAAGATTTTCTGCTTTTGCTTGAAGCCAACTTATAGTTACGTGTAAAAGCTGCCTGTTTCTATCACAGTGCTATTCTGTAGTGGTATGTGTTCCTAATTGAGCTCTCATGAACAGATGGAGCTATTATACTATGATCCTTAGTATGGCTTTCTTAGTTCAGAATCTGTACACGTACCAAAGGAGTCACAGATTAATGGGATGTGATAGCTCGGAGGTGTGATGCTCACACACTTTGGCCAGCCAAGTGGTCACAAAGCAGATTTCAAAACATAACATGGTACCATCTCAGGACCTTTCAAAATCAGTTCTTTAGCCAAAGGAGTAATTCAGGAAAAGTACGTAGCACAGCTCAAGTTAACACTGTCCCTAGGGATCTTAGAGAGTGGTGTTCAAATTTTAATAGGGATACCCTAAGAGTATGCCCAGACTTTCTAGGGGAATTGAGGGGTTGGGCAGAAAGTTTTAAAGGAATACATTTCTAAATCCTTCAGTTCCTTAAATTGATCTGCCTAAAATGCTACTTGGGGTCAGTTGGCATTCTCTTTTCCCATCTCATTTCAGTATCACCATTCTCCTGATTTCACAAGGGATGCCTCTCATTTAGTCTGAATCTTTTAAGGTGAATTTCTTGGAAAAGCAAAATCTCCAGAGAACCAAACAAAGGGACAAGTCAACAGTTTTTCAAATCAAGGCTTCATAAACTCTGCTCCCCCATTCCTTACATTAAGAGATATATTTCCAATTAAATTTTACCTTTTATTTTTAATGATCTTACATCAAAACTTGTAACTTATTTGTTGAGTCAATTATGTGCTCATAATAGTTGAAATGGTAACTCAATCCAGGTGATTAAAAACATGTAGGGCCTCGTGGTCAAAGAAAATTAGTTTAAAGGTAATTTCAATATACATGTGCATGTACTTGTTGTTTGTGTAAGTTTATTTCATGGAGTATAATAGTGTGATCAAGAAAAGATTTCCAGTAAGTTTGTATGGAGACAGGGGGTAACTAGACTAGCTGTGGGGATCATTTCAAAATGCATAAAAATACTGAGTCACTATGATGTACACCTGAAACTAATAGGCTGGGCAGAAAGCAGAAAAGAATACAAATTCAAGGAAATTCCTTTATTTTAAATGTTTTACTTTAGAAGAATGATAGTAGGTATCATTTCGGTATGTTATTAATATTACATGGGATACATTTGAAAGACAGATTTAAATTTTATTTTAAAGAGTCAATATTTGTAACAGCAGAAATTGCATTTGTAACTAAAACATGATGAAAGTTTTCATGTAATTTAAATATGCATAAGACATCACTTACTTGTAAAAATTATTTTAGGGGATATAAGAGCAAAGACATTTGAAGACCACTGCTCTATATCATGCCTATAAAGAATAGGATTTGAGTTTTAGATTAAATTGGGATTTTGGTGAGAAAACAATTTCATTCTTTTTCTTTACAAAACATTATGTTCTTTTACTTTACACTGAACTGTCTGAAAGTGTGTTTACATTTTCTAATGTCTAAAAATAAAATGTTGGCTTTAACAACCAGCTACTTGATGACATTTTGGAGAAGCTGCAAGCAAATGAACATGGACAAATACATCGTTAAATTGCTCAGAGTTTTCACCTGGAAATTTGGAGGGCGTGGTGTACTTTATACTTTTGCATATTCCAATGTTCCAGCAAATAATTTGCTGTGACGAATGCTTGAATATTACTGGATAAATAGTATAAGGATCTTCTGGAGAATCAATACAATTTTTTAAAGGAAACAAATGTCCAGATCCTTTTTAAGGGCAAACTTTAGTGTCTCTAAGCTATTACTGTGAAATTATTGGTAGGAAATAGAATGAAAAGTTTGTTATTTCTTCATTTACAATTTAATTTTTAAATGTTTATGTTAGTAAGATAACCATACTTACAATGGGAATTTTTTATCTATTTTCTTTTGAAAGTATTTATAGTATAAACCAGTCTTATTACTGACAGTGTAAATTGTACAAAATATTTACACATAAAAAATTCGTATAATTGAGGTAACTATAATTTAGAACTGTTTAACACTTCTTATTTTTTGCTAGATTATTACTGAAGCTGTGATCAGGGGATTGTAATACACATATCTAAAAATAATTAACACAGATCCAGTGAATATTACATGCCATTTAAAGACTTCAGTTGTGAATTAAAAGTGTTATAACTTTTTATCAAGGGCAAAAAACCCCAAATTTATTTTACCTTAGGATCGAATCAATAAAATCATATATATAAATACTCTCTAACAAGTAGCAAAACCTAATGTTCTCTTTAAATGTTAGTGATAAGCCTATTTTTCACTTACATGATTTGACATGTAAAATTTTTCTCAGCTTTAAAGCTTATAACTTTTAGAGAAAACAGTCCTTTAAATTGTGTACCACTCAATTCTTTTTTTGATTTGTATTGTCTTTAATATAATAAAAAGATTATCTTTACATGTCATTATTGTGCCTTCTTTTTTGGTGACTCATGTCAATTTTGTCTACTAACATCTTTCCTTAAATTAAACTAAATTAACAATTATTTTGGATATAGAACAGTTTCTTGTCAAAGAACACAATGTTGTGACTTTTTCTATAATTTAACCTCATGCTCTTATGGTTAAAAATGTAAGTTCAGGTTAAATAGAACGGCTTTGACTAGGAATGTTGTGGGAGAGAAATAAAGCAAAATTATCTCAATTTAGATAAAATAACGATAAGTGTACATTAATATTTGTGCCTGAAAAGTGAATAAAACCTACAGATGTAAACCCAGAAACAGTAAAAAAAAATCTAAGATACAAACTTTAAGGGAAGAAATGAAACATACATACATCAAGGCAGTATATACCATATGAAACACATATTGTCATTTCTCAACATCTTTGAAAGGACATGACAGAGAGCAGGATTTTCCCAACTTATCTGAGCACAGAATCAGTACTTTCATCACAAAGAAATTATGCTATACAGGAAATAAATGAGAGCGTATGTGCAAGAACTAGGGAAAGGTATTTAAAGAGAGGTGATTTTTCAAGAGTGTGGTCATTAGTAATTACCTTTAACTAATCATATCTTCAATTTGAACAGTTGATTGGAATCCCCTGGCTTAAAATATATTGATTTGTTGCACAAGTCAAATATAGGGAGCCTGTGAGCAGGTGCCAACATATCTTAGGGATTCTGTTTGGTGCTGAAACAAGATACACATACATTTCAAAACAAACGTATTATCTGACTAGAACAAGGATGAAGTTTGGGAAGAATTTTTCAGAAGAACCAATTTGTGCATTTGGATAGGAACAATTAGTCAAGAGGGTAGGAACAGAACAGAATACAGCCTTGGAAGTGAAGAGGAATGAAGGGTGGGATGCAGAAAGCCTATGGATTTGCTTACAGTGGGGACACCATCCTAAAGACATTTTGGGATTGAAGGAAGATCTGATTTTAGCTGGGGTTTAGATTTAATGGGAAAGACACTGAGATCAACTGTCAATTCTTGAGTGTTCTGGGTGAGGCAATAACATACTCAGGTCAAAGGCTTTGAACATTTGCCTGAGGTGGAGAGACTCCAGGTAGGGAAATTAGCTACTGCTGCATAAAATACACGCTCGATTATACAAATCACAGTGGTAGGGTGTAGAATACGGCAAAAGGGAAAACCAGAGGTAAATTAAAAATGTGTGAGACTAAGTATTTTCATGGGAGTTTCTGCCGTATAACTAAAATTGTGGTGATTTGTGACACTCCAGGCACTCAAAAACGGCAAAGGAGAACTGAAGAAGGAAATAAGGTAGAAAAGAGAATACAGAACAGTCGACCCAGGTGATAACATACTAAACACCTCAATTATTTAAAAATGGAAGGCTATGCCCCAATGGCAATTATATGCTGTACTTTTCCAAACCTCATGCACATTCTTTCCATAAGGATCCTTAGGCTGCAGTAACAGCTTAAATAAGCAGTTAAAAAGTTCTAAAAGCAGTAGCATAAACATGATTCCTTATACCCACACTGCTCTGGAGGGTTCTCTAATCCCCAAAGGCGCGCTCAAGAATAGCATTTGCCTCGCGGCAGGGGTTCCTACATGCCCCCCGACGTCTGCGCAGGCGCATGACGCCCCGTGAAACGAGGGCGACGCCGGAAGTGTCCCTCGGCGCCCCGGATGCGACCAGGCGGCGGCGGTTGCCAGGGCGACGGGAGCTTGCAGGAGCTGCTGGCCCTCGCGATTGGAGACTTAGAACAAGCTTCCCTTTGCTGGCCTTGACTGCTGGGGTCGTCTTCTCGGGGTCCTCAGGATGTTCTTTTACCTGAGTAAGAAAGTGAGTTTGCCGTGGCGCTTCCTTGCTCCTTCTCTGTTCTCGCGTCCTGCGGGCAATTCCCGCATCCTGCCGGCGATGCCGGCATCCTCATCGCCGCTTCCCCATCCAGCCTCTAACCTCTTGCCTCGGCAAGACCCTCCTCTTGCCGTTCGCCAAGTTCCAGATACCGAGCCCCAGGTAGTGCTTGGCGGAGCCAGCATCGCTGTCGCACAACTCTTCATTCTTGCCCCTGGCCAGGTCCTTTTGGGGGAACAGTAGAACAGATCACAGCGTGCTCCTCCATCTATTGTTGATCCCGATGACTTAAATACTTTGGATCATCACGGGACGCCGGGCAAGAAAAAAGTAACAAAAGAGTAGCCTAAGTGTGCTGTGTGGAAAGGGACTATGTACTGATGGCATGGATTTATACCTCCGTTCTCCGCTCCCTCCTTTAAAAAATTCATCAGGTGATCCCCCCGTTGGGTTCCTCCATAGTCACCGCCCTTGTGTGCACTTCTTAATTTTTTTCCTACATGGTAGGGCTTGGGGCAGTTCAGGAGCTATGCCTATTTTCATAACTGCTCATACGTCTGCTAGGCTGACCGTTTTTCTTCGTGGGGGGGATTTTCTTCAGCCTTTATCTCCTGTAGATTCACTTTGCAACTCCTTTGTGAAAAGTTGTGAGAGTAGCTATCGTTGCTTTTCAGGTTGCCGTTACCAATAACGTGAAGCTGAAATGTGTATGTTGGAACAAGGACCAAGGATTCATAGCATGTGGTGGTGAAGATGGATTACTGAAAGTTTTGAAATTAGAGACACAGACAGGTAAATGGATACAAGCCCAAATGTCTGAACTTGATGGAAGATTGGCTGGTATGACATGTCCAGTGAGATTTGCTCATGATATTTGTCAGTATGCAATTCTAATTCTTTTAAAAGGAAAAAAACACCCAAACATTTTGTGGTGTTTTTCTAGAGTATTTTGCAATAAAGTTTAGGGAATATTGAATGTAAGCATCAGATGGCTGTTGCTGAAGTCATTAATGGAAAATGAAAAAGAATGAAGAATGAAAATGAAGTCATTACTGAAAATGAAGTTGTACTATGTCTGTTTATTATGTTATATTACTAGGAGTCTACTAAAAATAATGCAAGTCAGCATTTCAGTAAGGTTACAAAATCTCACATTTTGTCAGATTATTATAGGCTATATCATCTTTTCCACTTATCAAATGTGTTATTAATTAGGCACCTAGTTACCAAGAACAAAAAATGGGATTTTAAAAAGCATTTTTGTTAATAAGTCTCTTGTTTACAGCTTGATTGCACTTTTTATAGTTCCCTGGGATCATAGAAACAGTTTCACACTTCACTATCATCCCTAGTGTTTCTCTAGATTGAGATCTAGACAGTTTCCAATCTAAATTGGACATCTAGATAAGGAGATTGGAGTTGGAATCCCAGCTCTGCCATAAGGTTATTGAATGACTTTCAGCAAGTTACTGAATATCTTTGGGCTTTAGTTCAGTCTTTTGTAAAATTAGGAGTTGAACTCAATTTTGGATTCCTTAGAGTGATGTTTCTCAAACTTTATCAGCCATGAGAATTATCTGAAGAGGTTGTTAAAATGAATCTGTGGGCTCTTCCCCAGAGCAGATCTAGAATGAAGTCAGAATTTGCATTTCTAACGATACTGGTTTTGCTGGTCCTCAGACCACACTTTGAGCGGCACTGCTGTGTATATGGAACGTGGTATTTATAAACATTTACTGAGCACTTTTCATGTATGGGTGTTTAACCTTCACTGTCTCATTTGGTTTCACAATAATCTTGAGTGGTAGGTATTCCAGATGCGAAAACTGAGGTACTGAACAGTTAATAACTTGCCCAAGGTCACACAACCAGTAAGTGACAGAGTCAACATTTGTCACTTTCAAGCTCTTGTTTTTAGCACTGCGCTAGGAGCTCATGGACAGCCTAAGCAAAGAGAGAGTAGTTGTTCTGATGTGCTAGATTAATTATGTGAAATAAAAGGCAGGTTTGGAAGGTAAATACTTATGTACCCATCGGAGTTTGGCTTCTGATGTTAGTAATTTAATCTCTCAATACTTTAGCTTTCTTAACTGTGTTAAAAGAAAATAATTTTTCTCTTGGTTATGTATACATATGTATATGTATGTATGTGTATGTCTATATACACATTTTTTATTTTGCTTAAAATATATAGAAAACTTACTTATATTGAGAAATTTATTCATAATGTTTAACATTGGGACTTTTCAAAAAAAAGAATTAACTTCTTGTCCTGCTGTGTACTTTTGATGAAGTGTGATTGGAATAGTCTTTGAAATTAGTGAGCAAGATGGAAAATAGATTCTTGAGAGGTTTGGAAAATGGAGTAGATTATTTGTTTTGGAACTTAATAACCATGCTGAAAGAGATAAATATGAGGAATATGGCTGGGAGATTCTAACAAGGTCAGTGTATTATATCTAATACTAGTAGTTGTGATGCAGCAGATACTTCCAGTAACAATCACCAGATACTTCATGCCTTCTCCATATCAAGTACTGTGCTGTGCTAAAGGTGTGACATTGCAAGTGCTGTTTTGAAGTACAGAATAGCCACATTACTATCATTCATCAGTATAAAATACAACAATACTTCACATCAACAAAATGTTTTCTATGACATCCTTTTTAATGGCTGTTTAATATTCCATTGTATTGGTCTCAGACAAGTTTAGTGTTGGACATTTAGATGTCTCCACATTTTTACTATTAAAACAACATTATCTTTATATCTAAATCTTTCCAGGAACCTTTAAATCTTTTATAGGATCAATTTCTAGAAATGGAATTTGCTAGATTAAATATCATGTATGTGCATCTCAGAAAAGGTTCTTAATATGTTTAACTAGCTTACCTTCCAGAAAGTTTGCACTACTTTTCATTCCCAGTGGCAGCAGTCCCAGTTCTCACTCTCTTTACTCAGAAGGAAAGGAACTAGAATCAGGTTAAGATGGGGAGCTGAATAACCCTTCTTCTCTACAGGCCAAGTTACACGTTTTCCTGGAGCCCATCTCCTGCTCCCTTCTCAGGGACCTCATTACTAATTTATCCTTAGGCCCCTTGCACTCACTATTTCCTATTCTGAATACTTCCCCCTTCTCCTACTTCACTTAGCTAACTCCAGTTTATCCCTTGTTCTCAGCTTACATATCACTTTTTCAGAAAGCCTTCCCTGGTTCTTTCTCCCTCCAATCTAAATCAATCCCCTGTTACTGTCCCTTATGTCTTTTCTTCCCTAGTTTATATGTATATATATTTATGTGAGTATGTGAGTATGTATTTAATATCTGTCCTCTCAGTAGACTACCAGCTCTGAGGGGAGAGGCCTTAACTATCTTGTTCATTTTATATCCAGAAGCTTCTACAGTGCATAGCACAGTATAGACAGTCATTACCTATTTGTTGAATGAATAAATTAAGATTCTGCAAAATCTAGTAAGAACCAGTTTCTGAAATCTTTGTTTTTTGAGCTCTCTTATGCTTTTGAATTTTCAATCTCTATGTCATGAATATTTTTATTTGTGATCTTTTGGGAAGGCATAAGTAACAATAATTACTAATATATTTAATATACTGAGTAAACAATGTTCTTTTATATATTTTGCTTTATTTTGCCAGAACAATATCTTTGCAAGGGGGTATGTATTATTGTCCGTGTTTGTACCATGGAAAAAATAGATCAGAATGAGACATACTTTCAAAAATTCTTTCTGATACCATCCAGGAATAGAAACTCATTTCAAAAAAAGCAAGAAGTGTCAATCTTATAATCTGTTACATTTATGTATTTGCCATAGTATTTCTTGCTTTTTGCTTTTATTCTAGATAATGCAAAATTGAGGGGTCTTGAAGCCCCTAGTACCCTTACTATGAATGCGAATCTTGAAGGTCATAGTGGTGAGTCATGTAATTTTTCTATCATATGTGAATAGTATTATATTCAGATATTTAGAAACCATGTATTTAATGCAGAAATGTTATCATTTAAAATAATTATAATATTTAAAATAATCATTTCTATTGAGCCATATTTAATACAGCCTGGAATTATTCAACAACTTTTACATGATTAAACAACTTCAATAAATTTGAGAAAAGTAGCTGTTATTTTATATATTAAAAAATACCATTATTTGTGTATAGATAGGATATAATCCTTTTTTAGAATCTTTCCTATGGCTTCAGATGAAAGTAGACTAAAAAGACATAACAACTGAATGTACTATATGATCCTAGATTGGGACTTGGAATGAGAAAAACAAGTATCTATAAAAGACATTATTTGAACAATAGATAAAATTTGAATGTGGACTGTGGGTTAGATAATAATATTGCATCATGTTTACTTTCCTAATTTGTAACACAATTATGAAAGAGAATGTCCTTGTTCTTAGAAAATACATACTAAAGTATTCAGGGATTAAAAAAACTAAAAACATCAATTGTTCATATAACCCAGAGGTTTTAACATATGCTCAAGAGTATGTTACTAATAGAATGAGAAACAAGGTTGAGGAAAGAGAGATTAGGGGACTATCAACCACATCCCTCTAAAACAAACAAACAAGTACTTAATAAAATGTCCTTTGAGGATTATTTTTGTGAGTTGGGCCAATTGGGTAAATCTTATTTACATTTGTTCCTGTTGTAAAATATATGGCAGCTCTTACAGCTGACCACAGTAGGTGCCTTTGCTAGCGTGAAATAGGAACAAACATGAAAAATAGTACTGTGTGTTGTAGATTATGAATGATAATAGTAACTGCATCCTATGAATATTTTTGAGTAATACTGCAGACTGCTTAGTTGCACAGGAATTGTTTTGATTTTAAAATGCTCTTGATGTTTATTATAAAAATACAAATTTGAAATGAACTGGAGCCTTTTTTAAGTTTCTAAATTGTTTTATAATTTTTAGGTTCTGTTCAAGTTATAACATGGAATGAACAATATCAGAAGTTGACTACCAGTGATCAAAATGGTCTTATCATTGTTTGGATGTTATATAAAGGTATATTTAGGAGAGTTTACTTAATCTTTCAGATTGGAGTCTGGATTACAGTATTTGTGGGGAAATACCATCTTTGAAATAGACCCCCTTTTAATTAGCAGCAAGACTTCACACGACTGCACAGGCATGATATTTCTCAATTTATTACTGCCTGCTTTTCCCTTTAACTTTATTTCCTTTGAATTTTGACCTTGCATTAATAAAGTGATTAAGTGACTGTTGGTTATCTCCAAAATGAGCTTAGACTCTTAGCAAAATAATTTTCTGCTTGAGATAGCTCTTTTTTTCCGGGTTTCCAGTAACAATTCATTTTTATGTAGTCAGTGGCTAGAGTTAGTTCACTAGATAAAAACACGTTTATTAAGAAGTCAAAGGTAATAGTTCATATCCTTTATTAAATCAGTTGAGTTCCTCTTCTTTCATAAATACAGATTTTATTTCAGCTCTGACTACTGGCTCACAATTCGTACCTTTTGCCCACAAGAGCGTAAGAGAAGGATTAATTTAGGTGCATCATTATTATCAGAAACATAATTCATAATGTTCTCTTGAGGCCTCTAGCCATCATCTTTAAATGAAAAGGGTACCTTAGTTCATGTGTGTTGTTTTGAAAATATTTAGGGTATACCATTAAAAAATTCTTAATAAAAAAAATGCTGTAGTAAACATTTTTAAGTTTTTTTTTTGTGTATGTGTGTCTAGGGAGTAGAGTGTGAAAGTATAGATTAAACCTTGCCTTTTCCCAAGGTGGATCATCTCTGGGCCTCAGTCCTGCTCTGATAACACCCTGCTTTGACCAGTTATTCCAAATTACATGATTATTTGCTTGGATGCAGGCTAGAGTTCCCTATACCAGAATGTAATAAAACTTTTTAAAAAATGGAAGAAAATTAAATAACCTTGTGATTGCCTCTCACTTGGTTATACCTTGAGAAAAGTCTCATTTCACTCCAACCCTGTGTACAAGGATGCTTTTTGTTCAGCATTAGTGATATGATTTCACTAATATGATATGAACTATTTAAAATTTGTTTCAAGCAATCTTAGAGTTTTTACTTCTGTTTATATGTTCATAATTAATATGTTTATATTTAATGTGCTTATAATTAACCTTTGGAGAGTTTATGCATACATATAAAGTTATTGTGGTCATTCTGTTTTTTCCTTGTTTATTATCTGAAGTGTTTTCAAGTGAGAAAAGTTAGGCTTTGAAAAAAATTAGTTGTTTTGGCCTTTCAAAAGCAAATGAAGTTTTATTTTTTAATTGACAAAAATAAGGGAAGAAAGAAAGAGAGGAAAGAGTAAATGGGCATTTATTATGTTTTTTGTGATAATCTTTGAAGCACTTACTAGTCAATGCCTGAGTTAATTTTTCATTTTGTTAATGTTAGAGTTTATGGTTTTATAGTTTAATGAGTCAGGTTGTAGAAAGTTTGCAGTTATCTATCCCACAGTGCATTTTATGGGATGTTTTCAATCCTTGAGTACCATTTAATAGCTATGGAAGTTTTGATTCGTAATTTCTTTTTAATTTGTGAAAATAGGCTCTTGGTATGAGGAGATGATCAACAATAGAAATAAATCAGTGGTTCGCGGTATGAGCTGGAATGCTGACGGACAGAAGATCTGCATTGTGTACGAAGATGGAGCAGTGATAGTTGGTTCAGTGGAAGGTAATGCATTGTTACATGCAGAACTAAGATCATGATTTAGCTGACATTTTTATCTTTGGAGGTTTTAATTAATTACCATCTGTTAGCATCCTGACAAAAATAAACATAAAAAGAGAACAGTTGATATATAGTTTGATGACCTTCAAGAATCATGACTTTTAAATGTAGTCAAGTAAAACAATCTATTTTAAAAAAAATTTCCTACAGTGGCACTGAAAAAAGGTGAATTAATATTTCAGGATTATTTTAATTATTATGCCTGCCTAATTATAGAATTTGTTTTTACACTTGTTAGGCTTTATTATACATAATGTAGATTTTAGTTTCAAAATGTATAAAGAGGTATGACAATCTCTAGTCACTTTAAAAAAATTGAGTTATAATTAACATACTAGTTTCAGATGTACGATATAATGATTCCATATTTATATATATTGTGAAATGATTATCTGGTCATTTTTAAATAGAGCTGAGCCTTAAAACTTACGTCTTTCAAGTTCTAGTTTGTAGGTAACACTGGGACTTCAGAGAGTCTCTACCTTTGTTTTAATGTGAAACTCTGTCTATAGAGAAATAATTAACCTAAAAATCATTTTCAATATGTTTTCTGTGTGTGACTTTGTGTACTTCACAAATGTTTCTGACAGCTTACAACATACAGCTGTAGTTCTAAGGACTAGGTACAATAAAAAAATTTTCCAGATCTCGTTCAGGAGAGATGGATAAGTATCCAGGCGATTACAATGCCTTGTGAGAAGCGCTAAGGAAGGACAAATACAGCAACATGTAGAAGTATCTAACCCAGAGTTGCAGGGATCAGGGAAGGCATCCTGGAGGAAGTGATATCAGGGATGGCATCCTGGAGGACCTGATGTCTATGCTGAGGCGTTAACCACAAGGCAGGTTGGTGTGTAGAATGTCCTAGTCCTGAGAAATAGTATTTGAGGAGGTCCAGAGGAGTTGAACTTAGCTGCAATGTGGGATATTAAAATTTTTACCAGAATTAGTATAGTATACTAAAGGGAGAAGAGTTGTATGTGATGAAGGTTGTAAGTTGTATGTGGTTAGGGAGATTAGAAGAGGCCATATCATACAGATTGTAAATTATACTAGGAGTTTAGATTTAATTCTAAGAGCATTGGGAAGCCAATGAAACATTTTAAGAATGGGAGAAATATGATCAGATTTGTTCTTTGGAAATATTTCTGTGACTGTAATGTGAAGAATGGAGAAAAGAAAAGAAGATGGGGGCAGGTGTACCATTAGGAAATTATTATGATAATTCAGGTGAGAGGTGGTGGTGAATGGTGGCGTGAATAAGAGTAATGATGAGGATGGAAGCAAGTAGACATGTTCCAGAGATACTTCGGAGGTAGAATAGATAGGATCTTATTGATTGGATTGGGGATGAGGGAATGGAAGTGTCTAGGGTGATATCCAGGTTTTTAGCTTTGGTGACTGGATGAATAATGGGCCTTTCATTGAAATGAATGTTGTGGGAAAAAGACTGGTTTTGAGGGAAGATTTCAGTTTGGTCATTTTGATTTTGTCGTGCCACAGAACCTCCAGGTAAATATGTCTAGGCATAGCTAGGTATATATGACTGCAGTTCAGAAATATCTGGGCTGAAGGCATAATTTTGGGAATCAGCAGCATATAGATGGTAATTTAAACCACTGGAATAGATGGAAAACCTAAGGGCCATCTGTGGAGTAAGAATCAGAAATATTTAATGGATGGACCAGTGAAGAGAATTCCATAAAGGTTACTGAAAAGTAGAAATCTCAGAGATGGACTCAAAGAAACTAGGATGGAATGAAGGAATGATTTTTAAGAAAAGGATCAAAAGGAAAGTAAGAAAGAAAAGCATCTACTGGATTTAGCAACAGTACATTAGTGACCTCCATGAAGGCAGTTTCAGTGGAGTTGTGGGGGAGAAGCCAGATTGGGGTGGGTTGTGGGTTGAGTGGGAGGTAAAGCAGTAGAGACTACAGGTGACAGATAACTTTCAAGAAGTTAGGCTGGGAAAGGAATGGTAGGAGTAGGGTGGTAGCTGGAGAGGAATTTAGGGTTGAGGGAAATGTTTTTTGTTCTGTTTTGTTTGTTTTTATTTGAGGTCATGGTTTTGAAGACGGAGGGATCTGAGTATGTTTAAACCCTTATGAGAAAGGGCCTGGAAAGAAGTTAGAGAGAAAACATCATTAGTTAGAGGGAGATCTTTGCAAAGCTAGGAAGGGATAGGGAGTAGAATAGGTGGAGGGATTAGCCTAGATGGGTGTCTGGCTGGGGACATACCTTTGTATGCCCTTTGTATTAGGGGGCAAAACAGAAAGCATGTTGTGGTCTGATTGTTTCAAAGTGGGAATGAGGGCTTTTTTTTAAAATTAATTAATTTATTTTTATTTTGATATCGTTAATGTACAATCACTTGAACAACATTATGGTTACTAGACCCCTATTATCAAGTCCCCCCCACATACCCCACTACAGTCACTGTTCTTCAGTGTAGTAAGATGCTATAGAATCATTACTTGTCTTCTCTATAAATACTGCCTTTCCGGTGTCCCCCACTGCTGTATTACGTGTGCTAATCCTAATGCCCCTTTTCCCCCCTTCTCCCTCCCTTCCCACCCCTGGTCCCTTTCCCTTTGGTAACCGTTAGTCCATTCTTGGGTTCTGTGAGTCTGCTGGTGTTTCGTTCCTTCAGTTTTTCCTTTGTTTTTATACTCCACAGATGAGTGAAATCATTTGATACTTGTCTTTCTCCACCTGGCTTATTTCACTGAGCATAATACCCTCTAGCTCCATCCATGTTGTTGCAAATGGTAGGATTTGTTTTCGTTTTATGGCTGAATAATATTCCATTGTGTATATGTACCACATCTTCTTTATCCATTCATCTACTGATGGACACTTAGGTTGCTTCCATTTCTTGGCTATTGTAAATAGTGCTGCGATAAACATAGTGGTGCATATGTCTTTTTGAAACTGGGCTCCTGCATTCTTAGGGTAAATTCCCAGGAGTGGAATTCCTGGGTCAAATGGTATTCCTATTTTTAGTTTTTTGAGGAACCTCCATACTGCTTTCCACAACGGTTGAACTAGTTTACATTCCCACCAGCAGTGTAGGAGGGTGTCCCTTTCTCCACATCCTCGCCAATATTTGTTGTTGTTTGTCTTTTGGATGGTGGCCATCCTAACTGGTATGAGGTGATATCTCATTGTGGTTTTAATTTGCATTTCTCTGATGATTAGCGATGTGGAGGATCTTTTCCTGTGCCTGTTGGCCATCTGAATTTCTTCTTTGGAGAAGTGTCTGTTCAGCTCCTCTGCCCATTTTTTAATTGGATTATTTGCTTTTTGTTTGTTGAGTTGTGTGAGCTCTTTATATATTTTGGATGTCAACCCCTTATCGGATATGTCATTTATGAATATATTCTCCCATACTGTAGGATGTCTTTTTGTTCTACTGATGGTGTCCTTTGCTGACAGTTCTTTTTTAATTTGATATAGTCCTACTTGTTCATTTTTGCTTTTGTTTCCCTTGCCTGGGGAGATATGTTCATGAAGAAGTCACTCATGTTTATGTCCAAGAGATTTTTGCCTATGTTTTTTTCTAAGAGTTTTATGGTTTCATGACTTACATTCAGGTCTTTGATCCATTTTGAGTTTAGTTTTGTGTATGGGGCTAGACAGTAATCCAGTTTCATTCCCTTACATGTAGCTGTCCTGTTGAGGGCTTTCTTTTTAAAAAGCTTTTTTTTTCTTTCCAATGTAGGAGCTAAATTCATCTGTTAACTCAGAGTGAGGTCCTGGTTTAGAGTTTAGAAGAGATGGGAGAAAGTTGGAAATAGCTGAAATTTCAAATGGTTAGTTGGGTATTTGGTATATAGTAGGTACTCAACAAATGTTTGGTGACTGAATAAATTGAATGAACACATGAATGCAGTTGAAGAATGTTGAGAGGTCTTTAGGGAAGCAGAGATATTTAGAGCAGTTGTTGGGGAATCATGACCTTGAACTTTTGATGAAATAATTGTGTTTTGTGTTTTGTTTTAGGGAATCGCATTTGGGGAAAAGAACTGAAGGGTGTACAGTTATGCCATGTAGCATGGTCTGCAGATAGTAAAATCTTACTTTTTGGAATGGCGAATGGAGAAATACACATTTATGATAATCAAGGGAATTTTATGGTAAGCATATATATTCATATATTCTTTGGTTTTATTTATAAATTTTATAAGGTTATTTTATGGATCATTCATATATGTATACTCACACACATTTATTTACTATGGTTTGTATAATCAAGGAAGTCTTCAATCCAGGTTTTGAATTTCCAATTACCTAAAACTTTTTTTTGTTAAAAAACTCCTGGGTTTCTTCAAGATAAATTATTGCCTTTAGTTCTGATTTTTCTGGTAGCTGGAAAGGACAAGATTTCACTATATTGAAGCTTTAGGATAATGAGTAGGATAATGTTCAGTTTAATGTGTCTTCTGATACATGTAAGCCAAAGTTTACATGAGGGACCAAGTATGTGTTTTGTAACAAGTTCTACTAAAGGTTGTTTGTAGAAAGAATGGAAGACTTAAACAGTAAGGAACAGAAAAATTAGGTCCTGGAAAGAAGGCAAAAGAGAATAGGCTCAGGTAGCATAAGCTCAAGAAAAACTCTGGCTTTGCAAGCTTTAGCAGTGGTGGGTCTCTGAACGTACTTACGGGGCAGGATTGTTCTTAGGGTTAGGGTGTTGCAGAAATCCACTCATTGGTGGAAGTGATGATAGACAATTTTTACATGATGCTTTGCTATTTTCAAAGTACTTTCATATACCTCTTGTCATTTGAGTCTCCTATAAACTCTGTGAATGTTTTTTATCCTCATTTTGCAAATGGGGAAAACCAAAGCTCAGTGCTTTGTCCAGGGTGGGTAAACCAGTGAGTGATGGAGCTTTCATTTGAACCCAGGTTTTTGCATCCTATTTTCAGTGCTCTTTCTATAATACTCTATTCATACTGATCTATTTTAAAATGTAAAATATAAACCTAACTGATTTATTTAGATGAAAATGAAGCTGAATTGTTTGGTGAATGTCACTGGAGCAATCAGTATTGCTGGAATTCACTGGTACCACGGCACAGAAGGCTACGTGGAGCCGGATTGCCCCTGCCTTGCTGTTTGTTTTGACAATGGGAGATGCCAAATAATGAGACATGAGAATGACCAAAGTATGTAATTTTTCTTTTTTTTCCATGTGAAGAATTAAGAAATTATTAAAAAATTGTTCTCAAGATTATAAAGTTTTCTAGGTTAAGTATTTTATCACAATTACCTCATTTTTTTCTTTTTGACTAGATCCTGTTTTAATCGATACTGGCATGTATGTGGTAAATATCCAGTGGAACCACACTGGTAGTGTGTTAGCTGTGGCAGGCTCCCAGAAGGTTGTCACTCAGGATAAAAGTATAAACACTGTGCAGTTTTACACTCCATTTGGTGAGGTAAGTGTATTAAACATTTTGTCTTTTTTCTTTTGATTAAAAATGCAGTGAGTAGGGTAGGGGAAAAATGAGTGGAGGAAGAGGTATAAACTTGTCACATTTTTTAAATGAACATTTTGAGTAAAAATGACATATGTTGAATAAAAATATCAGATGTGTGTCTTTGAATAACCTCCTCATAAGTCTATATAATTGTATTTCACCATGGAATTTATTTTATGATCCGTACATTTCGAAAGCCAAATGTTTCACATAAGAAATGACTATGGAGTGGTTATTTAGAATATTTACTCTGTGATCTGAATAGGCATCTCTTTTCCTAGCTGGTGTTTGAATTGTTTTAGTTTAATTTAGCTGTTTCAGATTAATTTTTCAGATTTTTAGGTGATATATTAAATGCACATAGATACTAAACAAACATAGCTGTCTGTCCTTTCCTCAAACTTCTAATAGTTCTAATTTGTTGTGGAATAATCAATTATTTTAAGAAAATCTATCTTAATAATCTTAAGCGACACTACATTAAATTAAGCATTGTTTTCATACATTTATATGTTATCCTCAATAGTAGTATTAATTTAATTAATTTAATTTAAATAAATTTTTAAAAGAATTTTCTCATAGTAGCAGTTCAAATAAGAGAACTAATGTATTGTGAGTTTTAAAAAATTTAGAAACTGAGAACTTATTAGTAACTAAGCTTAATAAATTTTTGCCTATTTTATTTTTTAACTCTAGATTATATTCCATCCCTTTTGGGTATCCTGTTATTTTTTATAAATTCACCATAGAGTTCAATATATATTTTTGGCTACACAGATGCCTTCACCAGTTTAAATATTTCAATATTTCTATTTTTAATATATTTTAACAATTCTGTAAGGGTAAGAAATGGTGTCAGTTGATGCTTTCAAATCAGTATCTTAAAGTTACCTATGGAATGTGATTTAGAGAGTAGGTGCTCTCTGTACATTGCCAGCTAATATTACTTCTGGTAGATGCAAAAGCTAAGAAAAACAAAAGCAGAGTTTTCAAGGTTCCTAAGTAATTAAGAAATCTGAATTCTAGCTATTTTGATGTTATAGCCTCCTTCTTAATTCAAAGTCTTTATTGGTTATTTTTGTCACCACTGGCATATTTATCATTGTTTTATCTGCTTACTTTTGTTCGTCCAACCTTCTCCAGGTAAAAAAAACATGGATTCTAAGGCCTATTTGCTTTATCTTGCAAAACAGTGTTTGTTGAATTGAAAACTGTAAGTGGTTTTTGGCATAGTACTTATTAAAGGTAGCATAGTTCCTCAGGGTGTTATATTAGTCACTTAGTATTTTTTGAATGAGTGAATATATGAGGGTTTATTTTTGGATTTGTTATTAAGATAGGGGAGATAACTTGGAAGGAAGATACTAAAGATTTAAGCTTAAAGAAAACTTAAGGGAAGAATTTGCTTTTGATTCTGAAGGGTAGGTTCTCCTGGTTTTTGCATTGCGATCTTAGCCATGGGAGGGGGGCAATAACAGAACATGGCACTTGTAGTCAGGTTGACATGACTTTGGCTTCGAATTCTGTTTCCACAATGTAGCTTCACTTAGAGAAGTTATTTAACTTCTGTGACTCAGTTTACTTCTGTTCTGAACTGAAGGTACTGCCCTGTGGCTCTGTTGTGCTAATGAACGCTTACAAAGGCTGGTTTTCTTTCCTGGTTGCCGCCACCCCCTGGCTGGTTGCAGAGTTAGGGGATGGCCTTCATGTTGTGTGAGTTGTCAACAGCAAGGGTGTGGTTGTGAGAGCCTGCACCATCCCTTTGATTTCATACAGGCAGCAGAACAGAGAGAGTGCCTCCCACCCCAACCCCACTGCAGGTTAAAACTTTATCCCCTTTGGTTTCTTTGGCAAAATGGAACATAATATATTAAATTTGCCTTTAGAGCATATCTGCATAAGAACAAGGGATACCAGTGTAATTTACTAAAGTTTTTGGGATTATATTGTTTTGTCAAATAAGCATAGATTAAAAATGTTTCTTTTTATGGTCACATTAAAAGAGTCTTTGTATTCATTTATTCCCTCATTAATGTAGCCACAAAATGTACTGTTTGTATATGAATAAATTAATTTGAATGCAGGATATGTATACTTACTTAATAGATATTTGTTGAGGACCTGTTGACCAAGAATCTGTTAAGGGATAGGGAAATAAATGTGAAAATGATAAAGTTAATGCTCTCAAGTAGCTCACTGTCTAAACTCTCTGGAACCATAGAGGGAGGGAAGAAGGCAGGAAACAATATTTAGGTTTTATCTTGAAGGACGAATGAAGTACTCCAGGAGGACCAGAAATAGTAAGGACAGGGAGGTGTGGGGGCAAGGAAGGGAGGCTTTCAGGCAGAAGACATATTATGTGGGCCAAAGGTATTAGGCACAGTAGTTCCCTCGTGAGTGAGAACACAGTAATTATGGCTAAAGGGTAGGTTACTGATCCAAAGAATGTAGTTTTGGGCCAGATGGGAAAAGACATTCTCTACTATGCTAAAGATGTGATGGTGGGGAGCTATTGATTTTTTATAATTATTAAAAACTTTTGAAAGCAGGGTAAGATATGATCAGATTATGTTCCATAAAGAGAACTGTGACACCAGAATGGAGATTGAATTTAAGGGGGCTTAGAAGGCAGGAATGAGGAAAGAGATGAATGGTAAAAATTGCAGCTAGGAGCCTCTTCCCCTCAGTTCATTCAAGAAGGGAGGCAGTTGCAGTGGAGGAGAGGCAGACGTGAAAGCGATAGGACTTGGTGGCTGGGTGGCTGTGGGGGATGAAAGAGAGGTAAGACTCAAGGGTTGAGTTTAGTACTACAATAATTTATTGACTCTAAGAAGCATAATTTTTTACGGCTCTAAAATTGGGATGCATCTTATAATCAAAGTTGTCTTATTTTGATTAGCAATGTGTTTTTTTCTGTCCTGAATTGTACATAAAAGTAAAGATGGATATTTCACTCTCTGGTAGATGAGATGAAATTTGATATTGTATTCTTTGCATCTTGTAAATTTCTGCTCTCATTTGTATATTTTTCATTATAAAAATTCATGGAAAATGATTTTGAAGTTAGTAATAACCTTTCACAAAATAATTTTCGTACCACTTTTGATCTCCGTGAAATGATTGATGATAATCTGTATTGTATTTGTGATACTTTAGGTTAAATATAATAATTTTTTTCAGCATTTGGGTACTTTGAAGGTTCCTGGAAAGGAGATGTCTGCATTGTCTTGGGAAGGAGGTGGACTGAAAATTGCACTAGCTGTTGATTCTTTCATATATTTTGCAAATATTCGACCTGATTATAAGGTGAGTGTTATGGGCAATTGAAAGAAAAAAAAGAAGCTGATTTTTACTAAATAATTTTGTTACAGCTCCAAGTATAATGTTTAATTCTTATATATATTCATAGCCTCTTTGTTTTAGAAACCAGCTGAAAGGAGGCTTTTTTAGCATGAAGCCCTTAGTAACCTTTCCTAAGTTACTGAAACTAGTAAAATTACTCCAGCAATCAGGGTCTCAGCAGGAAACAGGTGGCACACTCAAAGTAATTGAAGAGAGACTGATGAAGCATTTATGATAGAGGTATGGACAGGGTTTAGGGGACCAGTAAGGATGACAAAGCAAGCACCTAGAGACTAGCAACAGTGGGCAAGGTGAGGAAGTGTTCCCAGAACCCACTGGAGCTGTGGCTATGCAAGGGGCACTACCCTGTGAGAGCATAGCCTCTGCCAGCTGGCTGGATAGAGACACCTTGTGGGAATAAATGCTGCCACCCGTATGTCCACCACCTGCTGGTGTCTCCTATTGACCAAACCCAACTGGAAACTAGAAGGCAAGGTAGCTCAGGTGATGGAGTTTGTGGGAAGTCAGCTTTAAGAGCACAAAGCAGGGTAGAGAAGGGCAGAGAATGGATTTGACAGAAGGAGAAAATGAGAATAAGCAGCATAATAACTAATCAGTATTTTAACTTAAATTTAACATTTGTTCCAAAACAAGTTCTGAAGTGTGAGATTGATCTGCTAAACTACTAAGAATACTTGTTATGAAAAAACTTATATAAATTTTAAAAGGCAAAGCACCTTGGAGAAATAGCTGATTCCAGGACTAGCATGGGGAAAAAGCAGATAAGCCTGGAGTATCTTACCATGCCAGAGAGTGCTCAAACAGGAGGTGCTCCCAAACCATGGATGGGGGCATGCCAAAGAGACAGGGAGCCAGCCTAAAGGGCAACCGGTGGCGGAAGCTGGAGCCATTTGGACAACACATAAATGATAGAATGTTGGACTGTAACCCAAATTATAAAATAATTGTCCTTGAGTATAAACGGATATAAATAAATTATTTAAGTAATAAATGGGGGAGAAGAAACAAATCTTCCTTACAAAAGTATGTGAATTTACCTAGACACCACTCCTTTCAGGAGTAGAGTGTGGCCCCCACTCTCCCAACTTGAGTGTGGGTTGCATTTAGTGAGTCACTTGCAAAGAGTAGAATATGGAGAGGGGAAAAGAAGTAACTTACAGTGGAGAAACCTGGCAAACGTTGTCTTGTCCAGGTGATCAAGGTCAGCATCTTCAGTGATGTCACATCGATATCACATACCCCCTGATGTGACATGACAGTAAGAGCTCTTCTGTGGTGGTTTTCCTAAAAACTGTTAATCCCGTTCTGAGCATGACATAAGCATCAGACAAACCCAAATAGAAGGACGTTTTACAAAATACCTGAGCAGTACTCAAAGCTGTGAAGGTTATCAAGAACAGGAAAGACTGGGAAACCATCATTGCCCAGGGAAGTCTAAGGAGCCTTGATGACTAAATAAAAGTATCCCACATAGGATTCTGGGATAGGGAAAGGACATTGAGGAAATGAATGCAATCCAAATAAGGCAGGGAGTTGCGTTCATAGCACTGTGTCAATGCTGGTTTCTTAGTGGTGACAAATGTACCATGGTAATGTAAGATAACGCAAGAGGAGGAAGTGGGAGAGGACTACAGGAACGCTACTATTTTTGCAACTTTTGTAGACCCCAAATATTGATTTATTCAAAATTGTATATAAATATATTGGGAGAGTTAGCTCGAAGGGAAAGCTATATGTGGAAAGTTCCATGATCAATACATATGTGATATGGAGATAAAATGCCAAAACAGTTAGAGCTAAAAGAGTTGTAAATGGCTACACTGGGAGGAAATTAGGTAGGGGTCTGCATAAAAAAAAAAAGCCATGTAGAATTATTTGACTATAAACCATGTGCCTACATTACTCTGATAAAAACAAATATTAAAAATGTGGACGGGAGACAAAAGGCAAAGCATCTATTTTTGCATTTTGCCTTGGGGACCCAGAATTTAAATTTTTGACAGGGATCAATCTTCCTGTCATGCTTCACATATTGTTCTCCATGCTTCACTATTGAAAAATCTGAAATTTTCACCGCTGAAGCTCAAATCTTACAAATTAAAATAAGGAAAGCTAAACAAATTAAATTTATCTTTGTAGTACATTCTTTGATAACTGTATTACTTTTAGACTTTTTGTTGTTTTAGAAAAAAGATACTAAGCTGAATGTTCAGTCCTTCTGTCTTCTATTTCTGAAAAATATTTTGTTCGCACTGATAAAACCACGTATCTGCAATATTTCTAGAGTAAAAACATAATACTAGGATTTTTCTCCCCCAATGTTCAATATTCTTTCTTCTTTTCTGTCTCTTTCCCTCTCTTCTTCACTCCTTCTATTCCCTACCTCCCCTTCTCCCTTTCTTCCTAGTGGGGTTATTGCTCAAATACCGTAGTTTATGCTTATATGAGACCTGATCGTCCAGAGTACTGTGTTATCTTTTGGGATACAAAAAACAATGAGAAATACATCAAATATGTGAAGAGCCTCATTTCTGTTACCACCTGTGGAGATTTCTGCATTTTGGCTACAAAAGCTGATGAGAATCATCCTCAGGTAGGTGTTCTTCAGGATCTTAAAACGTAGATGAGTTAACTGCTTGGCAGATTTGGGCTATAGTAACCTGTCTTCTCAAGCATGGCTTCTATACTGGCAGGTACAGCAAGTCTGTTGACCATGTCTGTCTAGACCTGTGTTTTGGAAAATTATGTGACTCCATTGGTTCTGTGTCCCCTGATTTTTTTCTTCTGTCAGCTAATCCATTGGCATTTCATATTGGCCAGTTCAGTACTGAAGCTTTTTGTCTCTGAAATATATTTAGAATACCACAATCCTTTTCCAAGTTAAAATTCCATAAGCAAAAATGAATATCCAAATGTCTAGTATAAATGCTCAAGAAATTATGTAACAATGACCATTATAACACTGGGTAGCTTTGATATTGAGAAATACACTTTTATTTGGAGTTATATTGCTTTAAAAAATAAGACCTTTTTTACAGGTCTGATAACAATGTAAATGTTTGCAGAAGCATGTAAATTATTCAAAAAAGGACTATTACTGTCTTTGGCTATGTAATAAATTATTTCACCCCATTAAAAAGTATAAAACAAATACAGAGTGTTTGGTTTAAGGTGGCCATTTGAACAGCCACATGTGGCTCTGTTCTCTTCTAAAACAGTAAAGGTATTTTTTAAAAAGTCATAAGCCCATAGGGACCAGAAAGGGAGAGAAAACAGAGCTTAGTTTTGGAGCTTAGAGAGTAGGTGAATTAGTGGTAACTACTTTAGCAGATCTCAGAAAGCTGAATCCTACATCATCAGGGGAGAAAACAAAGAAGTAGGCAGTTTCCATCCCACAATCCCAGAATGACACAGGACTTGATGGTAGCTGGCAGGAGAAAGAAAAGCAATTTGGAAGTCCCAGAGATTATGCAGAAAAGAGAAAACTTAAGAAAAGGAAAAAAGGCATATAAGGAAGCAAGTTCCTAGATCCTTTACTGAGCTCATAGGCAGCTGCCCTCCTACCACCTTGGGAGACTGGGATTTAGTCCCCAGAGAGGATTAAGTGTCTCTGCACTGAAGGGCACCCAGCAGAGGCAAGGGTAGAAGAAATCTACTGAAAACAAGGCCATTAATTTATTTACTTCTCAGTGTTCCCTGGTGGTCTTTTCCTACCTGGTTCCCAGAACACTGGCACTGCCGCTTTCAGGCAGGAGATTGCAAGAGTCTCTGGACAATCTGACTGGGGCAAGAGAAAAGACCTCTAAGGGAGTCCCCGGGAGACATCCTGCTCATTCACCTTATTGTGAAGACTAGAGTCAACGAGGCTAACCCATAAGCAAGGAGATTACAAACAGCTTTTTAGTGTCCCTCTCTGAAATATAAGCAGATAGACAAGAGTTATCAGACATTTGAGGAAAGCATCTAACTGAACAGACAAACACAAAAAAACAAAAACCCACCACCACAAGGAGAGAACTGGGAGGAATCAATCAGACTGTGAAGGAAGAACACTTCAAAAGAGTCATCATTTCAAATGATCTTCAGAAAGTTAAGAGATATTACATCCATAAAACAAGGAAAAGATACTGTAGAAAAGGAAGTTTTTGGAAGTTGCAAATACGATAACAGCAAGGAAAACTTTGGCAGAGAGTTATAAAGTGAAGTGAAGGAAAACTACAAAGTGGTGCAGAAAGTTAAAGGAAATGAAAAATAGGAGTGAAAAGATAAGAAAAATAGAGGACCAGGCCTTGAAAGTTCAGCATTTGAATGAGTTCTAAAAAGAGTGAACAGGCAAAATGGAGGAGAGTTATTCTGGAAAAAAAAAAAAAAAAATCAGGAAAAATTTCCTGAGTTTCTAGATGGAAAATGCCTAGCTCAGTGAATAAAAATATTTCCACATCAAGGCACATTACTGTGAAATTTCAGAACTCTGGGAATAAAAAAACGATCCTACAAGTTTTCAGAGAGGAAAAACAGATCTCATAGGATCAGGTATCATAATGATATTTGACTTGCCACTTGCAGTACTTTGGAGAATTGCTTTAAAGTTCTGAGAGAAAACGGTTACCCATGTTGAATTCCATATCATAAGCAAACTACGAATTAAAATAAAGGTAGAACGAAGGCACTTTTACATGTACAAGTTCCCTCCAAATGTACCTTCCATGCTTTCTTATCTTAGAAAGTTACTTTAGGATATGGTCACTGAAATGAGGAATAAACCAAAGAACCAGGATCACATGACCACAGTGGTGAAGAGTGGTCCCAGCGGACCCTGGGGAGTCATTAGATGAGAGCGGGTCACAGGATTCCAAAGAAATTCAAGGCGAAATTAATAGAATACTTAATGTGGTTGAACCCTTGAGAGCAGACATACATAACTGAGAGGTAACTGGGGCCTTGAGTTAGTAATAAATACAGAGAAAACTAAGCAAAGAGAAAAAATAAAGACACTAATTACAGAGAAAGCAAAATGTGCTTGAAAGGAGAACAAATCCTGATAATCTTGACGACTCAGCTGTGAATAGCATTTGCATTTTCAAAATGATTTATTCATTGGATTGTTATTAAAATTAAAAAAACAAAGTATAATAAACATATTAAGTCCTAAATTCTGATCTAACAAAATTATAGGTGGAAAGATGGAGGGAATGAAGCGTGCTCCTGTGTGATGGGAAACTTGGAAAGGAGTGAAAGAGAGCTACATGCCTAGCTTTGATAGTGGGAAGTCAGTAGATAATGTCCCAAATTGGAACAAAACAAAACAAAATATGAAGTAGCATTATAAACATGTTACTGAGATTTATCAAGAGGATGAGTTAAAGGAGCTAAAAGTAACTATTCTGGGGGGCAGGAAATGGGAACCCGGGGGGGGGGGCTTATATTGTCTGTTAAGTCTTTTGGAACTAGTATTTTTAGTACAAGACATAGAAAAGGTGATGAACAGTAAGAAAAATGAAATGATTACTTTGAGGTAATCTGAGTAAACTGTGCATTATTCTTGGTTATTTTTCCTAATATTAATCATTGATAAATAGTTGTGTATGTGTTAACGAATAGGCATTTTAAGTCATTTTCACTTGTTTGGCTTCTGTTTTTTCTGAGTTAACTGAATTTTTTGAATTTCTCATGTCATACATTGCTTCAAAGGAGGAGAATGAGATGGAAACATTTGGTGCAACGGTAAAAAATTAAATGAGCTCTTATATAGCTGGTTACAGGATAAAAATGAGTTTTGAGGTTATAGCTAAATAGGAATTTTAGAAGTGTAAATAATGAAAAGTAGCAAGAGTATTTGTGCTTTTTAAGTGTCCTCCTAAAAATCACAGTTTTCTATTACACTGAGAAGTTTAGTTTTAATTCATTTTTCTTTATTTTTAATGCTGAAGATTATATTTGTCTGCTATTCTTTGCATTTAACAATTTTATCAATTATTTTCCATTTGGTGATACTTGAAAAAGGGATAGATGTGTTAAGCATATTTCCTTTATTGAACATAAGCAGAATTCTGATACTCTTTGTTTTATTTGTTCACAGTTTGTGCTAGTTCTTTGTAATTCTATTGGCACACCTTTGGATCCCAAATACATTGATATTGGTAAGGAAGTGTTAATATTTATTCCCTCTTTAATTAAGTTGTATTTGTAAGCTAACTTAAAAACCTAACAGTGTTATCATTATTTAGAACAGAATTCTCTGAAACAAGGATGGCCATTCTTCCTGGTTTGCCAGGTCCAGTACTAGTTTATGCCTGTTGTCATGGTAAAATTATTAATAATGCTCCATTTCACTCTCAGAAGGATCCTGGTTAATACAATAAATTATAAGGTTAGTTTACCTAAAATCCACAATAATTTCACAACTGCTGTACTGCCATCATATGCTTGAAATGGGAGACAATTTTACAGGAACTGGTATGCAACGTAATGATTGGTATGTAGTAAATGGAGGATTATAGAAGGCATTTCACTTCACCATTAAACCTCTTCATTATTAATAAACTCTCTTCCATAAAAACAGTTTAACTGCTTGTAAAAGTGAGTTTGTTCTTTGCAGATTTTTGTAATGAGATCAGTTTCTTAATAGGGACAGCTTGCAAAAATTCCTGACTCTTTGTTTCATAAGACTTTTGTTACTTTAGATTTACTATTCCCTCTATCCAACAGCTGTGAAAGTAACCGTTAAAAAATTCCAAATCTTATTCGAAGAATTTTGTTAAAAATCATCAGCAAATATTTTGTTGCCATTTCACTATAACTTCCAAAAGTAATGTTTTTTAAAAACGTATGGTGGTTTATTGGATATCGTATTAGAAATATTATTAGATTTCAAACATTGAAAACCCACTAAATTATTTCCTGAATCTGAGAGCTAGTAATTTTTTTTTTTTCAGATTTCACATTGAGCCTGAATCAAATGTTAGTGTCTGCCTTCTAAATGTTTGTATTTTACTAAGCTCTTTGGGTGATACAGCAAATGTGAGAAATACTTAGTGGCTTCAAAGATTTTATAGATACTCTATGTTTAGGGTCTTGGTAACTCACTTTTATGTATTGAAACTTTCAATTTCATGTCTTACATAGGTATGTTTATATGTTCCTGTATATTATGTACATCATACATTTTAGTGTTCCTTATTAAAAGGCTTAGCTTAAAATTATCACACTTTTGTAACGTGAATATCTTCTATTATTCCATCTTTAAGAGGTGAATTCTGTCCACCTTCAGATTACATGCTTTTTCTTTTGATACCACCTTTTAACAGAATCATAATGATGATAGGGTTAGCCCCAAAGTCATTTTGATCACAGGTAGTCTATTTTTTAAGAAAGCCAGATGTAAATCCTTCACCTTCATAAAATGGCAAATACTTGAGGGCATGATTAATTGTATTTTTGAGTCTTGAAACTTTTTGTTTTGCAGTCTTGCTGGCTGAAATTTTAACAAACAGTTTTTTCATTGGTCTACAGGAAACTCAGCCAAAGACTCAATATTTTTGTTTCAGACATATCCTGTAAAATTCTTTTTTTTAAGTGTCTATGCCAGATTTTCAGGAGGGCTGGAGGCTAAAACAAAAAAGTGCAACTGATATGTTCTAGAAAATGTAATTTTTGTTTTACTACCTACTTTTCCTCCTGATAATATCTATAGAAACTTTAATCAGAACTTTACACATTATTATAGAAGTGTAGTTTGTGGGACTGTGTTGTACATGTAGGAGTTAGGTGTCCCTTTCTGGTGTTCTTCCTTAGAGTCCTTAAAATACCTTTTATTCAAAGTACTTCTTACTCTACACTCTGACTATTGATATTCTTATTTGCCTTCCCCACAAGATTTTGAGTTTCTTCAAGATCTATGTCTTAAGAATTTTTGTATTCACACTACTTAGTACTGTGCTTACCCTATAACAAATGCTTATTGAATGCATGGAAAATATTTATTTTCTATCATGTAAATAGAAAATGATAATTCACTTATTTAGTAAAGCATCAGTGAATATACAATGAAATTATACTGTTTCAGGAACTGTATGTGAAAAGAAATTATGACATTTCCCGTAGAGTGTCTAAACAAATAAAATACAGTCAATCCATTGAACAACGACTTACTGCTGCCCTGCTGTGTGCTCGGTATTGTGCTAGGTGCTGGATAAGCAGATATTGGTGTAAAAGGACGTCAGGGACCTCTTTTCTACTTAGAGAAGGTTTTATTTTAACTGAGTTTTGAAGGATAAGTATTTCTTCCAGTGACATTTTAAGGAGAGAAATCTGTATTTGCAGAGGAATGAAGTCATGAGAAATGCCTAGAAAGTACCAGGTGTCTGTGCTGCAGCTATTTTGGTCAGAGCACGTGGGCGCTGGCTAGTGATGTTTTCTAGCAGTGCACTGCGCCTTCCATATATTCCAGAGAGAGGTAATATTGCAGTGCAATTTCAGTTTCCCAGCTTTTTAAAGGATTGAGTAGTGAATAACTAAGAAAGTGGGGAAACATTTTATATGAAGACATTTATTGCAGACGTCGGTATTAAAATATTACAAGCAGGTTTTACTTACATGTGAATTCCTAGATTGTTTTAAATTATTTTATATCCTTGCTTGGCTACTAACTATGATTTATGAGCATTACAAAGTTCAATTAATGGATGCATAATTATTTCTTTAAAATTTTTTTTCCAATATCTTTCTAGGTATTTTGAATTTTTTCTTTCCAGATATTGAATAGTGGAGAAGGATATTGAGTGCTTTTATGCTGGTTGTGCTCTCTTCCTAAAATGTTCTCTCTGTTAAAATTTGGATTTCTAATATTTTCCTGGAGACTTAGTTCTAAGAAACAAAGAACAAATCCACATGGATGGGGTGGATATTTTAATAAAGATCTAGCCTAATTTTTGTCAGTAGGATTATCTATTCATTTGACTTTTCTGAACATACTATCATACTGATTCAAAAGAATATATGTTTCAGACATATTTGTATTTGTTTTTTTGTATTCACTAGTGGATTTGTATGTGGTTTTATGTTTAAAAAACCTATGTAAGTAATAAAAGTAAAGACAATAATAACAACCACACCTAACACTTATTAACCCTTAGGAAGAGGCAGTATGTCATAGTGGTTAAGAGCACAGATTCTGGAGCCACGTTAACTGGCTTTTTGTCCCAGATTCACCATTTCCTAGCTGTGCAACTTTAGCAAGTTATTTAACCATTTCATCCTTCACTTCTTCATCTGTTAAATGGGGATAATAATAAGGCCTACCTCATGGAGTGGTTGTGAATGTGAGGATATATAATATGTAATATATTAATTATGTTATACATATTACAATTATAAAATTATAATTAATATATTTAAAATGTATATCTGGCATAGTTTTAAATTCAATAAATATTAGCTTTTAAAGTTATTATTAAGCATTTATTCTATACCAGGCACTGCACTATGCTTTATATTTATTATCTTTTAATCTTTAAAGCAGCTGTGTAAGGTGTGTAGTATTATCATCTTCAATTTCAGTAAGTCAACTGAAGTTCAGAAAGAATAAGAGATTTGTCTAAGGCCACAGAGTTAGCAAGTGCTTGTGATTTGAAGTCTAAAAGTCTAACTCTTACCGTGAACCACTTACATTTTAATTTTGAATTAATCAGTCTAATGATAAAATCTTGTGATTATTTGGGATGTATCAAAAAGAAAGGAAGTGAGTGCAGTGTATAATTGTAGGTAGTCATTGGTTGGAGGAGGAATGCTTTTATATGCTCTGGAAAAAATATTTTATTAGAAAGCAGTTTGTTGTGAAATCACACTAAGGTCTTAATATCAGCATCTGAGTATCTATGGTAGAATTTACGAAACATTTAGCAAATGTCTTAATGATTTAGTGAAGATGGGGTCAGAAAAAGCTGAGCCAAGCCTGGGCCTGGCATGCTGATTCATCGTAGGGGCTTTGCTGCCATCCTCAAGGGCTGCCTTTCAACAAATTGTTCCCCAAATGAAAGGCTTCTAGCTCCCTCTGGAGTTTGGTAATAATACACATTTTGAATAGAAAATTTTTGACATTTTTTAATGAAAACATTTTTTTAAATATGATTCAAATGTACTGATTTATTTAGCATCTAAAAATTCATGAATTTGAATCCCTAAGTTGTTAAACTACTCAGTTAACATTGCACCATCAGTCTGGTTTCTAATTCTTTTTTTCAGTTTCGAAGTCTCTTACTACCTTAAGTGTTCTTTATTTGGGGTGTGGCAAGAACTCTAAAATATAGTAGCTGCCATTTATACCATTCCTTCACACCTTTATCCAGGCCATATTAATGATTACTTTGCTTAATACTTAAGAATAGAAACATAAGTCTTACACTATTTTAATTATTCATAAATCTAGAAAAAGGTATTAAAATGATCATTTATGAAGGATTTTAAAAATATATATTTTGTGTGAATGAGTGTGTTCAAATTTCATGTTATTTAGTTTGTGTTTTGTGACCTTAGGCAGGTTATTTTAGTTCTTTCATCCTCCGTTTATCTTTAAAACGGATTTGATTAGACTATGTCGTCAAAGGTTACATAGGAAGAGCTTAATTAAATGTTCTCCAAGAAACAGGGAAGATTTAAAAAATTATATGTTTAGGAGACTATATCCCTAAATTAGGAAAGAATATTGGAGAAATTTTCTTTTCTAAATTAATGAGGAAATATAAGGCATATGAGATCAGAGGGAGGGTTAATGGCCTGAACCAAGGAAAAATGAAAGGGGGGATGTGAAGAAGTGGGATTTGATTTATTTATTCATCAATTAATGGCCATTTAGGCTCTTTCTGCTTTTTGGCTATTATGAACCATTAATGCTGTTATGAACATTTGTGTATGGGTTATTGTGTGGACATTTGTTTTAATTTCTTTTGGATATATGCCTAGGAGTTGCTGGGGCATAGGGTAATTCTATTTTTAACATTATGAGCAACTGCCAAACTGTTGTTCAAAGTGGACGCGTCACTTTACATTCCTACCATTTCTCTACATCCTTGTCAATACTTGTCATTGTCTAACTTCTTGATTCTTGCCAGTGCAGTGGATGTGAAGTGGGATCTTGTGGTTTTGATTTGCATCTGCCTGATAGCTAATGATATTGAGCATATTTTTATTTGTTTAGTGACCATTTGTATATCTTCATTGTAGAAATGTCTGTTCAGATCCTTTGCCCACTTCTTAACTGGTCTATTTGTCATTTTATTATTGAGTTGTATGAGTTCTTTACACACTCTAGAAATAATTCCTTATCACATTTATGACTTGCAAATATTTTCTTCCATTCTGTGTCTTTTCACTTTTTTGGTGGCATCCTTTGAAGCACAAATGTATTTCATTTTGATGAAGTCCAATTTTTTTCTTTTGTTGCTTATCTTTTGGTTCTACACCTAAGAAACAATTGCCTAATCCAAGGTCCAAAAGATTTACTCCGAAGTTTTCTTCTATGAGTTCTATAGTTCTAGCTTTTACATTAAAGTCTTTGATCATTTTTGATTTAATATATTTGTATGGTCCTACGAGCTTCTGATTCTTTTCTGATTTCAGATGCAGTATGTGGGGTGTATTGTCTGTAAAATGAGAGGTTGAATGCAGTGATCATTGAAATTCTTTGCAGCACAAACATTCTGTGATTCTGTGTAACTGAAACCTCATTGTCTTAATGTTATTTTCAATAGTGCCCTTATTTGTTGCAATGACTAAAACCCATGTGATAGCAGCTTCTAAAGAAGCATTTTATACCTGGCAGTATCGTGTGGCAAAGAAGCTCACAGCATTGGAAATAAATCAGATCTCATGGTCTCGAAAAGAAGGGAGAGAAAGGTATATCTTTTGATGCACATTTTTTAGTAACTCAGCAATATATAATTAATTATAAATTGTCATGCTTGAAATTGTGAATTGTTTTGATTACTAGAAATATTTTTCCATTAATCTGAAAATCTTTCAAATTTATCTGTTAAAATTTATCAAAATAAAATCATTTAATAAAAGGAGGCTCTTAGAGACAAAGGCAGGAAATCTGAGTTTTTATAAGGAAATAGCCACTCTCAGTCATCTACTCTTACCATATTAGGATTATTATGCTATCCTGAAATATGATTGTTCAATTGAGGTCTGCCATCTAACCAAAACTACAGTCTTATGGGTTAGTGGTAGCGGTGTTTCCAGGAGGGTGGAGGTGATTCTAGTATCAATCACCTTTTGAGAGTCAGATCCTTAGACACAGATTTGGAGGAAGTCTGTGAATGGGTCACTTGGCTTCTTTCTCTTGACCTGAATTCCAGAGAGTCTGGGGTTGAAACTATTTCTGGTAAGTAGAGGTAAAGAGAGCTCTCCCATACAGAGAAATTAGGATCCAGGATGGGGGATTCCCTAAGTAAATCTCTAGGTGTGCTGCACTTACTGTGTTTTGTAAGCTATACTGTCTCTGTTAGTGATACTGTTTCTTTGTCCTTTGTTGCTCACCTGAGCCTTTAAGTAAAGCATTTTGCTCAATGTTTCAACCTAATGATTATGAATGAGGGCATAGGCCTGTGTTGGTGGGGGTGGGCAGTGGGGAGTCAGGTCAGAAATCCCAGGTTGCTTTTTCAGATCATCTTCCCTCAAACATACTTAAGATCTGAATGCAATCTTCCCTTCTCTTTAAGGCTCACACATGTATTGAGTGCATGGTTAAGACAGGAGATATGTCCCCAGTAAAAGCGTTTTGGGACATGTGAATTCATGTGGAAGCAGAAAAAAACAGCTGAAAAATATTTTATCTTATCTTCTTGGTAGTTCCGAAAGACTCAATGGAAAGAATCTCTGGCATCTTCGAGGACAGCACATGGCAGTGGTAGCAATAATAAGCAATAGTTCCACAATCCACAGGGAGAAGGTACATCTTAGGTCAAAGTTGGGGCAGAAAAGTCTAGCCTCTTCATAGAGTGAGTGCCCTCTGTGAGCCAGCTAAAGAGATTCTGGTTTTTATTTAAATAATAAAGGCAGCATTACCTCATATTTCTATCTGGGATGTACTTACTGGTTTTACTGAGCAGATTCTCTCTGGACCTGTTTGCTCATCTGTAAAATATGGTTGATGAAAGCCAACACTGACTGAGTATTTCTTATATGCCAGACACTATAGTAAGTCTAGTCAATACTCTTATTATTCCTGTTTCACAGAGAGGAAGCTGAGACATAAGAGCTTAAACCATTTGCCACTAGCTGATAAGTAGATAAGGGACAGAGAGCTAGGTTTATCTGGCTCTGAAACTCTTTACTCAGATTGGCTTTTCTTATAGCAAGTACCGTACTTGTTTAAGGAGAGGAAAGTAGGTCAAACGATCTCTTGAGCAATCTCCTATTCTAACCTTTGACTTTTATTTTGTGATAACAAAATAGAAATAGTAACTGGATATACTTAATAGAAGTATATTAAAATGCAGAAACACAGCACCTCTAAGTTGGTATACCTTTCTGCATTAGTATATTTCTCTTAAATTTATTTAGCATTTGATCTCATTACATCGATGAAAGTACAATTATGATTTCAATTTAATGATGAAATTTCATAGTATTTTAAAGATAGAAAATGGCATGATTTCCCTGTGATTATATTACAACCTCAATTTCTTTAACCTCTTTTGTATATCACGCTCTGTGTTTATGTGTTTTGCAATAATTTTTTTTTATGCCTTTCAAAACCCTCGCAAAGGGGGAATTGTTACCTTTATTTTCCAGATGGAGAAATTAAGGCTCAGAGAAGTTAACTAACTTACCCAGGACCTCATAGCTACTCTATGATGTATCTTCTCTATTCTCCATTCATGTTAGTATTTTTTCAGCAGGCATTATTGAGCACCTGACAGTCTGGGACACTCTGCTAGGCCCTGTAGATGTATATAGTTTTTGCCTCCAGGAAACTCACCATCTAGTGGGAGAGATGAGTAAACTAGCAGTGATACTGTGGTGTGAATAGTATTATAATAAAGGTATCAGAGAGATGGCACATCTTCATAACACAGGAAACACAGGGAAGGATTCTTTACTGCAGAACAAAAATTCCATTAATTAGAACTTCCCAAATACATTTAAATTTTACCTTTATTAAGCACATCAGTAGAAGGGCAATTATGGAGAAACAGCAGGGAAACTTAGTATATTAGAAGTACTCCTGATTCATGTTCATTTGCAGAATAATGAGGCTTCATGAAATTCACTGGAAATATGTGATTTACTGTTTAGATGTATTTTTGGCCCAGCTTTCAGGAACAAATCACCTCCATAACTAGTAAACACGAAGCAGATAGTTTCTACCTTTATAAGGTTGATGTGTATCAAGAACTCTTTAAAATAATTAGGATATTTATATTAAATAACAATATTTATTGGTGCCATCCAATCCTTTAATTGTCCTAGAGATGATGAAATGGTATAACCCTTCTACTTTCTCTGAAATTCTTTTTTTAGGATCTATCATGTTGATGATACTCCTTCTGGGTCAGTGGATGGGGTGCTTGATTACAGTAAAGCCATTCAAGTGGGTGATTTTTAATTATGTTATTATTGCCAGAAAATGTTAATATCTGTAGATTTGGAGATACTGTAATTTTATTTGCAGACCTGAAAAAACATTTGTTTCCAGTGAGTACATATTACTCTATTAATTCTTTAAAAAAATTTCTATTCTGAAAAACTTTTTCTAGATGTTTTTTCTTCTTTGATTTTTAAAAATGTTTTTTTTGAAATAATTATAGTCTCACACGAAATTGCAAAAATAGCATAAAGAACTTCTTTATCCAGCTTCCCTCAATGGTGACATTGTATTTATAATATAATATCAAAATCAGGAAATTAATATTGATAATGGTACTGTGAACTATTCTTAAAGAGCAATTCTTTATTCAGTTTTCACTAGTTTTTAATCTCTAAGTGTGTGTGTGTCTAATTTTGTGTAATTTTATCACCAGAAAGGAACTTTCCTCATTCTCTTCATTTTCACACCCACCCTCCACCCCATCCCTGTCCCTTGGCAACCACTGATCTGTTTCCATCTCCATAGCTTTTCACTTTGAGGATGTTTTATGAATGGTATTATGGAGCATGTAACTTTTGAGATTGGCTTTTTTCACTGAGCATAATGCTCTTGAGATCCATCCAGGTCGTTGCCATGCCACGCCGTTTCCCCCTTCCTCGTTTGGGCACACTGGGCCTTCTGCCATCTGTTCATCTCTTATGACTAAGCTCATAGTGCTGTGCCTGGCATGCAGAAGGTGCTCAGGCAGTAAGTGTTATAAATACGTGTTGAAGTATTTTTCTGAGTGAATTGTTTACTACTTTATACCAGATTAGTTATTCAATAAGTATTTGTTAAAGATTAACAATCGATTCATTTTAGGGCACGAGGGATCCGATTTGTGCTGTCACTGCATCTGATAAGACACTGATTGTGGTAAGTTGCAAAGAAAAAACTTATTTTATGAATAATTAAATTGTAAAAGTAGGGAAACACAATATGTTTTGGGTTAGAATATCATCTTGTGAGCTAAGTCCAACATAAGAAGCAAGAAAATTTTAAAGATTTTCTGACATTGTTAATCATTCACAAATCAGCTGTGTATAAATAATAGTAGTAGATTAGGGGCTGCTGAGGAGAGTTTGACGCTGGGTTGAATGAGCCCTGGAAAGGGTTAGCAGATGGGGGGTGGATTGGATGGTGGTAGTGGTCTTAGGAAGTTTCCTCCTCCGTGTGGCCTGCTGTTTTGTACTGGAGAAAGTGCTTTGGCTCAGCTGCTCTCCTAAGACTTAGAATGAAGAGGTGGTGTGTTTGCTCGCCAGTAAAATAAAGAAGTCCATGGCATATTTTTGCTGAATTTTTCAAATAAAATCAATGTTACAGTGTCTTTCTTGAGCCCTTACATTTGAAAATATTAATTTTAGAGATGAATGTTTAATGTAGTAATGCTGGTGGAGTTATTGAATTTGAATTATGTCATCAGCCTTAATAACATATATTTCCATTTACAGTTCTAGTTACATTCTTTAGCAATTGGCTAATTTTGCAGGGAAAAATATCTTAAGATTGTGGTATTCATTTTTCCTCACCAAATGAATTTGGTGTGCTTTAAGCAGTTTGGTGTGTCTCAGATGGGTCTGTCCAGTCTTTTGTTTTTGTTTTTTTTAGATTCTTTGCTATATGGTGAGTTTTTTTTCTTGTTAGTTGTGTTTCTGCCATTTGCAGAAAAATATAACATGCACCTCAGTTCAGTCACAAAAACTGACATAATTCCTAAATGACAGTCTACTTATTAGAAACACACTCAAATAGTTTTTTAAATACCAGCCATAAGTTTTAATAGAGAAGATGTCTTCTGCATTTAAAACTGCTTTCCAAAGCCCCATAAAACTCTTAAAAGAAAACATAGCAGTAAACTCTTGGACAATGGTCTTGCCCATTTTTTTCTGGATACAGCCCCCAAGGAAGGGAAACAAAAGCAAAAATAAACAAGTGAGACTACATCAAAACTAAAAAGCTTCTGTGCAGCAAAGGAAACCCTCAACAAAGAAGAAAGGCGACCTACTGAAAGGGAGAATACATTCACAAAGATATATCTGACAAGGGGCTAATATCCAAACTATATAAAGAACTCAGACAACTAACACCAAAAAAGCAAATAATCTGATTAAAAAATGGGCAGAGGATTTGAATAGACATTTTTCCAAATGGCCAACAGGCACGTGAAAAGATGCTCCACATCATTAATCATCATGGAAATACCAATCAAAACCACAATGAGATAACACCTCACAAAAAAACCCCAAAAAACAAAAAAAAAAACAAACCAAAAAAACCCTGCTCTCCACTATTGAAATGTAAATGGTTTTTAGAGCCATTACTTTTTCAAAATTTTGAAGCCACAGGACCCCCTTTTTCAAAACCAAATCTTATTTCATATCCCAATCTATTAAATTATTTAAAGCCCATACCTCCCTTTTATACATGAAAAAATATCTTCCCCTTCTCCCCTCACTTTCCCCAGCCTTTCTGATAGGCCCCTCTTGAGAATCATGCCACAGTAGCACTGCTGCTTTGATTAAAAAGAGGAGAGGGAAAGAGGCTGAATGGAGCCTTCCACTTTGTCCCACTGCCACAGCGGGACAGACGGGTTCAGAAACCACAGCTCTCCCCTGTCTGTTGTACTGACTGTTGATCTGTCAGGCTCAAGGCTTGCACAGAGTTGCAGAGAAACATACTCTGTTTTATTTTTAAATACATTTAAACTAATATTCATTGTATCACTGCTTTCTGATCATTGCCTTTTTGCCACAAAATAGTATCAGATAGATGGCTATTGGGTAAAAATGGCAACTTTCAGTAACAACAATTTCACATGGTTATCTATAAGATTTTTTCACATATGTGAAATTTAATTCAATGAGTGCTTTATATTTTAGCTTTTGATATACACTGATTAACGTCTACAACTGTAAATAACCCTAGATGTTTCTTCTTTGTGATGTAAGAATTTGTGTATTATAAAGAGCTAGGTTTCTAACTTCTTCCTTGAATGTTAGATGAAAAAGATTAGACCACCTTCAGCCTCTTTAAAAAGGTTTTAATTAGATTAGGAGATAAATATGTACTCCATCACATGATTCAGTGTCAGAATTGAGAATTTGCCATGACACCATTTTTTGAAACAAATGTATGAACATATAGAGGGGTCTGGAGTTGTAATTTAATATTATTATGGCAAACATACTTTGGTAATCAGAAATAATTTCCATAGGGTCGTGAATCTGGCACCATTCAGAGATACAGTCTTCCTAATGTTGGTTTGATTCAGAAATACTCCCTAAATTGTCGAGCCTACCGGTTGTCCTTGAATTGTAACTCCAGGTAAGTCTGAGGACTCCTCATGCAGATGTTAAGTTTAGAAGTTATGATTTGGGATTGTCAGATTTATGTAATAAATGCTAAAATGTGTGTTTGTTTTAAACTTGTTTTATAGTTCAGTGTAGTTTTACTATACTGTATTTGTATTTAAATGTTTGTGTTTGCTATACTGTATTTGGTTTAGATGCCTTTCTTGAGCAAAATATAGAAATTATAGTATAATATTTAAAGTTATTTGCATACCAATTGCTTTAATTCTTTTGGATACTTTGTCATCACAGTGAAGCAAAATGGGGTTAGTTCCTGTCTTTATCAAATTTATGAAAGTTTGCTTAAAGCTATTTATTTATTTAAAACCACTTCTACCTTATGCCCAGGTTCTGATGAATTGATTTTGAAGAATGGTTCTAGGTAATTATGTTTGTGATCACTGCTGTCAATTTTATACTTTTTTCCCTTCCTCCAATTTCATTTTTCGTAGTCGTCTTGCTATCATAGATATGTCAGGAGTTCTCACTTTCTTTGACTTGGATGCCCGGGTGACAGACAGCACAGGACAGCAAGTCATTGGGCAGTTGTTGAAACTGGAGCGGAGAGATGTCTGGGATATGAAGTGGGCCAGAGACAATCCTGATTTGTTTGCAATGATGGAGAAGACAAGAATGTATGTTTTCAGAAATTTGGATCCTGAGGTAAAAACAAGAAGGGAGCATTAATAGTACATAAATAATGATCCAACTATGAAAACCTGGATATTCCCCCTTGTTTTTTCAAGAGGTTTGCTGGTCTTGGCTGCGTGGATTTCTGAAAATAAACAGAAACACTTCTCTGGAGTTTTAGAGCATTTGGTCTTCAGTGGGATTATTACTCACCCTCTAAATATTCTCTACTTTCTATAAAAGGCACTTCCTAATAAGCATTATCTGTTCTTTTTAAAAGATGGAATCATGGTCACTAACTATAAAGTATTTTTGTTTTTCCTCATCAAAGTTAAAAAATATTAAGAAAATTAGTAGTCTTATTTACCAAAATTACTTAAAACAACCTAACCAAAAAAATGTAGTTTTGAAATTGCCTTGTCCTTCCCTTCTCTTCTGCCTATTCTGTGCTCACTGTGTCTTACTGAAATTTGTATGCTTTTTGTCACCATTTATCCATATGCTTTCTTATCCTGATAATTCTAATAATATGCAGGTGTGAATGGAGATTAATCTGCTCTCCCTGGAGTATCAGGGAGCTCCTTTTCCACTAATTTTAAAGTTATATTCTGATTTTCTATTTGTGGCTCACATCAGCTAATTTTTAGGCTCTGAATTTTTCTGCTAGTCTGCTCTGGATCAACTGTCAGCTGTCATGTAAAGGAAATTCAGAATAATGTGAGTGACAGCCTAATAAAAAATCATTAAGAAGATAAATCTTTTAAACAATTTTTAAATTATTAATGGACTTTCAATTTAGAATTTTCAATGCTCCTGCTATATTCTAATGTCAATGATAAGAGATGAGTTAATAATGCTGCGTGTCATTAATTGATGTTTGTTTGGACTTATAACTTCATTCTTGGGCAGGAACTGCAGGCTTGGGCCCCTGAGCTGCCAAAGATGATCTGTAGTAATTTATTTAATGGTAAACTATTTGCCCCTTTAATATCCTAAATTATTTTCGTATTTCCCCATTGGAGCCCCACTCAGGATCTTTGGGTTCATAAATGATCGATGTAAATTGCTCTCAAAGGCTCTATTAAAGCTTTTAGGAGTCTTGAGGACCTTTGTAATTTTTAGACCCTGAGTAATGGCTCAAAGGAAGGGCATCCAGGGCCACTGCATTTGACCTGTAAGAACAGGCTTCTGACACGGGTCAAAGGGAAATTTGACCCTTGCCGCAAAACAAGTATGCAAACGTGACAGGATAACCTTGAGGATGGGAGTAGAATGCTTTTTGAATGTTAGAGTCCTTATTCCATCTTTGGCCATGCTCATGCTAATTCAGAACTCATATGCCTGGAGAGGTGAGAGTGTTATGCCTGGCTGTTCATAATGTGTGTGTAGCACACATGATCAATCTAGTACCAAGTGAAATCTTTGCCTGGTGGAAAGTGTTTCATAAGTAGTTTTAAACAGAACAGCCTTCTTTCTTTTTTAAAAAATTTGAGTTTGTTGTCTAACTTGGCAGGTACTTTCATTTCTATTAGATTTAGAGCTAGAGGAATTTCTTATAACCTTACCACTGACTGGATTTCTTTACAAACCATGCTGTACTGTTCTTTTCATTCATGAAAACACTGGCTGGCTGTGGTCTCTGCTTGGTTAGTTTCTCTGCTATTCATTCCACTAGCAGCTTATTGACTGATCATGTAAGGACATACTCTTCGAAACAGAACTTACTGGAACTTCTTCAGGGCATAGTATTCTATTTTCTCACTCAGGTTATTGTTTCATAATTAATATACTAAATATATTTTTATCCATTTTGATGTTAATATAAATTCTAGAGTTTACAACTTTAAGTTGTAAGCCTCTCCAGATAATATATGAGAAAAGGATGCCATTTGTGTGCAAATTCCTAATTTACTGATAGAGCACATTTTTTTTAAGAATGTGGGAATGAGTATTTGATGTGATATTCCCTGCTTCATCATTTTCATTTCCAGTGACCCTTTCAAGGTACTGGGTTGACTCTTTTCTCTTTTTCTTGGATATTCCCTCTCAGTGGTACTATTTCATATTCATATTCCCTCCTCTCTCATCTTTTCATCAATCAGGCTCTCATTTTTATACATTTGTTCTTTTCTACACAAGGGTTTTCCAGACTTTTAAATACATACCTTCATATATACCTACTTACTTATTTAGAAATTATATACATGACCTACAGTATTAATATAGGTACATGGTTGAACCATGTCCCTCAAACAGAAATTTTAAAAGAATGAGAAAAAATGAAATTTTAACAGGATGAAGTAAACTTTATTTTAAAATGTCATGGTAATTGTTATGGTTCATGCTACCATTAGCTGGTGTCTCAAGCTTACATACTTTAGGGTGAGGAATTATTAGTTTAGTGAATGCAGTTCCCATGTTTCAAAAGTCTACTTCATAATTTTTATTTTTTAGCTGAATTTTTGTCAGACCTGATTAGAATGCCACTGTTTTCACTTTGTAATGTTGCTGACCCAGGAGTTGGTACTAAGAGTAAGAGAGGTGACAGTCTGCCTTCTCTCATTTGTTTATGTTGCATTGTCAATATTACCTTTAATTCACAAGTGCTTTGGAAGAAGCTTTTTAGAACACTTGCCCAATTTATGAGGATCAGCCAATATTAGATCCTATAATCCCTAAATCCATGTGGGTATGCACAAACTTTGGTGTGTCACAATATGCCAGAATGCAATGGAAAAGTAAAGGCCCTTCAGGACACCTCACCTGCAGTATTGTGCATGTTATAAGACCTTCTGACTTGTGTAACTGAGTAAGAGTGCGAGTGTTTCTTGGTATACTATAGATTAGTAAAGTTTTAAATACTTTTTGATAAAAATAAATACCTTGGCTATTGCTTAGGTGAGTGCATCCTGCTTTGTAGACCACTGGTCTAAATTCATAGTGATTTGAAATGTAGGTGGATATCTAGTGAATTTTGGAAAATAAAGAAAATCAGTTGCAATAATTTAAGCAGAAGTTGAATTTTTTTTTCCTCGTGCTTTTTATTTTATTTATTTATTTTTTTAAAATTTATTTTATTTTAGTATCATTAACCTACAATTACATGAGCAATATTGTGATGATTAAACTACCCCCTTCATCAGGTCCCCCCCACCAACCCTATTACAGTCA
>JAQQAC010020896.1:14678094-14778130 GCA_029783875.1 Phataginus tricuspis | reverse complement strand
GCATATAGATGCTCGTAATATTCTCTTATAATTCTTTGTATTTCTGTGGGGTCCGTCGTTATTTTTCCTTTCTCATTTGTGATTCTGTTTATGTGTGTAGTTTCTCTTTTTCTCTTAATGAGTCTGGCTAGGGGTTTATCTATTTTGTTTATTTTTTCAAAGAACCAGCTTTTGGTTTCATTGATTTTTTCTATTGTTTTATTCTTCTCAATTTTATTTATTTCTCTTCTGATCTTTATTATGTCTCTCCTTCTGGTGACTTTGGGCCTCATTTGTTCTTCTTTTTCCAATTTCAATAATTGTGTCCTTAGACTGTTCATTTGGGAATGTTCTTCCTTCTTTAAATGGGCCTGGATTGCAATGTACTTTCCTCTTAAGACTGCCTTCGCTGCGTCCCACAGAAGTTGTGGCTTTGTGTTGTTGTTGTCATTAGTCTCCATATATTCTTTGATTTCTGTTTTGATTTGGTCGTTAACCCATTGATTCATTAGGAGAATGTTGTTAAGTCTCCATGTATTTGTGAGCCTTTTTGATTTCTTTCTAAAATTTATTTCTAGTTTTATACCTTTGTGATCTGAGAAGTTGGTTGGTAGGATTTCAATATTTTTGAATTTACTGAGGTTCTTTTTGTGGCCTAGAATGTGGTCTATTCTGGAAAATGTTCCATGTGCATTTGAGAAGAATGTGTATCCTGCTGCTTTTGTGTGCAGAGTTCTGTAGATATCTGTTAGGTCCATCTGTTCTAGTGTGTTGTTCAGTGCCTCTGTGTCTTTACTTATCCTCTGCCTGGTTGATCTATCCTTTGGAGTGAGTGGCGTGTTAAAGTCTCCTAGAATAATTGCATTGCTGTCTATTTCCTCCTTCACTTCTGTTAGTATTTGTTTCACATATGCTGATGCTCCTGTGTTGGGTGCATATATATTTATAATGGTTATATCTTCTTGTTGGACTGACCCCTTTATCATTATGTAATGTCCGTCTTTATCTCTTGCTACTTTCTTCGTTTTGAGGTCTATTTTATCTGATACAAGTACTGCAACACCTGCTTTTTTCTCTTTGTTGTTTGCTTGAAATATTTTTTTCCATCCCTTCACTTTTAGTCTGTGTATATCTTTGGGTTTGAGGTGAGTCTCTTGTAAGCAGCATATAGATGGGTCTTGCTTTTTTATCCACTCTGTTACTCTGTGTCTTTTGATTGGTGCATTCAGTCCATTTACATTTAGGGTGATTATTGATAGATATGTACTTATTGCCATTGCAGGCTTTAGATTCGTGGTTACCAAAGGTTCAAGGGTTGCTTCTTTACTATCTGACAATCTAACTTAACTTTCTTGTTAAGTTATTGTGAATGCCGTCTGATGTTTCTTTATCTCTCCCTTCCTATTCTTCCTCCTCCTTTCTTTATATATTAGGTGTTTTATTCTTTGCCTTTAGTTGGTATTTGGATGGTCTGCTTTCTTTGCTATGCTTTTATTTTCTCTGGTGACATCTTTTTAGCCTTAGGGGTGTTTCCCTCTAGAGCAGTCCGTTTAAGATATCCTGTAGTGGTGGTTTATGGGAGGCAAACTCTCTCAACTTTTTTTTGTCTTGAAATTGTTTAATCCCTCTGTCATATTTAAATGATAATCGTGCTGGATACAATATTGTCGGTTCGAGGCCCTTCTGTTTCATTACGTTAAATATATCATGACATTCTCTTCTGGCCTGTAAGGTTTCTGTTGAGAAGTCTAAAGACAGTCTGATGGGTTTTCCTTTGTAGGTGATCTTTTTCCTCTCTCTAGCTGCCTTTAATACTCTGTCCTTGTCTTTGATCTTTGCCATCTTGATTATTATGTGTCTTGGTGTTGTCTTCTTTGGGTCTCTTGTGTTGGGAGATCTGTGGGCTTCTGTGGACTGTGAGAGTATTTCCTTCCCCAGCGTTGGGAAGTTTTCAGCAATTATTTCTTCAAAGACACTTTCTATCCCTTTTTCTCTCTCTTCTTCCTCTGGTACTCCTATAATGCGAATATTGCTCCGTTTCAATTGGTCACACAGTTCTCTTAATATTCTTTCATTCTTAGAGATCCTTTTATCTCTCTCTGCCTCAGCTTCTTTGTATTCCTGTTCCCTGTCTTGTAATTCCTTGATCGTGTTTTGAACCTGATTCAATCTGCTGTTGAGCCCGTCGATGGCTTGTCTCATTTCTGCGTTGTCTTTCCTCACTTCCCTCACTTCCTCCCTCAGCTCTTGCACATTTTTCTGTAGATCTGTCAGCATGGCTATGACTTTTATTCTGAATTTTTTTCTGGAAGACTGTGCATGTCCATTCCTTCAGCTTCTTTCTCTGGGGTGGTGTTTGTCTGAAGCTTTGTCTGTATCATATTCTTCTGTCTTCTCATGACTATAGAATTGGTTGTTGGTAGCAAGGAGAGATAAGAAAGGAGAGAAAAGAAAAAAAAAAGAAATTTCAACTAATAATAAAAAAGTAAAGGGAAAGAGAGAGAAAGGAAAAGAAAAGGAAGAAAAAGAAAAAGCAGCAACAAGTTAAAGAAAACAACAACAACAACAACAACAACAAAACAACAACAACAAAGAAAACACCAAAACGCCCACCGGGGGTGGTTTCTGTGTGAATGCTGTAGGTGGCGCTATTGCTCCACTATTCCAGAGCCGTGGCCACGTCGCTCCACACGGCCCTTTAAAGCTGTGGCCGGGGTGAGAATGAATGGGAGGCTGTTGAAAGAGAGGGAAAGAAAAAAAGGAAAAGAAAGGGGAGAAAAAACAGTAACAACAACAAAAAAAGCCACTGAGAGTGGGTTCCGCGCGAGTGCTGTAGGTGGCGCTGTTGCTCCACTATTCCAGCGCCACTCTATATTTCTGGCTGGGTTGATAACAATGGGAAGCTGTTGATCTCCGTGGGGGTCTCAGTGGCAGGCACCCTTTCCCAGTCGCCAACCAAGGGGTCCAAAGCTCCCCAGGACTCCCAGCGTGCTGGGCTCAGTTTGCGGGGCTATCCGGCCCCTCTACTGAGCTCCTGTCTCTTTAAGACCGCTGAGGTAGAGTGCGCACTTTTCTTCCCTTTTTTCTCCTTTCTTTTTCCTTCCCGGAGCCTGCCGCGGGCAACTTGCACGTTCCGGGCTGGGACCCTGTGCCCTCTGTCTCTCCTATCTCCGCTACACCGCAGGCTGTGTGTCGGCACTCCTGGCGCAGACTTCCACTCCCTCCCAGCTCTGAATCCTATCCTCCTGCTGGAGCGCTGGGGGAGAGGAGCGCTCGGTCCGCTCGCGGCTCCATACCTTACCCGCCTTGCTGGGACTCCCCTGGAGTGCTGCGGTGGAGGGGCGCTCTGGTCAGGCTGGATCGCGTTTCCGTCCCGCCTCGCCGGGTGCTGAGTCCTCTGTCCGGAGTGTCTGGCCGCCGGAGCTCTGGGGGGGGGAGCGCTTGGTCCCATCTGGTTGCTGCTCCGTATCCCTTCTGCCTCACCGGCTGCCAAGTTCTCACAGGTGTAGCTGTACGCTGTGCACTTTCCTGTGTATTCTGGTCTCTCTTTTAGGGATAGTTGTATTTGCTGTATTTTCGTGAATAAATATAATGTTGGGAGGAATTTTTCTGCTGGTCCGTTCACGTCGCCATATTCCCGGAAGTCGCTGATAATAATATTTTAAATCATGATATGTTGAAGGAAAATTTTGTATAATTCAGTGTAACATTTGTTTTTGTCTTTAAAGGAACCCATTCAGACTTCTGGATATATTTGTAACTTTGAGGATTTAGAAATTAAGTCTGTTCTTTTGGATGAGATATTAAAGGTAATTCTTAAAAAACAATTATCTTTCTGTTGCTCTCTTGCCTGGGATTCATTTTTTCACCAGATAGTGTAGTGAACCGGTTCCGAGTGTGGACTGATATATCTGGGTTCCTACCCCACTGTCACTTTGCTACCTTTAGGCAGTTTCCTTCAGCATTTTGAGCTTCACTTTCCTTTCCCACTTATGAGCCTCAATTTTTACCTCTATAAAATGTGGATAACAATAGTACCTATCTTACAGGATTGTTATTTTATATGACAACATGTGAAAAGCTCCTAGTACAATGCTTGGGTCAGGAGCTCAAAAATGGTAGCTAGTTGTTTTTTTATATTCATAACAAAGAGGTACTGAAGAAATATTTGACAATTCAGGCTTTTTCTAGTTTAGGATAGTTGAGCAACTTTTTGTTTGGAGGTCTACTATTTTCCCTTTTTTTTTTCGAGTTTTATAAAATAATCTATTTCTGATTGCAGAGATCTTTTTGAATCCCTACTTTGGCCTTCATTGACCACCTACTGAGTATCTTTTTCTCTAAGAATATATGGAGAACAGTTTTACCTTCATTTAATCTAAAACATTTACTTTTTCTATGTACTTCATATAATTTTTTTGGAATTTGGATAGTAGGTTTTAAATTTTCAGAAGTCAGTTGCAGTTTGTAGCATGTTTTCATATTTTGTTGGGATATTTAAATTGCAGTTGTTTTTTTATGAGCTAGTTTCTTTTTTTCTGTGTCATGACCACGCTGCAGCAGTAAGACAGGCCCTCACCCAAAATTTGGTTTGGCTGTCCAAAGTGATGACCCTACGGACACACCAAGAGGATATTAAAAGGTTATTACTTACAAAATAAGGCTTCTGGGGGAGGAAAGAAGGGCTGGCTTCCCAGGCTGGTCCAAAATGATCTGAGAGAGCAGGGAAAGGAGGCTTGCTTGGAGCTATTTGGTAGAGGATGTGGCTGGGTGAGGGCTCCCAAGGGTAGGGGCTTGTGTAGTTTGAAACTCCTGCTGTTGCCAAAGAATGGAGCACTTGGGCTTTCTTATCAGCTTTCCCTGATGTGAGGAGAAGGGGAAGGGTGAGGGATGAGTCTTAAAAGCTGTCAGCATCAAAAATGAAGTCTGAAGGTTTATTGCAGTCTAGGATTATTTAATATCCAAATTTCAGCATTTGGCTCTTCTCTGTGTGGACAGAACTTCTGCAAAGAGTAAATAAAAAGATCTTGTCTGCAAAGAATAAATAATAAGGCTTGTAGAAGATTTGAACCTGTTTCTTATGCAATTATTGGCCTATTTAATACATAACATCAGAAGATATATGTTTTCCTCTTTTCCTCTCATATGAATGATGGCAAGTTTGTCTGCTTGTCTTCTTTCCCAAATGATTTAGGGTTTGGAAACACTTTTTAGAAGATGTGGTTTTGTCAATGTCTTCTTAAAAACAAAACCATAGGTGGGTAGAATCAAACTAAGGTATCTGAAATAGCTTGTCCACTTTTATTTACTAATGGTTTGATAGAGAGTGAGCTTTATGAATCCTCAACATCTAGCAAGGGTCTGATATATAGTTGGTTTTTAGAAGTGTTTGGTAAATTGATTCTTAAAAAATGAATAATGACTTTATTCTTTTAAAAAAGATTTATCGTTATATAGAATTCAATCAGCATTGAAAAGTGCTGAAAATAAAGAAAAAAATCCCCATAAATCCCACCACTGAGATATTTTAATCATTACATTAGATAAATATCAGCACATCATTCCATTCGGTTGTAAGCTGTTACCAGAAACAGGTTGGGGGTGCTATGGGTCAGCCAGTGTATGTCTCCAAAGGTCTGAAGCAGGAGAACCCTGGGTCAGTTCTGAGACTGAACAGTGTAAGGCGCACGGCTAGGCCTTGTTCTTCATGTTTATGTGTTGTCACATTTAATCCTCACAGCTCTAGGCTGTACACTTATTATCTCCTCCATTTGCTCAGATGAAGAATCTGAGACTTAGAGAGAGAAGCTAATTTTCCAGTGACACCCAATTAGCAGTAGGCAAAGACGTGATTTGACTCCATGCTGTCTGGCTTCCAAGCTGGTATGTGTAATTAGTAGCATTGGTAGAAATGAGGAAGGAGAGGTAATGGGGGCAGGAGCCCAGGTCATCTGAAATCTCATATGCTTTACTGTGGAGTTTGGACTTCATCTGGAGTCAGTGGGAGAGTAAAACAGGAGAGTGACATGATTGGGTTTCTGTTTCAGGAAGATGGCCTTGGTTTCCCGGGTGGGCAGGGCGGCGTGCCTCAGGAGAGACTTCACTTGTGGGTTGTGGGGGTTTTCCCAAAAGACCCATACACGGGGATTTCTTTTCTTCCCAGCTTTGCTTATAATGTGGTGCAGTTTTTTTTTTGATTGTATAAAAGAAACACATACTCTGAAGGCAACTATTAGAATTCCTTTCTTTTCATCTTTACGTGTAGAATCCAGAACATCCTAACAAGGATTATGTAATTAACTTTGAGATTCGCTCCCTGCGAGATAGTCGAGCCTTGATTGAGAAGGTTGGAATTGAAGATGCATCTCAGTTCATAGAGGACAACCCACACCCCCGACTTTGGTATTTAAAAATAAAAGATCATCCCCAAATGTCTGGTTTATGCCTTTAAAGTCACAGGTCTATTGCTCCCACTCTCATGCTGGCCTCTGTGGGAATAGGCTTCCTTCTTGCTCCTCTCTTTAAAATACAGAAATTCATTTAAGATTTGGAAATACTCAAAATAAGCAGACTATTAAAGGAAGCATGTGTAAATGTATTAAAATAATCACGTGTCAGCATGTTTCACTGGTAACAATAGGTATAGTAATTGAATTCTGCTTCAAGACTTGTTTAGCAGTAATTTGCAATAGGCTTTTCTGTTTCTTTTGTAAACAAAGGCGCCTACTGGCTGAAGCAGCCCTTCAGAAACTGGACTTGCACACTGCAGAGCAAGCATTTGTGCACTGCAAAGATTACCAAGGCATCAAGTTTGTGAAGCGCCTGGGCAGTCTGCAGAGTGAGTCCATGAAGCAGGCTGAAGTTGCTGCCTACTTTGGCAGATTCGAAGAGGCTGAAAGAATGTATCTTGATATGGACAGAAGGTAAGTAATGAATGGGCAGGCATCCCAGAATACTTTCACAGTTCATGATTTTTTTACAAATGAGGAAATAGACTAAATGTATCATACCATCACTTTTAGAAAGTAATTTCAGTTTGAATTACAACTTAGATATTCCACATGCCCCTCATTAATCTATGTTTTGTAACTTGGGAGCAGTTTTCTTCTCTGTTTTTATATATATTAATGGCTGGCCATGGGACGTTTTCTCATTTGGTAGAGTAAAAAAAATCATATTGACCACAGAGACCAGGCGCGTTTATCTTTATTACACAGCTCATTATTTGGAATCTCTCTGTTGGCTTAGGCCATTATTTAATTTTCTGTTTTCAAGGAACATGAAATGAAAATCAAAGGTATTTAGGGATTGAGTTTTATTCCGTCTATTTCATTTTAGATTTACATCAAATAATTATGAACTTCATTTCAGCTGTAATCATTTTGTCTAATTTTCATTAGTATTATTTGTACTTCCAGGAGAGCCCTAATACAATTTAAGCCCTGAAAAGAAAGATAAAACCAAAAGTATGTGTTTAGTGTTTGGTTTTTAAATAAGCCTGATCAGATCTAGGAAATTGGTGAAAATAGGTGATTATTATTTACATAATTATTTTGCCAAGGAAATTAGAGGGCCAGGAAAATAAAAGGCAGGAAGTGGTTTCCTTTTGTCTATTCCAGGTTCTCCCCGTGGCCTTTACTTGGTCAGGTTAAGGTACTAAAATGTGTGGAGACTAACATTGCCTGTCTGTTCACTGCTGGGTATTCTCAGTACCCTACAATTGAACCCAGTACATAGTAGGCACTTGATCAATGTTTGTCAAATGAATGAATGAATCAGTGAATGAATGAATGCCACTGCTTATAGAGATCTTGCTATTGGCCTCCGGCTGAAATTGGGAGACTGGTTCAGAGTGCTCCAACTCCTGAAAACTGGATCTGGTGATGCAGATGACAGTCTCCTTGAACAAGCTCACGATGCCATTGGCGATTACTTTGCCGATCGCCAGAAGTGGTAGGTAATCTCTCGAATGACAGAAGTGGTAGGTGATCTGTCTGGACCTCTTCATCCATTCATCAGCACTTAAAACAGTAGCTGCCTGAGAACTTCCCTACGAATTAATGCTAGGGAAATGGAGACTACCTGCCTGGATCCTAAAATTCAAATAGCTCTACATTCACAGTGGGGAGCAAGAGACCCTAAAAGTTGTTATGTAAGCACTATAAAACTTGGGAGTTTCCAAACTCACAAACTTGCCTTTAATTCAAAGCAGTTTTCTACTGTTTGAGAACCATAGGGTGCGATTCTAAGACATTTTAGGATTTTTTTCTGAAAAGGCAAAAGAAAGCATTTTATATTGCTTATTTTATTATAGATTATTTTCAGAAGTCATTGGCTTTTATTTGTAAGTTTTCATTTTGATCAATCTGTTTATGTCAGTGTTTGGGAGTACAGCTGTATTTGAGATTTATAGAATGTTTCTTAAGAATGCTCAAAGACTGTTGCAATTAAAATATTTGGCATACAGTCTTTAGTTTTTTTTCCCAATTCATATGCTTCAAAGACATTCTGTAACTGTAGATGTTGACTACAGCAATGCTAGTAATTCTAATGAAGGAATTTTTTTTGTAAAAGTGATTATTTATCAGGAGATTCACCTTAGTTTTTTTTTCTTTTTTTCTTTTGGTATCATTAATATACAATTACATGAGCAACATTGTGGTTACTAGATTCTCCCCATTATCAAGTCCCCACCAAATACCTCATTACAGTCACTGTCCATCAGTGTTAGCAAGATGCTATAGAGTCACTACTTGTCTTCTCTGTGTATACTGCCTTCCCCGTGCCCCTGCCCAACATATGTGTGCTAATTGTAATGCCCCTTATTCCCCTTCTCCCTCCCTTCCTACCCATCCTTCCCAGTACCTTTCCCTTTGGTAACTGTTAGTCCATTCTTGGGTTCTGTGAGTCTGCTGCTGTTTCGTTCCATCAGTTTTTGCTCCACAGATGAGTGAAATCATTTGGTACTTGTCTTTCTCTGCCTGGCTTATTTCACTGAACATAATACCCTCTAGCTCCATCCATGTTGTTGCAAATGGTAGGATTTGTTTTCTTCTTTCTTGTTTTCTTCAATGGAATAATATTCCATTGTGTATATGTACCACATCTTCTTTATCCATTCATCTACTGATGGACACTTAGGTTGCTTCCATTTCTTGGCTATTGTAAATAGTGTTGTGATAAACATAGGGGTGCATATGTCTTTTTGAAACTGGGATCCTGCATTCTTAAGGTAAATTCCTAGGAGAGGAATTCCTGGGTCAAATGATATTCCTATTTTTAGTTTTTTGAGGAACCTCCATACTGCTTTCCACAATGGTTGAACTAGTTTACATTCCCACCAGTTGTGTAGGAGAGTTCCCCTTTCTCTGCATCCTTGCCAGCATTTGTTGTTCCTATTCTTTTCTATGTTAGCCATCCTAAGTGGTGTGAGGTGATATCTCATTTTGGTTTTAATTTGCATTTCCCTGATAATTAGCCATGTGGAGCATCTTTTCATGTGCCTGTTGGCCATCTGAATTTCTTCTTTGGAGAAGTGTTTTTTCAAATCCTCTGCCCATTTTTTAATTGGATTATTGGCTTTTTGTTTGTTGAGGCACGTGAGTTCTTTATATATTTTGGATGTCAACCCCTTATTGGATATGTCATTTACAAATATATTCTCCCATACTGTAGGATGCCTTTTTGTTCTGCTGATGGTGTTCTTTGCTGTACAGAAGCTTTTTAGCATAATGTAGTCCATTTGTTCACTTTTGATTTTGTGTCCCTTGCCCAAGGAGATGTGTTCAGGAAAAAGTTGCTCATGTTTATATTCAAGATATTTTTGCCTATGTTTTCTTTTAAGAGTTTTGTGGTTTCATGACTTACATTCAGGTCTTTGATCCATTTTGAGTTTACTTTTGTGTATGGGGTTAGACAATAATCCAGTTTTATTCTCTTGCATGTAGCTGTCCAGTTTTGCCAACACCAGCTATTGAAGAGGCTGTCATTTCCCCATTGTATATCCATGGCTCCTTCTATTGTATATTAATTGACCATATATGATTGAGTTTATATCTGGGCTCTCTAGTCTGTTTAATTGGTCTATGGGTCTGTTCTTATGCCAATACCAAATTGTCTTGATTACTGTGGCTTTGTAGTAGAGCTTGAAGTTGGGGAGCGAGATCTCCCCTGCTTTATTCTTCCTTCTCAGGATAGCTTTGGCTATTTGGGGTCTTTTGTGGTTCCATATGAATTTTAGAACTATTTGCTCTAGTTCATTGAAGAATGCTGTTGGTATTTTGATAGGGATTGAATTGAATCTGTAGATTGTTTTAGGCAGGATGGCCATTTTGACAATATTAATTCTTCCTATCCATGAGCACGGGATGTGTTTCCATTTACTGGTATCTTCTTTAATTTCTCTCATGAGTGTCTTGTAGTTTTTAGAGTATAGGTCTTTCACTTCCTTGGTTAGGTTTATTCCTAGGTATTTTATTTCACCTTAGTTTTAAAAGTTTTTCTTTTTTTCTTCTCATAGGTTGAATGCTGTGCAGTATTACGTAAAAGGCCGGAACCAAGAACGCTTAGCTGAATGTTATTATATGTTAGAAGATTTTGAGGGATTGGAGAATCTTGCCAATTCACTTCCAGAAAACCACAAGTTGCTTCCAGTATGTATTGCAACTTTAGTTTTTAGAATTTTTAGGTTACTTTATAAGGTTTTTATGTTATAGTGGGGAAGTATCTTCTGCAATAAAGAAAATATTTAATGTATAATCTCATAGTTTCTTAGACATGGAATGACACTTTTAATTGTTAAAATAGTAAATCAATAGGACGGAATGCTTGAAAATGGAGGGAAAATTTGTCACATTCCTACTACTTTAACATGATCACAGTCTCATGTAATCTTGTTGGTTTTATGAAATTGCTAGCTGAATACATGAAATATTTACAGATAAAATGATATTGTTTCAGAGATTTGCTCCAAATTAATCCAAGCTGGACCTGGGGATTAGTGCATGTATGTGTTATATATTTTTGAAATTTTCTATAATAAGAGTTTAGAAACAGTTTGACTTTTATTAGGTTATACTGACAATACAGTATTTAATGTTAAAAAGAAACAAAAAGCAGAGTTCTTTGCAACTTTGTTTTGAATGTTCTTTTTATTTTGATATACTGTTGAATAATGTTAATGAGTTTATTTTTATTTATTTTATCTAAAATGTAAACCCCTGAGCTGTATGATACCTGTTGTATTAGCAGCTGTCAACTGCAGGGTCTGGAAATGTAACGGTTGTGAGTTCTGCCACAAATATTTTGTCAATAGATGAGTGTAGAATTCTAATATTCAGTTTTCACTATAGTGAATTAGAGAAGTTATCTCTATAGTAATGGCATTTTCATATATCATTATCCTCAATTCTGTATATTTTCTTGCATAAGAAAGAAACTGAGATTACTTTTTGCCATGGGTATAGGGACAATGTATCCTACATTAGTGTTAGACGTTTGTTAGGTGTATCTAATGATACAGAAAAAAATGTTGCTGTAGAGTATCCAAAATAGTGATGTTACTGAGTAAATACTAAGTAATCTTAGCTATGATAATAATCAGATAATAAAAATAATTAAAAATGTTGAATCAACTTTTGGAGTTTTTAATAATATGGGAAATGTACATAATATTTAAGTGGAAAATGCAGAATACAGAACCATTTAGTATGATCAGAATACATACACCAGCTTACCCATACATATCTGTTCACAGGACAAAGATGTTAGGAAATTACATCAGACTATTGAGAGAGGTTTCTCATGGGTACTAAGAGTATGGGTAATTTTACATTTTTTGTGTTTTCTAATTTTTTTTAATCATAAGAATGTATTCTTTTTAATCAGAAAAACGTAAGCATTACTTTTAAAAGGATAGTTGGATACAAAATATATTTTTATGATATTTCCCAAAATGTTTTAGAAATAAGGGCAGAGAGGAAGAACTGGCCCATTAAATATTCAAAAGAAAAAAAGGGGGGTTTCTGAAAATGGAGAGTACTGCCAAATGGGTATGATTGGTTTTTGCTGTGATTCTCCCTCCTTGCTACCAACCTCCAAGGAGCTCTTTTGCATCTAGCTTCTTGAACTGATGAATGGCCAACTTGTCTGGGGCATTTCTTTATAGAAGTATTTGAGAGCCCCGTGAATGTGAGATTTTTCCTTAAGCCTCTCATTTATGATTATGATTGATTATACCATCAGTTGCCTTAACGGTTTTTTACCTATTAGTGTGGGGTTTATTTCAGAGCTTGACATTACTGTAAACTAGCTACTCAACTGAGGGAAGAGTGCAGTATCTTCAGGACCTGGTTAAGAATCAGAACCCATGTGTGCCATAGAAGCACAGGTTTAAAAAAAATTTTTTTATTAACGTATCATTGATATACAATCTTATGAAGTTTTTACAACATTCACCCATATTATCAAGCCCCCCCACACTGTCCATCAGCATAGTAAGATGCTATAGTGTCACTACTTGTCTTCTCTGAGAAGCACAGGTTTTACAGAAGGTGATGCCTTAGCATCCTTTCTAGTTTGTAGCCTCTGTCCCTATGTCTGTTTAAGGGAAAAATCACTGTAATATTGTGAATTCAATATTCATATGTCCCATATGTAGAGTTTTGTAAATTAAAAAAGTGATTTTCTTGGTCTGTGAAATCAGGCAGAATTGTTTTGTCCTTACAGGAAATAGCACAGATGTTTGTGAGAGTTGGAATGTGTGAACAAGCAGTGACTGCATTTTTGAAATGTAATCAACCAAAGGCGGCAGTGGATACCTGTGTACATCTCAACCAAGTAAGGAACTAAAAATTCAAGTCGCTTATTGAAGGCTGTTGCCAATGGAAGGGTTGAAGAGCTTGAGATAAACTTTGTGAAAGGAGCTAGGTGTTCTCTTACTTAGTTGAGGACCAAGAAAATGTTGGCGTTTGTATTTAGTTCTTGAAGTGCACCATTAAGGGTGCTCACAACTAACTCTGAATAGGAGCATGAGCAAACATTGTGCTTTTTGTCTGTCAAGTTTTTGTCTGGAATTTCATGATTCTCTGCATTTTATTAGAGTTGAGTTTTGTTTCCAAAGAAGGACCAGTTAATGGTCATTGCAAGAGGAAGGAATTGAGTTACTTCATTGATATTTATTTTGGCAAATCTATTTTCCTTTCTGTTTATAGAAAGACATATATTTGATATTTTTAAGAGCTGGGATTTAACTAAAACTAAAGCACAGAATTGCTGAAATTGTTGACTATCAGTATATTCTTTTCAGTATTTTCTTGAAATATTTTATACAGCTCCGTTTGCTTTATAAAAGTAACTTTTAAATTTAAGTTAATCTGATAGGACATTTTCTTAACTGGAATTGCATATTTTGTTTTACCAGAAACAAGTTTATCTTTTTCTTGTTCATACTTTGTGCAAAATTAGAATTATAAGGTTAATGTGCATTATAAACTTCGTAGCTTTCCTTTTCAGATGTACTTCTTAAGCAAATCAAAGCCTTAGATCATTTAATTTTTTTTGACACGTTTTACCTATAAAACTCACAATTCCTCTGATTGTGATTTTTAAAAACATATACCAGTTTCTTATTTTGATATAGTGTTATTCATTATTATAAACTTAAACCTTTATTATGTGAATTTAATGTATGTGACTAAATGTTTGGGCAACTGAGTGGTATGTCTTTTCCTTAGTGGAACAAAGCTGTTGAATTGGCTAAAAGTCACAGTATGAAAGAAATTGGACCTCTGTTAGCGAGGTGTGCATCTCATTTATTGGAAAAGAATAAAACTCTTGATGCCATAGAGCTCTATCGGAAAGCCAATTACTTTCATGATGCCGCTAAACTGATGTTTAAGGTAATGTAATCATCTTGCTGAGTATTTGGTTTGCTCTAGTTTTCAGTGTTTTCTTATATACTAAAGAACACACTTTTCCTTTTTTCTTGAAAACAAATATTTGTTACAGCAAAAGCCCTCTGGCTTTATTACTACTATATGTGTTATCTTAGTATTATTACATTTTACTAACAAGGTTATTTATTAATGTTACCACTTTATTGATACCTTAACTATTGAATATTTATTTATTTATTATTATTTAAATTTTTTTATTAAGGTATTGATATACACTCTTATGAAGGTTTCACATGAAAAAACAATGTGGTGACTACTTTTACCCATATTATCAAGTCCCCACCCATACACCAATGCAGTCACTGTCCATCAGTGTAGTAAGATGCCACAGATTCACTGTTTGCCTTCTCTGTGCTACACTGTTTTCCACGTGACCCGCCCCATACCATGTGCACTAAACATAATACCCCTCAATCCCTTCTCCCTCCTTCCCCATCCACCTTCCCACAACCCTCTCCTTTAGTAACCACTAGTCCTTCTTGGAGTCTGTGAGTCTGCTGCTATTTTGTTCCCTCAATTTTGTTGCGTTGTTATACTCCACAAATGAGGGAAATCATTTGGCACTTGTCTTTCTCTGCCTGGCTTATTTCACTGAGCATAAAATCCTCCAGCTCCATCCATGTTGTTGCAAATGGTAGGATTTGTTTCTTTCTTATGGCTGAGTAGTATTCCATTGTGTATATGTACCACATCTTCTTTATCCATTCATCTACTGATGGACACTTAGGTTGCTTCCATATCTTGGCTATTGTAAATAGTGCTGTGATAAACATAGGGGTGCATATGTCTTTTTGAATCTGAGAACTTGTATTCTTTGGGTAAATTCCAAGGTGTGGGATTCCTGGGGCAAATGGTATTTCTATCTTTAGTTTTTTGAGGAACCTCCATTTTGCTTTTCACAATGGTTGACCTAGCTTACATTCCCACCAGCAGTGTAGGGGGGTTCCCCTTTCTCCGCATCCTCGCCAGCATTTGTTGTTCTTAGTCTTTTTGATGCTGGCCATCCTTACTGGTGTGAGGTGATATCGCATTGTGATTTTGATTTGCATTTCCCTGATGATTAGTGATATGGAGAATCTTTTCATGTGTCTGTGGGCCATCTGAATTTCTTCTTTGGAGAATTGTCTCCTCTATCGTCTGCCCATTTTTTAATTAGGTTATTTGCTTTTGGGGTTTTGAGGTATGTGAGTTCTTTATATATTTTACATGTTAACTCCTTGTTGGATATGTCATTTAAAAATATATTCTCCCATACTGTAGGATGCCTTTTTGTTCTGTTGATGGTGTCCTTTGCTGTACAGAAGCTTTTTAGTTTGATGTAGTCCCATGTGTTCATTTTTGCTTTTGTTTCTGTTGCTCGAGGAGATGTGCTCAGGAAGAAGTTGCTCATGCTTATATTCAGGAGATTTTTGCCTATGTTATCTTCTAAGAGTTTTATGGTTTCATGACTTACATTCAGGTCTTTGATCCATTTCGAGTTTACTTTTGTGTACGGGGTTAAACAATAACCCAATTTCATTCTCTTGCATGGAGCTGTCCAGTTTTGCCAACACTAGTTGTTGAAGAGGCTGTCATTTCCCTTTTGTATATCCATGGCTCCTTCATTATATATTAATTGACCATATATGCTTGGGTTTATATCTGGGCTCTCTAGTCTGTTTCATTGGTCTATGGGTCTGTTCTTGTGCTAGTACCAAATTGTCTTGATTACTGTGGCTTTGTTGTAGAGCTTGAAGTTGGGGAGCGTAATCCCCCCAGCTTTATTCTTCCTTCTTAGGATTGCTTTGGCTATTTGGGGTCTTTTGTGGTTCCATATGAATTTTAGAACTGTTTGCTGTAGTTCATTGAGGAATGCTGTTGGTATTTTGATAGGGATTGCATTAAATCTGTAGATTGCTTTAGGCAGGATGGCCATTTTGACAATATTAATTCTTCCTATCCATGAGAATGGTATGTATTTCCATTTATTGGTATCTTCTTTAATTTCTCTCATGAGTGTCTTGTAGTTTTCAGAGTATAGGTCTTTTACTTCCTTGGTTAGGTTTATTGCTAGGTATTTTATTCTTTTTGATGCAATTGTGAATGGAATTGTTTTCCTGATTTCTCTTTCTGCTAGTTCATTGTTAGTATATAGGAATGCCACAGATTTCTGCGTATTAATTTTGTATCCCACAACTTTGCTGAATTCAGATATTAGATCTAGTAGTTTTGGAGTGGATTCTTTAGGGTTTTTTATGTACAATATCATGTCATCTGCAAACAGGGACGTATAACTTCTTCCTTGCCAATCTGGAAGCCTTTTATTTTTTTGTGTAGTCTGATTGCCGTGGCTAGGACCTCCAGTACTATGTTGAATAGAAGTGGGGAGAGTGGGCATCCTTGTCTTGTTCCCGATCTTAAAGGAAAAGCTTTCAACTTCCCACTGTTAAGTATAATGTTGGCTATGGGTTTGTCATATATGGCCTTTATTATGTTGAGGTACTTGCCCTCTATACCTATTTTGTTGAGTGTTTTTATCATGAATGGATGTTGAATTTTGTCAGATGCTTTTTCAGCATCTGTGGAGATGATCATGTGGTTTTTGTTCTTCTTTTTGTTGATGTGGTGGATGATGTTAATGGATTTTCAAATGTACCATCCTTGCATCCCTGGAATAAATCCTACTTGATCATGATGGATGATCTTTTTGATATATTTTTCAATTCGGTTTACTAATATTTTGTTGAGTATTTTTGCATCTATGTTCATCAGGGATATTGGTCTGCATATTTCTGTTTTTGTGGGGTCTTTGCCTAGTTTTAGTATTAGAGTGATGCTGGCCTCATAGAATGAGGTTGGAATATTCCCTCTTCTACTCTTTGGAAAACATTAAGGAGGATGAGTATTAGGTCTTCACTAAATGTTTGATAGAATTCAGCGGTGAAGCCATCTGGTCCAGGAGTTTTGTTCTTAGGTAGTTTTTTGATTACCAATTCAATTTCATTGCTGGTAATTGATCTGTTCAGATTTTCTGTTTCTGGGTCAGCCTTGGAAGGTTGTATTTTTCTAGAAAGCTGTCCATTTCTTCTAGATTATCCAGTTTGTTAGCATATAATTTTTCACAGTGTTCTCTAGTAGTTCTTTGTATTTCTGTGGTGTCCATAGTGATTTTTCCTTTCTCATTTCTGATTCTGTTTATGCGTGTAGATTCTCTTTTTCTCTTAATGAGTCTGACTAGGGGTTTATCCATTTTGTTTATTTTTTCAAAGAACCAGCTCTTGGTTTCATTGATTTTTTGTATTGTTTTATTCTTCTCAATTTTATTTATTTCTTCTCTGATCTTTATTATGTCCCTCCTTCTGGTGACTTTGGGCCTCATTATTTCTTCTTTTTCCAATTTCAGTAATTGTGTTTTTAGACTATTCATTTGAGAATGTTCTTCCTTCTTTAAATAGGCCTGGATTGCAATATACTTTCCTCTTAGAACTGCCTTTGCTGTGTCCCACAGAAGTTGTGGCTTTGTGTTATTGTTGTCATTAGTCTCCATATATTCTTTGATTTCTGTTTTGATTTGGTCATTGACCCATTGATTAATTAGGAGAATGTTGTTAAGTCTCCATGTATTTGTGAGCCTTTTTGATTTCTTTCTAAAATTTATTTCTAGTTTTATACCTTTGTGATCTGAGAAGTTGGTTGGTAGAATTTCAATATTTTTGAATTTACTGAGGTTCTTTTTGTGGTCTATTCTGGAAAATGTTCCATGTGCACTTGAGAAGAATGTGTATCCTGTTGCTTTTGGGTGTAGAGTTCTGTAGATGTCTGTCAGGTCCATCTGTTCTAGTGTGTTGTTCAGTGCCTCTGTGTCTTTACTTATTTTCTGTCTGGTTGATCTGTCCTTTGGAGTGAGTGGTGTCTTGAAGTCTCCTAAAATGAATGCATTGCTGTCTATTTCCTCCTTTAATTCTGTTAGTATTTGTTTCACATATGCTCCTGTATTGGGTGCATATATATTTATAATGGTTATATCTTCTTGTTGGACTGACCCCTTTATCATTCTGTAATGTCCTTCTTGATCTCTTGCTACTTTCTTTGTTTTGAAGTCTATTTTGTCTGATACAAGTAGTGCAATACCTGCTTTTTTCTCTTTTTTGTTTGCATGAAATATCTTTTTCCATCCCTTCACTTTCAGTCTGTGTATGTCTTTGGGTTTAAAGTGAGTCTCTTGAAGGAAGCATATAGATGGGTCTTGTTTTTTTATCCATTCAGTGACTCTACGTCTTTTGACTGGTGCATTCTGTCCATTTACATTTAGGGTGATTATGGATAGGTATGTACTTATTGGCATTGCAGGCTTCAGATTTGTGGTTACCAAAGGTTTAAGGTTAACTTCCCTACTATATAAAAGTCTAACAACTCACTTAACATGCTATTACAAACACAATCTAAAGGTTCTTTTTTGTTTGTTTGTTTGTTTCCTCCCTCCTTTTTCTTCCTCCTCCATTCTTTATATATTAGGTATCATATTCTGTACTGTTTGTCTATCTCTTGATTGACTTTGGGAATAGTTAATTTAACTTTGCATTTTCTTAGTAATTAGCAGTTCTATTTTCTTTACTGTGGTTTTATTACCTCTGGTGACAGCTATTAAACCGTAGGAACACTTCCATCTATAGCAGTCCTTCCAAAATACAGTGTAGAGATGGTTTGTGGGAGGCAAATTATCTCAGCTTTTGCTTATCTGGGAATTGTTTAATCCCTTCTTCAAATTTAAATGATAATCTTGCTGGATAAAGTAATCTTGGTTCAAGGCCTTTTTGCTTCATTTCATTAAATACATCAAGCCACTCCCTTCTGGCCTGTAAGGTTTCTTCTGAGAAGTCTGATGAGAACCTGATGGGTTTTCCTTTGTATGTGATCTTCTTTCTCTCTCTGGCTGCTTTTAATAGTCTGTCCTTATCCTTGATCTTTGCCATTTTAATTACTATATGTCTTGCTGTTGTCTTCCTTGGGTCCCTTGTGTTGGGAAATCTGCACACCTCCATGGCCAGAGAGACTATCTCCTTCCCCAGATTGGGGAAATTTTCAGCAATCACCTCCTCAAAGACACTTTCTATCCCTTTTTCTCTCTCTTCTTCTTCTGGTACCCCTATAATGCGAATATTGTTCCGTTTGGATTGGTCACACAGTTCTCTCAGTATTCTTTCATTCTTAGAGATCCTTTTTTCTCTCAGTGCCGCAGCTTCTTTGTATTCCTCTTCTCTAGTTTCTATTTCATTTATTGTCTCCTCCACCATAGCCAATCTGCTTTTAATACCGTCCATTGTGTTCTTCAATGATTGGACTTCCGACTGGAATTCTTTCCTGAGTTCTTGAATATCTTTATACCTCCATGAGCATGTTAATGATTTTTATTTTGAACTCCCTTTCAGGGAGAGTCATAAGGTCCATATCATTTAAATCTTTCTCAGGAGTTGTATTCATAATTTTACTCTGGACCAGGTTCCTTTGGTGTTTCATATTTGTGTATAGCTCCCTCTAGTGCCCAGAAGCTCTACTCTCTGGAGCTGCTCGGCCCCTGAAGCATTGTCGGGGATTGTAGGGGAGTGGTATTGGTGCCTCGGGGCAGGAAAAGGCTGTTTCCTGGTTCCTGGCTGCTATGCCTGTCTCCACTGTCTGAACCAGTGGGCTGAGCACACAGGTATAAGCCTCTGTGCTTTGCCTTTTTAGTTGCTGTAGGCAGATCTTCCCTCTGGCTGGCCTAACACCAGGGAAGGGTTTCCAGGTTTGCAAGCCCGGTGGGGCTTGCCAGGAGAAAGGCGCAATAGTCTGCCTGTCACAGAAGGGGTTCTTGGAGCTGTATAGGCAGCCAGGGAGCTGGCACACCTGAAGATCGTGAAAACTCCCAATCTGCTGGGCAGAGTGCACCCAGACAATTTTGTCTATCTGTCCTTTCTCCTGAGCAGTAAGCTTTGTGGAATCCTTGCCCCTTTAGCAGCCCTCTTGATAAGGGCTTCTTTGTTAGGAAGTCTCTCAGACTGCCCGCCTTTCTTTTGTCCCAGAGCAGCTGGGTATGGATCCCTGCTTTCACAAGCAGCTGGAATCTTAGTCTCTCCAGGTATTCTGCCTGTCTTAGCTTTCCAATCCCCTAATTACAAGAGTATCACGCAAGCACCATGAAATGTAGGTTTGTGCACCCAGAGCAGATCTCCAGAGTTAGGTATTCAGCAGTCCCAGTTCTCCACTCCCTCTCTGCTCTGTTCCTGTTCCTCCTGCCCGTGAGCTGGGGTGGGGGAAGGGCTTGGATCCAGCAGGACCACAGCTTTAGTACATTACCCTTTTCCTTGAGGACTGCTCTTGTCTCCAGGTGTATGCAGTTTGTTGCCGTCCTCTTTCCCGTTGCTCTTTCAAGAGTAGTTGTAGTAGCTTTATTTTCATATTTTATGAGATTTTAGGAGGAAGCCTCTGTCTCACCTCTCACACCGCCATCTTTCGATTTGTTTTCTTCTTATGGCTGAATAATATTCCATTGTGTATATGTACCACATCTTCTTTATCTGTTCACCTACTGATGGACACTTAGTTTGCTGCCATTTCTTGGCTATTGTAAATAGAGCTGTGATAAACATAGGGGTGCATATGTCTCTTTTAAACTGGGCTGCTGCATTCTTAGGGTAAATTCCTAGGAGTGGGATTCCTGGGTCAAATGGTATTTCTATTTTGAGTTTTTTGAGGAACTGCCATACTGCTTTCCATAATGGTTGAAGTGATTTGCATTCGCAGCAGCAGTGTAGGAGGGTTCCCCTTTCTCCACATCCTCGCCAATATTTGTTGTTGTTCGTGTTTTGGATATTGGCCATTCTTACTGGTGTGAGGTGAATATCTCATTGTGGTTTTAATTTGCATTTCTCTGATGATTAGGGATGTGGAGCATGTCTTTATGTGCCTGTTGGCCATCTGAATTTCTTCTTTGGAGAAGTGTCTGTTCAGCTCCTCTGCCCATTTTTTAATTGGATTATTTACTTTTTGTTTGTTGAGTTGTGTGAGCTCTTTATATATTTTGGATGTCAACCCCTTATTGGATATGTCATTTATGAATATATTCTCCCATACTGTAGGATGTCTTTTTGTTCTACTGATTGTGTCCTTTGCTGTACACAAGCTTTTCAGCTTGATATCATCCCACTTGTTCATTTTTGCTTTTTTTCCCTTGCCCGGAAAGATATGTTCATGAAGATGTTGCTCATGTTTATGTCCAGGAGATTTTTGCCTATGTTTTTTTCTAAGGTTTTTGTGGTTTCATGACTTATATTCAGGTCCTTGATTCATTTTGAATTTACTTTTGTGCATGGGGTTAGACAATGATCCAGTTTCATTCTCTTACATGTAGCTGTCCAGTTTTGCCAACACCAGCTGTTGAAGATGCTGTCATTTCCCCATTGTATATCCATGGCTTCTTTATTGTATATTAATTGACCATATATGTTTGGGTTAACATCTGGACTTTCTATTCTGTTCCACTGGTCTGTGGGTCTGTTGTTGTGCCAATGGGAGGCAAATTGTCTTGATTACTGTGGCTTTGTAGTAGAGTTTGAAGTTGGGAAGCGAGATCCCCCCTGCTTTATTCTTCCTTCTCAGAATTGCTTTGGCTATTCAGGGTCTTTTTTGGTTCCATATGAATTTTAGAATTATTTGTTCCAGTTTGTTGAGGAATGCTGTTGGTATTTTGATAGGGATTGCATTGAATCTGTAGATTGCTTTAGGTAGTATAGCTATTTTGACAATATTTATTCTTCCTAGCCAAGAGCATGGGATGAATTTCCATTTGTTAGTGTCCACTTTAATTTCTCTTAGGAGTGTCTTGAAGTTTTCAGGGTATAGGTCTTTCACTTCCTTGGTTAGGTTTATTCCTAGGTATTTTATTCTTTTTGATGCAATTGTGAATGGAATTGTTTTTCTGATTTCTCTTTCTGTTAGCTCATCATTAGTGTATAGGAAAGCAACAGAAGTCTGCGTATTAATTTTGTATCCTGCAACTTTGCTGAATTCAGATATTTGTTCTAGTAGTTTTGGAGTGGAGTCTTTAGGGTTTTTTATATGCAATATCATGTCATCTGAAAATAATGAGTGTTTGACTTCTTCTTTACCAATCTGGATGTGTTGTGGTTCTTTGTTTTGTCTGATTGATGTGGCTAGGACCTCCAGTACTATGTTGAATAACAGTGGGGAGAGTGGGCATCCCTCTCTTGTTCCTGATCTTAGGTGAAAAGGTTTAGCTTCTTGTTGTTAAGTATGATATTGGCTGTGGGTTTGTCATATATGGCCTTAATTATGTTGAGGTACTTGCCCTCTATACCCATTTTGTTGAGAGTCTTAATCATGAATGGATGCTGAATTTTGTCAAATGCTTTTTCAGCATCTATGGAGATGATCATGTGGTTTTTTTCTTCTTTTTGTTGATGTGGTGGATGATGTTGATTGATTTTTGAATGTTGTATCATCCTTGCCTCCCTGAGATGAATCCCATGTGATCATGGTGTATGATCCTCTTGATGTATTTTTGAATTTAGTTTGCTAATATTTTGTTGAGTATTTTTGAATCTATGTTCATCAGGGATACTGGTCTGCAATTTTCTTTTTTGGTGGGGTCTTTGCCTGGTTTTGGTATTAGAGTGATGCTGGCTTCATAGATTGAGTTTGGACTATTCACTCTTCTTCTATTGTTTTGAAAACTTTAAGGAGAATGGGTATTATGTCTTATCTATGTATTTCTGTGTGGTCTGTCATGATTTTTCCTTTCTCATTTCTGATTCTGTTTATGTGTGTAGATTCTCTTTTTCTCTTAATAAGTCTGGCTAGGGGTTTATCTATTTTGTTTATTTTTTTAAAGAACCAGCTCTTGGTTTAATTGATTTTTTTCTGTTGTTTTATTCTTCTCAATTTTATTTATTTCTTCTGTGATGTTTATTATGTCCCTCCTTCTACTGACTTTGGGCTTCATTTGTTCTTCTTTTTACAATTTCAATAATTGTGACTTTAGACTATTCATTTGGGATTGTTCTTCCTTCTTTAAATAGGCCTGGATTGCAATATACTTCCTCTTAGAACTGCCTTTGCTGCATCCCACAGAAGTTGTGGCTTTGTGATTTTGTTGTCATTTGTCTCCATATATTGTTTGATCTCTGTTTTAATTTGGTCGTTGATCCATTGATTATTTAGGAGAATGTTTTTAAGCCTCCATGTGTTTGTGAGCTTGTTTGGTTTTTTTTTTGTACAGTTTATTTCTAGTTTTATATCTCTGTGGTCTGAGAAGTTGGTTAGTAGAATTTCAATATTTTTGAATTTACTGAGGTTCTAAAATGCCTAGCGTGTGGTCTATTCTGGAAAATGTTCCATGTGCACTTGAGAAGAAGGTGTATCCTGCTACTTTTGTGTGTAGATTTCTGTAGATGCCTGTTAGGTCCATCTGTTCTAGTGTGTTGTTCAGTGCCTCTGTGTCCTTTCTTATTTTCTGTCTTGTTGATCTGTCCTTTGGAGTGAGTGGTGTGTTGAAGTCTCCTAAACTGAATGCATTGCTGTCTATTTCCTCCTTTAATGCTATTAGTATTTGTTTCACATATGTTGCTGCTCCTGTGTTGGGTGCATATATATTTATAATGGTTATATCCTCTTGTTGGACTGCCCCCTTTATCATTCTGTAATGTCCTTCTTTATCTCTTGCTGCTTTCTTTGTTTTGAAGTCTATTTTGTCTGATACAAGTACTGCAACACCTGCTTTTTTCTCTTCATTGTTTGCATGAAATATCTTTTTCCATCCCTTCACTTTTAGTGTGTGTATATCTTTGAGTTTGAGGTGAGTCTCTTGTAAGCAGCATATAGATGGGTCTTGCTTTTTGATCCATTCTATTACTCTTTGTCTTTTGATTGGTGCATTCAGTCCACTTACATTTAGGGTGATTATAGATTGACATGTACTTATTGCCATTGCAGGCTTTGGGTTCGTGGTTACCAAAGGTTCAAGGGTAGCTTCTTTACTACCTAACAGTCTAACTTAACTCTCTTATTAAGCTATTGTAAACACAGTCTGATGATTCTTTATTTGTCCTCCTTCTTATTCTTCCTCCTCCATTCTTTATATGTTAGGTGTTTTATTCTGTACTCTTTTGTGTTTTGTTTGACTGTTTTTGTGGATAGTTGATTTGATTTTTTGTCTTTAGTTGGTATTTAGATGGTCTGCTCTCTTTGCTGTGATTTTATTTTGTCTGGTGACATCTATTTAGCCTTAGGAGTGCTTCCATCTAGAGCAGTCCCTTTATAATATCCTGTAGCGGTGGTTTGTGGGAGGTAAATTCCCTCAACTTTTGCTTGTCTGGGAATTATTTAATCCCTCCCTCAAATTTAAATGATAATCATGGTGGATACAGTATTCTTGGTTCAAAGCCCTTCTGTTGCATTGTGTTCAATATATCATGCCATTCTCTTCTTGCCTGTAAGGTTTCTGTTGTGAATTCTAATGATAGCCTGATGGGTTTTCCTTTGTAGGTGATCTTTTTTCTCTCTCTGACTGCTCGCTTGGGGAAGTTTTCAGCAATTATTTCTTCAAAGACAGTTTCTATCCCTTTTTCTCTCTCTTCTTCTTCTGGTACCCCTATAATGTGAATATTGTTCCATTTGGGTTGGTCACACAGTTCTCTTAATATTCTTTCATTCCAGAGATCTTTTTATCTCTCTCTGCCTCAGCTTCTCTGTACTCCTGTTCTCTGATTTCTATTCCATTAACAGTCTCCTGCACCTTGTCCAGTCCGCTCTTAAGCCCATCTATCAGTTGTTTCATTTCTGTTATCTCCCTCTGGACTTCGTCCCTTAGCTCTTTCATATTTCTCTGTAGGTCCATCAGCCTGGTTATGACTTTTATTTTCAATAGTTTTTTAGGAAGACTGGTTAAATCTATCCCACCAAGCCCTCTCTCTGGAATTGTGTGAGTGATTTTTGACTGGACCAGATTCTTCTGGGTTTTCGTGGTGATAGAAGTCGTTGCATGTAGGTGGTATGTGTGTCAGCTGGGAAAACAAAGCCCCTTTCTGCTTGCTCTTTGCCTTGTTCTTCTCCATAGCCTGTGCCAGTTACCCGCACACTGGGAGACAGTCTCTGGGATAATCCTCTGAGCTGCCATGGGCGGGGCACTGTCAGGGTAGCCTAGAGCACTGTGGGGGTTGGCAGCCACGCCAGGTGTGTTTTACTATGAGGACGGTGCTCCTTCCTGCCTTCCAGACCTTGCTCTGATTTCCACTGCCTGTGCTGGTTACCCGCACACTGGGAGGCAGTCTCTGGGATAATCCCCTGAGCTGCTGTGGGCTGGCCACCCTCAGGCTAGCCTAGAGCACAGCTGTGGGGGGCATCCACCCCAGGCATGTTCTACTGCGAGGACGTCACCCCTTTGTGCCTTCTGGACCTTGCTCAGGCTTCCACTGCTCAGGTTACCCGCACAGTAGGAGGCACTCTCTGGGATAATCCCCTGAGCTGCGATTGGCAGGGTGCCCTCAGGCTAGCCTAGAGCACTGTGGGGGGTGGCAGCCACACCGGGTGTATTCTACTGCAGGGATGGGGCCCCTTCGTGCCTTCCGTACATTGCTCCGGCTTCTGTTTTCCGTCCCGGTTAGCTGCGCGCTGGGAGGAGATTCTGTTTTCTTGATGTTTTCTCTCGGCTTCTCTGCAGCTATGGTGGGTCAGCCAGTCTGTTTGCAGCACTGGCCGGGTGGAATGAATGGCAGGCTGTTTATTGACGTGAGGGGCTTCGGGACTGCTTTACCTGGCATGGCGTTAGGGGATCCGAAGTTCCTCAAGATTCCTGCTGGGTTGAGTGTGCTGGGACGATTTTGTTCTGCTGTTGGGCCCTTGTCCCTTTAAGACTTTTAAAAAAGAGTGCCCACTTTTCTTTTGTTTCTGGGGAGCTGGCTGTGGGGACCCTCTCGCAGTCTCCATCTCGGATCCTGCCCTTACATTTCTCTAATATCCAATATACCGTGTGATGTGTGTCTGTGCTCCCAGTGCAGATCACCAGGGGTGGGTATTTAGCAGTCCTGTGCTTCCACTCCCTCCCCCACTCTGATTCTTTTCCTCCCGCTGGTGAGCTGGGGTTGGGGGAGTGCTCAGGTCCCGCTGGGTCACTGCTTTGTATCTTACATCCTTCGTGAGATGTTGAGTTCTTGCAGATGTAGCTGTAGCCTGGCTGTTGTACTGTATATTCTGGTCTTTCTTTTAGAAATAGTTGTATTTGTTGTATTTTCAAAAATATATATGGTTTTGGGAGGAGATTTCCGCCACCCTGCTCATGCCGCCATCTTGAGCCCTCCCCCTGCTTTTAAAACTTTCCATTGTATGTTTCATTTCTGGTACTGTGTTCTGTAATGATTGGATCTCTGACCGGAATTCATCCCTGAGTTCTTGAATATTTTTCTGTGCCTCCATGAGCACGTTAATGATTTTTGTTTTGAAATCCCTTTCAGTCAGATTCATGAGGTCGATTTCATTTGAATTTTTTCAGGGGTTGTATTCATAATTTTACTTTGGACCAGGTTCCTTTGGCTTTTCATATTTGTATATGGCACCCTCTAGTGCCCAGAAGCTCTACTCTCTGGAGCTGCTCAGCCCGTGAAGCAATGTCGGGGGTTACAGGGGAGTGGTATTGGTGCCTGGGGGGAGGAAAGAGCTGTTTCCTGTTTCCTGGATGCTATTTTTTTCTCCACTGCCAGAACCAGTGGGCTGAGCACACAGGTATAAGCCTCTGTGCTTTGTGTTTGTAGTTGCTGTAGATGAGGCTTCCCTCTGGCTGGCCTAATGCTAGGGTAGGGTTTGCTGGTTTTTGAGCCAGGTGGGGCTGGCTGGGAGAAAGGCTCAGTAGGCTGCGTATCATGGAGGGGTCCTTTTAGCTCTGTAGCCAGCCAGGGAGCTGGAGCTCTTGAAGATTTGTGAAAGTTCCCAACCTGCTGGGCAGAGTGCACCTGGACAATTTTGTCTACCTGTCCTTTCTCCTGAGCAGTAAGCTCTGTGCAATCCTTGCCCCTTTAGCAGCCCTCTTGCTGTTAAGAAGTCTCTCAGACTGCCCACCTTTCTTTTGTACCAGAGCAGCCGGGTATGGATCCCTGCTTTCCACAAACGGCTGGAATCTCAGTCTCTCCAGGTATTCTGCCTGTCTTAGCTTTCCAACCCCCGAATCACGAGACTACCATGGAAACACCATGAAATGTAGAAATCAGATCTCTGGAGTTAGGTATTCAGCAGTCCCAGGCCTCCACTCTTTCCCCGCTCTGTTTCTCTTTCTCCCGCTGGTGAGCTGGGGTGGGGGAAGGGCTTTGGTACATTACCCTGTTCTGTGAGGTTTGTTCTTTTCTCCAGGTGTATGCAGTTTAGTGCACTTCTCTTTCCTGTTGCTCTTTCAGGATAAGTTGTATTAATTATATTTTTATATTATATGCAGTTTTAGGAGGAAACCTCTGTCTCACCTCTCATGCCACCATCTTTAATCCACTCCAATTATTGAATATTTATTTGATACTAAAGTTAACAAAGAGACTTTTCAGTGACCATAAAGTATCAGTTCCCTTCACTGGGAATTAAATCCTGTTAATAAAATTTTGAGTCCTTTTAGATGTACAAACTTAAAGATATTACAATTTTCATAATATGCATTTGAAATGAAGATGACTAGTACAGTATTAATGCATGCAAATTTTACATTCTATTCTATTTTCCCATTGGATTCAAGGGGAAATTTTTCCTCAGAATCAACTGAAGTGAATTTGATTTTCCAAAGGACGTACTATGTTAAAGTCATCTTTTCTTTATATTTGGAACATTATTTTAAAAATCTCCTTGTTGTGGAAAATACTACCCTTTCCATGAAAACATTCTTCATTTTGACATAGTTATTTAAACACTTCTGTTATTTTTCTAAGACTGTTATGAGTTCTAACTCCAAGACCTAAATGCTGAGGAAAGAACTAAGTACTTATCAGCATGAAGGAAAAGAAACTGTATTTTAAAATATTTATCATAAATAGGTGGTATTTATATTCCATCCTACTGTCTTTCTTCCTTTTTTTAGAGAATCAAATTTCAGAATGATTACATTTGTACAAATATAGATTAAGAAATATATTCCCCTAATTCTTTAAATGTTTAAAGATTGCTGATGAAGAGGCAAGGAGGAGAACTAAACCTTTACGTGTGAAGAAGCTCTATGTACTATCAGCCTTACTTGTAGAGCAATACCATGAACAAATGAAAAATGCCCAACGAGGAAAAGTTAAAGGAAAGAGCTCAGAGGTAAGGAAGAACATTCGGTAACTTTAAATCATTTGAAGTGTTTCAGGAAAAAATGATCAAACTTCTGTTTATGGACAGACCATTTAATTTGCTTGTTTGCATTTATTTTCTTATATGACCTGAGGAAAAAGAGTGACTGACTTGGAATTAGTACCCAAATTTAGAAATTTCTACTTCGAAATACTGAAAATTTTTTCTGCATGGCTAATCTTTTATCTTTGCTTTAATTCCTTACTCAGTAAATCCTTTTCAATCAGTAAATTTAAAAAACTTCCCTCAAATATTATAAATTATTTTAATACATAAATGAATCTCTTCTTAACTTAAATTTTAATACGTTTTATTTTAAAATTTGATACCATGGAGAGAATCCTTTCAAAATATATGTATATCAACTTACCACAATGTACACTTTAAATTACTTACAGTTTTGTCAATTATACCTCAATAAATCTGAAAAAAATTTTGATCCTGCTAGTTTAACAACATATGAATTATATTGGAGAAACTAATTCTATAACACCAGTTTTATAATGCTAAAATCTGCTTATTTATATATTTAAATGTGTAGCAATTTCAGAAGTTGTCCATGCTAGAATGACTATTGATACGGTTGTGCTGACAGAAACTGTGGGTGTATTTTACTTGTAGGTTACTTCTGCTTTGGCAGGCTTTCTGGAAGAGGAAAGTCTGTCTGCAACTAGTTATTTCACAGATAATGCCTGGAGAGGGGCTGAGGCTTATCACTTCTTTATACTTGCACAGAGGCAGCTCTATGAGGGATATGCTGACTCTGCATTGAACACAGGTATTACCTAATGTACTTAACATGTCAAAGAAATTATAAATTGCATATGAAAGGACAGCTCCTTCAGTTTGCTCTTGTATTAATTTTAGTAACATGGTTTTCCATGGGTTTATTTTCCTTTGTTTGAGATTTGCTGTTATTTGTTTTGTGCACTGCCCTCTTGGAAGTTCATTTTTTTTTCATCTATCAAAAACAATACATATGGCTCACAGAAAAATAGAGGTTTGAGATAAGCAAAAAGAACATTTATAGCATTTACCATTCTGTTTATTCAGAGTTAAACACTTGATAACCCAGTTGATATGCATTTGGAGATATGTATACACAGACACAGGCATATATATAATTTTTTGTATTTCTTTAAAAAAATGTAAAATGTTCTAAAATATTTCCATATTAGCAGATAGAATTTCACTTGTTTTTAATAAAAATCATATTTATGTAACAATTTCAATCAAAGTGGAAAAAAATACAAAGAAAAAAGTAAAATAATAATATAATCTTATAACCCAGAGATAATCATTTGCTAACATTTGGGTGAACTTCTTTTATATGTTTCTCCATACCCATAAAATTATATAGTTTTATTTTAAAATAACATACAATATATGTTAGTCAGGGGCTTGATTTTTACCCTCGACAATATATTACAATTATCTTTCCATGTTGGTAAGTATAGATCTATGTCATCATTTTTATTAACAATGTGACTGTAAATTTTTTTCTAATTGGTTACTAGTTATGCATAGGAATCATTTTTATTTTTATATTATATGTTTACTCTATAATTTATCTTCATTTAATTTTAACTGATTAGTGTGTGATATAAATTATGTACTGTTTAAAATAATTATATTTATATAATTTATGCACAATTTCGAGACTTGCACAGTAAATTAGACCTTTAAGGTGAGATTCTTTGACTACTGGGTGAAGAGATCCATATACTATAATATTTTTGTCTTTCAGTGACCCTGTAAATTATTGCCTATGAACCTGTGAAATCCGAGGGTATTCTTTATTGTAATTGAATGAAGTTACTTTTTGTAGATTTCTTTCACTAAACTTTTTTGTAAACACTTGGCCCCCCAAACCAGCATATAGGAGTCTAATTTTAAATGGGTGAACATATTGTTTTAAGTTGTTTTAGGAAATTTCCAGTGTTATTTAACAAGATACTTTTAAGATTGCAAGGCCTAGCAAAGAAAAGGATACAATTTGTTTACAAATCTGATACTAATTCTAAAGAACATTTTAAAGAAAGAGATTGTATCTTTAGTATCAAAAAATTGAAAATGTGGTAGTTGTCAGAATTGTCTGAACTGACAACTTAGAGCCTTGTTTAACTTTTTTCTCAAAGTTCTATTGTTTTAATAAAACAAACAAAAAGCAATAATCTGTTCAGAGAAACACAGAGAAAACATGATTTTATACTCCTTTGCTTTATTTTACAAAGAGAAACATGATGTTATCTTGAAAGTCATGTTAGATTTTTATTTTGATTGAAGTATAGTTGATATGTAACATCATATGATATTAATTAACTTTTTCTGGAACTCAGAAATTTCTAACATATTTATATGGAACAAAAGATGTGTGTTTTGACACCAGATTTTCTTATCAGTGTGTATATTTCTATATGACCTAGTCATGTGCATTATTTGGTGGTGGTTGTTTTCAAAGGGCCTGAGCTGTTAGCTAGCATTTACAGACCTTTGGAGATCATGTAGCCTACTTTCTCCTACTAGGTGCATCAATCTCACACTGATTTTTTTTGAGTTTGTTAAAGTTCATGTAGGTTAAACTAAAACAGCTTAACATAGATTCTTTGCTCTGCCTGTTTATATCATGATTCCTTTTCAAAATCCAAATTGTCCTCTTTCCTAGCTCTGCACCTGAGAGACTATGAAGACATTATCCCTGCCATTGAGATCTACTCTCTGTTAGCGCTCTGTGCATGTGCCAGTAGAGCTTTTGGTACGTGTTCAAAAGCTTTTCTTAAACTTAAATCTTTAGAGACCCTCAGTTCAGAACAGAAACAGCAGTATGAAGATCTTGCTCTAGAAATCTTCACCAAACATACTCCAAAAGATAACAGAAAATTTGAATTGGACAGCCTTCTGGAAGGGTAAGCTAATTAACAGATGTCATTTTACCTTATTAGAAATTGGGATTTCTATGTGTATAAGATGTGTGTAATAAAACACTAAGTTTTGAAGTAATTTACCTTAACATTGCACCCTATTGAATGAAGTCTTAACAAGCATATTAATGCTTTATTTTTTCATTGTAAGAAAGCTTTTATTTGAAGTTTACCTTGGACTGTCTTTGTTCCTCAGTTTTTAAATAAGTTTTAAATACAGTTGACCCTTGAGTATTACAGGGTTAGGAATGCCCTATGTAGTCAAAAATCTGTTTAACTTCTTATTTATTTATTTATTTTTATTTTGGTATCGATAATCTACAATTACATGTGCAATATTATGGTTACTAGACTCCCCATATCATCAAGTCCCTCCCATATACCCCGTTATAGTCACTGTAAATCAGTGTATTGAGATGTTATAAATCACTACTTGTCTTCTCTGAGTTGTACAACACTCCCCATGCACCCCCCTCAACATTATGTCTGCTAATCATAATGCCCCTTTTTCCCCCTTGTCCCTCCCTTCCCACCCATCCTCCCCAGTACCTTTCCCTTTGGTATCTGTTAGTCCATTCTTGGGTTCTGTGAGTCTGCTGCTGTTTTGTTCCTTCAGTTTTTTTTTCTTTGTTCTTATACTCCATATATGAGTGAAATCATTTGATACTTGTCTTTTTCTGCTTGGCTTATTTTACTGAGCATAATACCCTCTAGCTCCATCCATGTTGTTGCAAATGGTAGAATTTGTTTTCTTCTTATGGCTGAATAGTATTCCATTGTGTGTATGTTCCACATCTTCTTAATCCATTCATCTACCGATGGACACTTAGGTTGCTTCCATTTCTTGGCTATTGTAAATAGTGCTGCGATAAACATAGGGGTGCATATGTCTTTCTCAAACAGTGCTGCTGCATTCTTAGGGTAAATTCCTAGGAGTGGGATTCCTGGATCAAATGGTATTTCTATTTTGAGTTTTTTGAGGAACCTCCATACTGCTTTCCACAATGGTTGAACTAATTTGCATTCCCACCAGCAGTGTAGGAGGGTTCCCCTTTCTCCACATCCTTGTCACTATTTGTTGTTGTTTGTGTTTTGGATGTTGGCCATCCTTACTGGTGTGAGGTGATATCTCACTGTAATTTTAATCTGCATTTCTCTGATGATTAGCGATGTGGAGCATCTTTTCATGTGCCTGTTGGCCATCTGAATTTCTTCTTTGGAGAAGTGTTTTTTCAAATCCTCTGCCCATTTTTTAATTGGATTATTGGCTTTTTGTTTGTTGAGGCACGTGAGTTCTTTATATATTTTGGATGTCAACCCCTTATTGGATATGTCATTTATGAATATATTCTCCCATACTGTAGAATGTCTTTTTGTTCTACTGATGGTGTCCTTTGCTGTACAGAAGCTTTTGAGCTTGATATAGTCCCACTTGTTCATTTTTGCTTTTGTTTCCCTTGCCCAGGGAGATATGTTCATGAAGATGTTGCTCATGTATATGTCCAAGAGGTTTTTGCCTATGTTTTTTCCTACAAGTTTTATGGTTTCATGACTTACATTCAGGTCTTTGATCCATTTTGAATTTACTTTGTATATGGGGTTACACAGTAATCCAGTTTCATTGTCTTACATGTAGTTGTCCAGTTTTGCCAACACCAGCTGTTGAAGAGGCTGTCATTTCCCCATTGTATATCCATGGCTCCTTTATCATATATTAATTGACCACGTATGTTTGGGTTAATCTCTGGATTCTCTGTTCTGTTCCACTGGTCTGTGGGTCTGTTCTTTTGCCAATACCAAATTGTCTTGATTACTGTGGCTTTGTAGTAAAGCTTGAAGTCTGGGAGCATAATTCCCCCTGTTTTATTCTTCCTTCTCAGGATTGCTTTGGCTATTCCAGGTCTTTTGTGGTTCCATATGAATTTTAGAATTATTTGTTCCAGTTCATTGAGGAATGCTGTTGGTATTTTGATAGGGATTGCATTGAATCTGTAGATTGCTTTAGGTAGTATAGCTATTTTGACAATATTTATTCTTCCTAGCCAAGAGCATGGAATGCATTTCCATTTGTTAGTGTCCACTTTAATTTCTCTTAGGAGTTTCTTGAAGTTCTCAGAGTATAGGTCTTTCATTTCCTTGGTTAGGTTTATTCCTAGGTATTTTATTCTTTTTGATGCAATTGTGAATGGAATTGTTTTTCTGATTTCTCTCTCTGTTAGCTCATCGTTAGTGTATAGGAAAGCAACAGATTTCTGTGTATTGATTTTGTATCCTGCAACTTTGCTGAATTCAGATATTAGTTCTAGTAGTTTTGGAGTGGAGTCTTTAGGGTTTTTTATGTACAATATCATGTCATCTGAAAATAGTGACAGTTTGAGTTCTTCTTTACCAATCTGGATGCCTTGTATTTCTTTGTTTTGTCTGGTTGCCGTGGATAGGACCCCCAGTACTATGTTGAATAACAGTGGGGAAGGTGGGCATCCCTGTCTTGTTCCCGATCTTAGATGAAAAGCTTTCAGCTTCTCGCTGTTAAGTTTGATGTTAGCTGTGGGTTTGTCATATATGGCCTTTATGATGTTGAGGTACTTGCCCTCTATACCCATTTTCTTAAGAGTTTTTATCATGAATGGATGTTAAATTTTGTCAAATGCTTTTTCAGCATCTATGGAGATGATCATGTGGTTTTTGTCCTTTTTGTTGATGTGGTGGATGATGTTGATGGATTTTCAAATGTTGTATTATCCTTGTATCCCTGAGATAAATCCCACTTGATCATGGTGTATGATCCTCTTAATGTATTTTTGAATTTGGTTTGCTAATATTTTGTTGAGTGTTTTTGCATCTATGTTCATCAGGGATATTGGTCTGTAATTTTCTTTTTTGGTGAGGTCTTTGCCTGGTTTTGGTATTAGAGTGATCCTGCTTCATAGAATGAGTTTGGAAGTATTGCCTCCTCTTCTATTGTTTTGAAAACTTTAAGGAGAATGGGTATTATTTCTTCTCCATATGTCTGATAAAATTCAGCGGTGAATCCATCTGGCCCAGGGGTTTTTGTTCTTTGGTAGTTTTATGATTACTGATTCAATTTCATTGCTGTTAATTGGTCTGTTTAGATTTTCTATTTCTTGCTTGGTCAGTCTTGGAAGGTATTTTTCTAAGAAGTTGTCCCTTTCTTCTAGGTTTTACAGCTTGTTAGCATATAAATTTTCATAGTATTCTCTAATAATTTTTTGTATTTCTGTGTGTTCCATTGTCATATTTTGTTTCTCATTTCTGATTCTATTTGTGTGTGTAGATTCTCTTTTTCTCTTAATAAGTCTGGCTAGGGGTTCATCTGTTTTGTTTATTTTTTCAAAGAACCAGCTCTTGGTTTCATTGATTTTTTTCTATTGTTTTATTTTTCTCAATTTTAATTATTTCTTCTCTAATCTTTAATCTGTCCTTCCTTCTGCTGAGTTGTGCCTCATTTGTTCTTCTTTTCCCAATTTCAATAATTGTGACTTTAGACTATTCATTTGTGATTTTTCTTCCTTCTGTAAATAGGCCTGGATTGCTATATACTTTCCTCTTACAACTGCCTTCCTGCATCCCACAGAAGTTGGGTTTTGTGCTGTTGTTGTTATTTGTCTCCATATATTGTTTGATCTCTGTTTTAATTTGTTCGTTGATCCATTGATTATTTAGGACCATGTTGTTAAGCCTCCATGTATTTGTGAGCCTTTTTATTTTCTTTGTACAGTTTATTTCTAGTTTTATTCCTTTGTTATGTGAGAAGTTGGTTGGTAGAATTTCAATATTTTTGAATTTACTGAGGTTCTTTTTGTGGCCTAGTATGTGGTCTATCCTGGAAAATGTTCCATGTGCACTTGGGAAGAATGTGTATCCTGCTGCTTTGGGGTGTAGAGTTCTGTAGATGTCTGTTAGGTCCATCTGTTCTAGTGTGTTGTTCAGTGCCTCTGTGTCTTTACTTATTCTCTGTCTGGTTGATCTGTCCTTTGGAGTGAGGGGTGTGTTGAAGTCTCCTAAAATGAATGCATTGCTTTCTATTTCCTCCTTTAATTCTGTTAGTATTTGTTTCACATATGTCAGCACTCCTGTGTTGGGTGCATATATATTTATAATGGTTATATCCTCTTGTTGGACTGACCCCTTTATCATTATGTAAAGTCCTTCTTCATCTCTTGCTACTTTCTTCATTTTGAAGTCTATTTTGTCTGATACAAGTACTGCAACTCCTACTTTTTTCTTCCTGTTGTTTGCATGAAATATCTTTTTCCATCCCTTCACTTTTAGTCTGTGTATATCTTTGGGTTTGAGGTGAGGTTCTTGTAAGCAGCATATAGATGGGTCTTGCTTTTTTATCCATTCTATTACTCTTTGTCTTTTGATTGGTGCATTCAGTCCATTTACATTTAGGGTGATTATTGATAGATATGTACTTATTGCCATTGCCGGCTTTTAGATTCATGGTTACCAAAGGTTCAAGGGTAGCTTTTTTACTATCTAACAGTCTAACTTAACTCTCTTGTTAAGCTATTATATATACAGTCTGATGATTCTTTATCTCCCTTGTTATTCTTCCTCCTCCATTCTTTATATATTAGGTGTTTTATTCTGTACTCTTTTGCATACCTTTGACTGTTTTTGTGGGTAGTTGATTTGATTTTTTGCCTTTAGTTAGTATTTGGATAGTCTGCTTTCTTTGCTATGGTATTATTTTCTCTGGTGACATCTTTTTAGCCTGAGGGGTGCTTCCCTCTAGAGCAGTCCGTTTAAGATATCCCGTAGTGGTGGTTTATGAGAGGCAAACTCTCTCAACTTTCGTTTGTCTGGAAATTGTTTAATCCCTCTGTCATATTTAAATGATAATCGTGCTGGATACAATATTCTTGGTTCGAGGCTCTTCTGTTTCATTACGTTAAGTGTATCATGCCATTCTCTTCTGGCCTGTATGATTTCTGTTGAGAAGTCTGATGATAGTCTGATGGGTTTTCCTTTGTAGGTGATCTTTTTTCTCTCTCTAGCTGCCTTTAATACTCTGTCTTTATCTTTGATCTTTGCCATCTTAATTATTATGTGTCTTGGTGTTGTCTTCCTTGGGTCCCTTGTGTTGGGAGATCTGTGGGCTTCCGTGGACTGCGAGACTATTTCCTTCCCCAGCGTGGGAAAGTTTTCAGCAATTATTTCTTCAAAGACACTTTCTATCCCTTTTTCTCTCTCTTCTTCCTCTGGTACTCCTAATGCGAATATTGTTCCGTTTGGATTGGTCACACGTTCTCTTAATATTCTTTCATTCCTAGAGATCCTTTTATCTCTCTCTGCCTCAGCTTCTCTGTATTACTTTTATCTGTTTTCTATTCCATTAACAGTCTCTTGCACCTCGTCCAGCCTGCTGTTAAGCCCGTCGATGGCTTGTCTGATTTCTGCATAGTCTTTCCTCACTTCCCTCACTTCCCTCACTTCCTCCCTCAGCTCTTGCACATTTCTCTGTAGATCTATCAGCATGATTATGACTTTTATTCTGAATTCTTTTTCAGGAAGACTGTGCATGTCCATCCCTTCAGGTTCCCTCTCTGGGGTTGTCGGGTCTGAAGCTTTGTCTGTACCATATTCCTCTATGTTTTCATGGCTATAGAAGTCATTGGTGGTAGTTGCCACGTATATCCGCTGGGCTCTTTATGACTTTAAAAAGGAAAAAAAAAGAAAAAGAAAAAAAGAAAGAAAGAAAGAAAGAAAAGAAAGAGAAGAAAAAAAAAACCAACTAAAAAAAAAACCCACCGGGAGTGGATTCTGTGGGAATGCTGTAGGTGGTGTTGTTGCTCCACTATTCCAGAACTGTGGCTGCGCTGCTCCGCAGGGTCCTTTGTAGCTCTGGCCGGGGTGGGAACGAATGGGAGGCTGTTGATCTCTGTGGGTAGTCTAAGTGCGGCCACCCTTTCCCAGTCGCCAGCTAAGGGGTCCGAAGCTCCCCAGGACTCCCAGCCTGATGGGCTTTGTGTGCTGGGGGAATCCAGTCCTCTGCTGGGCTCCTGTCTCTTTAAGACCGCTGAAAAAAGCGCACGCTTTTCTTCTTCTTTTTTCCTTCCTGGAGCCGGCTGCAAGTAACCTGGCACCTTCCCCACTCAGACCCTGCACCGTCTGTCTCTCCGATCTCTGCTACACTGTGCCATGTGTGTTGGTGCTCCTGGCGCAGATCACCGGGGCTGGTTATTTCGCGGACTTGTACTTCCACACCCTCCTGGCTCTGAATCCTCTCCTCCCGCTGGTGCACTGGGGTGGGGGAGCACTCGGGTCCTGCCCGGCTGCGGCTCTGTATCTTACCCGCCTCGCGGGGTGCCGAGTCCTCTCAGGTGTAGCTGCATGCTGTGTGCTTTCCTGTGTATTCTGGTCTCTCTTTTAGGAACAGTTGTATTTGCTCTGTTTTCGTGGATAAATATAATGTTGGGAGGAGATTTCTGCCACCCTGCTCATGTCGCCATCTTCCCAGAAGTCGCTTATGACTTTTATTCTGAATTCTTTTTCAGGAAGATTGTTTAAATCTATCCCACCCAGCCCTCTCTCTGGGGTTGTCTGGGTGAGTCTTGACTGGACCATATTCTTCTGTCTTTTCATGGCAATAGAAGTGGTTGCAGGCAGGTGACACATGTGTCAACTGGGAGAACAAAGTCCCTTCCTGCTTGTTGTTCTCCTTGCCTTTCTCCGCAGCCTGTGCCGGTTACCTGCACACTGGGAAGCAGTCTCTGGGATAATCTCTAAGCTGCCATGGATGGGGCTCCCCTCAGGATAGCCTAGAGCACTGTGGGGGTTTGCAGCCATGTCGGGTGCAGTCTTCACCCCTTGGTGCCTTTCGGTCCTTGCTCTGGCTTCTGCGGCCCTTCCTGGTTAGCTGCACGCCCGCTGGGAGGAGATTCTGTGCGGCCCTTCCCGGTTATCTGCGCCCCTGCTGGGAGGAGAATCTATGTCGCCATTCCAAGTTAGCTGTGTGCCCACTGGAAGGAGATTCTGTGTGGCCCTTCCCGGTTAGCTGCGTGCCCGCCAGGTGGAGATTCTGTGTAGTTGTTGTGGGCGGGGCCGCTCTTATGCTGTTCTTCTTTGGGGCTGCTTTACCCGGCAGCTGGTTAGGGGCCCGAAGTTCCTCAAGATTCCCAGCCTGCTGGGTTGAGTATGCTGGGACGATATTGTTCCGCTGTTGGGCCCTTGTCTCTTTAAGGCTTTTAAGAAAGCGCCTGCTTTTCTTTTGTCCCGGGGAGCCGGCTGTGGGGTTTTGGTCACAGTCTCTATCTCGGATCCTGCTCTTCCCTTTTTCTCATCTCCAGTACACCATGCGATGTGTGTCTGTGCTCCTGGTGCAGATCACCAGGGCTGGTTATTTAGCAGTCCTGTGCTTCCACTCCCTCCCCACTCTGAATCTTTTCCTCCCACTGGTGCGCTGGGGTGGGGGAGTGCTTAGGTCCCACTGGGTCGCGGCTTTGTATCTTACCCGCTTCGTGAGGCACTGAGTTCTCGCAGATGTAGCTGTAGCCTGGCTGTTGTACTGTATCTTCTGGCCTCTCTTTTACGAATATTTGTATTTGTTGTATTTTCAAAAATATCTATGGTTTTGGGAGGAGATTTCTGCTGCCTTCCTCATGCCGCCATCTTCCTGGAACTCCTGTGTTTAACTTTTGACTCACCAAGAACTTAACTACTAATAGCCTACTGCTGATTTTATGGTAGTAAATGATAAATAGATGAGTATCTAGTTCATGACACACGTAACATTTTCTTTTTTTTTGATATTTCTAGGCTATATGGTTTATCTCCAAGTTTTTCAAATTGTTGCAAATATCCAAGAAATTTCCCCAATATATTTATTTAAAAAAATTCATGTATATGTGGACCCCCACAGTTCAGACCCTTGTTGTTCAATGATCAACTGTAAGTAGAAGTTTTAATGTATAATTGTTTTTCCTCTTATTCTTACAGTGGGGAAGGGAAACTGCCAACATGTGTTGCCACAGGAAGTCCAATCACTGAATATCAATTCTGGATGTGCAGTGTGTGCAAGCACTGTGTTCTGGCTCAGGAAATCAGTAACTACAACTTCTGTCCTTTATGCCATAGTTCAGTGGAGTAAAGAAATGACAAATTACATATAACTGTAAAATACGTGTAGCATATGCACATTGCTATAACTGTATATATTAAGGTTGACTTGCATACATTTTATGAAAATCAACATCATTATTTCATAGTTGTATTTAAACAAAACTGTGTATATGTTATATATACATAATACCTGTATCTCCTGTCTATTTATCTGTCTATATGTCTGTCTACTTATCTACCTATCTTGTGATTGGTTACATAATGTGGAAAAATTCCAAATAAATTCTTACAGTGTCAAGGTTTCTAATTCATTAGAAAATTTTGGTGCAGGGTAGGGAAGAGGGAAGCATGGGAATGGGGCAAAGCAGAATGTAGGGCACTCGCATAACCTGTATTAGAAGGTTGTTAAACAATTGTAATATTGAAGTGAGCTCTATTGCTAGCTGTATTTATTGAAATAAATATTGATTATCTTCTACACTTTATATTCAGAGGTAAGGAGAAGCATTTCAAGACTTTAAAAAATAAATTGTTTCTAATACCTTTACTTTTTGATATAGTTTCCTTTTTATCTCCCCTTTTAATCTCATCTAAAGGATGGCATTTAGCATTTACTCTTCATAGTATTGTGCAGAAAACTTGGTTCTATTTGTACTCATACAGATTTATACAAAAACATCCATTTTGTAGTTAGAGTTTCAGTTGAAACATTGTCATTAAACCAGACCCTTCATTTAAACAACTCTTGGGCTGAAGGCAGTTATTCTTCCTTGATATATGTTTATTTTGACTTATCATCATTAATTTAAAAAGAAAACATTATAATTAGTAATGGGTAACCTCTTACCTGTTTTATACCGCTAATAATGTTCATCATTTATTTCTTCACTTAGGTCTCCTCATTTTGTGGCTGCGACCAGACTCTAGCACTATTTTATCAAGGTTATTTGCTGAGTCTGGCTGATGTTTAGTAGAGGCAGTCGATAAGGAGGAATATGCAGCATTGTTAGTATGGCTGTGATACTAGGTCAATTACCTCTCTCAATGTGATGTTTTTGGCCTTTTACAGAGAAATTAAGCCTGTTGCCAATTAAGATTAGTGAACTATGAGAAGAGGTTTAGGGCCTAGATGAGCTTACAATAGAGGGATCATGTGCCTAAACAGAATGAGAAGACCAGAAGTCTTAGAAGTGTCTGTGCTCATGTGCCTTGTGGGAAGTTACCTTGATACAATGGTAGCCTCCAAATACACTACCAAGCAAGCCATTCCAGAGGTCATGGAACAGAAAGGGTTACAAACCAAATGGGGATACTCAAATCACATGCTTTACTGAATCAATCTGAAATACACAGTGAGGAGCAAAGAGAAAATGATTGGTTAGATTAACTCTACTAGGGTAGGGTACAAGTGGGGTAGAAGGATGACAGTATGTGAATCCTGAGTTATATACTGTTCTAATGTCCTCTCATTCTGCCTCATCAGCCAACAACCCAAGCCCCCCCCACACAATAGTGTGAGGAAGAGGACCAAAGTTGAGGTTTAAGCAGGGGACCCAAGCGGATGGAATGTGCCTGAGGCCAGTGATGCACACTTGCTCTATAGAAGAGGCCCTGGGGCAAGTACACCTGGCCACAGCTGTCAGTTCCAATTTGCCTGTTGAGCAGTTATGTATTCAATTCTATTTCTTGGGTAGGGGATTGGCCAGAATAAGGGTCAGGATGGGCAGTTGAATCAAGGCCTTACACCTTTGAGCACTTTATAGGTTTCATGCATATTTAGTGTGTCATGAATATTTAGTGCCTTGGTTGTCTTTTATATTTTTAGTGCCTCATCCATTTTAGGTATGGTCACATTTATACACTCCATTTACTTTGTCAATGTGCCTTATAAGTTACTTAACACAATGAATTTCATCTGTCTCATTTATTTTCTTCTATGACAGAATAGAGTATTTCCTAAACCAGGAAATAACATCCTAACAAAAACATCAGCCCTAAGGAATATATCTCCTGTTGAACTTAATTACATCATTCTACCAGACATTATATTTTCAGGGGGAAACTATTTTTTGCTTCATCAGTGAAAAGGGACATTTTCAGGGACATAGGCTGAAGACTTTAGGGACATAGTTCCTGCAGAACTGTATGTTCAGAATTGTGATTCTTGGTCCATGTTCTAATGCCTGAGTATCTCTTCTTTCCCTGTTTCCCATCCCAGGGATCAGCTCAGAACTCAAAGTTAGATTGTCATTAATCTAGAACTTCCTACGACTTGCTGACTACACTCCCATTTGCTTCAGTTCCACAATTAGCTGTTGGCTTCTTAGGCCTTTCCTAACATGTCTTTGGGAATTCTCTTTTGGAGCTTTCTTGTTTGACACTAACTTCATTCCACCTGAGCCCTAGAATGTTTCCTCCAACTAAGTATTTCAGATAGATCCTGAGTTGCTCTCACTACTTGTTCAGTTTAATCCAGATACTAAAATCTCTAGAAACAACCTCTCATACTTTGTGGACCTAATTATTCCATATATGTATGTTTGTATGTGTATGTATGTATGTATATGCACACATACACATACATGTACACACACACACACACACACACACACACACACATATATATATAGACATATCTTTTCAACTATTGTAAACGTCTTTGACTGTTTGGGAGTTATATCTGTGAGTTTCAGTGATTTACCATAATGTCTTAGGGGCCTTTATCTTGCTTAAAAATGGTACTATAGAAAGACCCACACTAGGAGTTGACCCAGTTGGTTTTTTTCAACATGAAGGAAATTTCAGGATAATAACACCAACTAAGTCTCTTCTGGTGAAGGGGCAAAGAGAAGCAAAACTGTCTATATATAACAAATACTTGGAAGTTGGATAGACAGAATGAGGCAGTATATTCAAAACATTACATTGAAACACTTATGTTGGTCTCTTCTTGTAATAAACGTGAACTGGCTTTAAGTAATACTGGGTTCTTTGTCATAGAACTTGGCCTGAGTTAAGTTTCAGAGTATTAATGTGATGGAACTGACTGATAAAACTATACTTATAAGCAATGTGTCTTACAAGCAACATACCTTGTTGACCTACTATCATTATCATGCACAAATGATAATTTTATTATATTTTTTTCTAAAATATTTTGAAATGACCTTTTTGTATTCCAGGAGCTGAGACCTTAGGTTTTATGTATGATAAAGTAAAAATAAATATGAAAATAATAAAAATGGAAGGAAAAATGACTTGTATTTCTACTAAGTTTCCTTTATCTAAAACTTATGGATAACTTGGTATGTTTTGTTTTGATTTCAATATTTTGGTGGGAGTTGGTTAGTTGGGGCTTAAGAGTGGATAAGGGGAGAAAGGGGCAGGAGGTACAATAGATGTACAATATTACTTTTGCTACCAGACAGAAAAAACAACTTACAAAGGTACTAGGCAAATGTCAGATGACTGGGGGTTGCAGTGAATTACTTCTTAGAGGTCACACATGTTTAGAAATGGGGGAAAAATCATGTTACCAGACTATTAAGAGAAAAATCAAGAGTACTTATGTGGTGATGTTATAGGTCCAAGATATTGCTGAATTTCTAAAATGAAAATAGCAATATTATATTGCCCCCTACTGTCTACTCTTATGATGATTTTCTCAATTAAGTTCTGTTAGAAATTAATATTAAATATAAAAGTTAACATGTCCATGGTAGAAATTTTCAACAGTATATAAAGAGTATAGATAATAGACTTTTAACCTCTTTAAAAATAAAAGGCACTAATTTATATTTTACTTGAATTTAGGAGGAAAAAAATGAGGTGAAACCGAAGAAATTGCTTCAAGTTTTCTTCATATCAAGAGCTATTCTTAACAGTTTTCTCTAAAATTAAAATAAAAAGTAGACATAGAAGGTTAGAGTAACTCTTATTTAACTACTGGCATACCTTGTTTTATTTTACTTTATTGTACTTCACAGATAACGTGTTTTTTACAAATTGAAGGTTTGTAGCACCCCGCATTAACCAAGTCTATCAGTGCCATTTTTCCAACAGCACTTGCTCATTTTGTCTCTCTGTGTCACATTTTGGTAATCCTTCAATATTTCAAACTTTTTCATTATTTTTATTTGTTATGGTGATTTGTAATCAGTGACTACAACTCGCTGAAAGCTCAGATGACGGTTAGTGTTTTTAGCAATAAAGTATTTTTAAATTAAGGTTATGTATATATTTTTTAGACATAATGCTGTTGCACACTTAACAGACTACAATGTAGTGTAAACATAACTTTTACATATACTGGGAAAGCAAAAAATTAATCTGACTTGCTTTATTGCAATATTTATTTATTGTGGTGGTCTAGAACCAAACCCACAATATTTCAAAGGTACGGCTATACTCATTTCTTATTTAAGTTTAAATTTCTATTAAGATTTATAGAAAAATTAGATACTGCTACACACCCACTATAATAACTAAAATCAAAACTGACAAGTGTTGGTGAGGACATGGAGCAATTGAAACCCTTACTCGTTGGAAATGCAAAATAGTATACTGACTTTGGAAAAGCTGTGTTCTAGAAGTTCTCTCTCTCTCTCTCTCTATATATATATATCTGTACTTGAACTGCTCCGGTCAATGAAAAGGAAGCTTTACTGAGGCCCTAGGCCATGAGGATGTCAGGAGTCTGCACTGTGGGGGAAGAAGCCTGTGGAGGTACTTTATTTGACTTTCTTCTTGGGGCACACTTTATGTGTCAGTTGACAATACGGGCTTGCAGGTGAGCATAACTTTGGCAGGTCATCTCATTGCAGTTTTATTTTTGGGTGAGCTGGCAGAGGGAAGGCTTGTCAATACCACCCTATAGGTGAAGAAGCAGCAAGTACAGGTGGACTTTGGAAGACAGGCATGAGACATAGAGGGCCAGCAACTGAGCCAGACTCCAGCACCTCAGTCACAGGGCAAGGCCCTCTAGTGTCCTATAGGATCAGACTTTCACAAATGTAATGGAGACACCATGTCAGAATCCCTTGTGTGCCCTATGAGTAGATGGACACACCATCCTGGCCTGCCCCACCGAATCTCTATTGCTGCATTTCCCACTCTTTTCAGATGCATGATAGATATTTTCTCCCATTCTCTGGATTGTCTTTTGATACACAAGTTTTTGAGTTTAATGAAGTTCAATTTGTCAAGAATTTGTTTTCTGTGCATTTGGTGTCATATCCAAGAAATTGACAAATCCTGTGAAGATTTTGCCAAAGAATTTTATATTTTTAGCCTTGAATTTCGTTTTTTAAGTCCACTTTGAGTTAATTTTTAAATGATGTTTAGGTTCAACTTTTTGCATGTGGGCATCCGGTTTTTCAGTAATATTTATTGAAAAGATTGTCTATGCCAGTATCAGTTTTGATTACTGTAACTCTTATAAGTTTCAAAATCAGGAAGTAAGTCTTCCAACTTTGTTCTCTTTCAAGATTCTTTTGGATATTTGGGATCCCTTGAATTCCAGGTGAATTTTAGGATGTATTTTTCTATTTCTATGAAAACACTTGTGATTTTGATAAGAACTCCATTGAATCTGTAGATCGCTTTAGCATGAACATGGGCTGTCTTTCCATTAATGTCTAATTTCTTTAAGCAGTATTTTGTAGTTTTCATTGTACAAGTCTTTCACCTCCTTGGTTGATGCTATTGTAAATGGAATTGCTTTCTAAATCTCTTCTCTGGTTTGTTCATTTTACATTATTTTTAGTTTCATTAGACATACTGCACTTTATTTTCTGGGCTTCCCCTGTGGCATAATCAGTCAGGGAATGTGAACTATCATCAACACATCATAAACTGTCAGCAAAAATAATAATTAATCATTAACACTATTCCAGAGGTTCCAAAAGGACAAGAAGTTTTCAATCTATAGGGTCTTGGAGATAATAAATGGTAGTGTTTGAATTCTGACTCAGAACCGTGAGACAACTAAATTCACAGATTTCAACACAAACTGCCTCAGGTAAGCACAGCCTACTCAGAGTGTCTTATACGGGTGTGCTGCTCAAGGTGGACGCTGGAGCCCGAAAGGTGCTACAATAAGCCTGCTCGCCCATTGGCTATTTAAAAAACAAGGTTTCTTCCGCTTCCGGCAGTCAGGCGCCCCGCCCTCCAATTCGCTGTAACAAAGAACAAGTTCCTCGGAACACCAGCTTGCAGACTTGAAATCAGTTTGGGATCGTGGCTCTACTGCTTTTCTGGGAGACGAAGCAAGCGGGACCAACATTAAGAACACCATTTCTCAGGAGTCTAGCTTTCCCGGACGCCAGAGCACTCCGCCTGCCTCGCATTGTTGATCTCGCGAGACGATGGGTCCTCGGAAAGTACAAACTTTCCCCTTTGCTACTGCCGAGAGCTTGCTGTCAAGTTAAATTCCGAAGTGCGGAAGTGCTGCCGCCTCTAATCTCTCTGAAGACAACCTCCCTTCTGCACGGAAAGCTAGGCCTCCGACCGCAATGGAAGGGCAGGAGGGGCAACAAGGCCACGCGACCCTAACACTCGCCCAGGATTATTTCAAGAAGGGTGAATACGCGGAAGCCGAGGCGCTCTACTCCGCTTACATTCGCCAGTGCGTCTGTGCAACCTCGGCGGGAGCGGCGCTCGGGAGGTAACTATCGCGAGAATTGGGTGCCGCCGTGTCTAGGCGAGGTGGGGCCCGGGTCGTCCAGGTGTTGGCTCAGTCGCTTGGGTTCAGCGCCACCGAGGCCGTAGCTGGTAGGTGTTTGTCGTCCCCTACTCGTGCCTCCGGCACACTGGCTGCCTTTCACCCGGCGTCGCCCTTCCCCGTTACTCGCTTTCTGATCCAGAGACTTAGAGCAGGTAGGGCGTTCCCACCTGTCATTTTAACAGGTGGGATTCGCGAGACCTGGTGAGGGCGAGGTGACACGGCTGGGTGTGCCACGCTAGCACACTCAGCGACTTCATCCACAGTGTCACTGCAAGGGTGTTTTGTTTTGAAAGAAAAAAACATTTACGTGGAAAATGGTATCATGAACCTACGGGTAACCACTCGGTTTAAGCACTTTCGTTTACCCAGTCTTTCGTGGGTGTTTGAAATGGATTTGCAAATACTAAGGATTCTTAAGATATAAGCACAGTATCATTATTATAACAGAATTCTTTAATTGATCAAATACTCCATAAGTGTAGCAGCATACACGATTGATCAGTAAAGTTTTGTGGTTTGGTTGGTTTGTGTTTGGCAGTTGGTTCAAGTCAGGATGCACAGCAGGTCTCCCGATCTATGGAACTCCCCCTTTTTTTCCCCTTGCATTTTTTTTTTTATTGTTGAGGAAACCCAGTCACGTGTCTTTAGAGTTCCCCATATTTTGGATTTGCTGAACCCTTTATGTCATTTAATATGGTCCTCTGTCTCCTACATTCTTTTTGAGTTGGTAGTTAAATCTTAAGGTTTGATCCAATTCAGATCCAGTGTTAGGGCAGGAATGCACAGGTGGTGTGCATTTCCCTCAGAAAGCATGTAATGTCTTTCTTTTGTGATGTTAGCAACCTCACTTGCAAATACCTGTTCACCCAAAGCGTCTTGGGTTTATGCCTGGATGTGTAGCATTTGGTGTTACCCCAAATCCTTTTTGTCTTTGTTGTTCTTGGTGGTGTGGAGTGGACCAGGTGCGAAAAGAACGAGCAGACAGGGGTTGAATGAACAGCTTTTTTTTTTGACAGTTTTGACTTAACCTGCACCATCACCCTCCTTTTCCCCTTCAGGATTTGTTTTTTTTCAGGAGGACGGTTGCTTGTCTTTTGCATGAGGCATAAGAGTATTCTGTTTGTTAAATTCATGTGAAATTAAACCAGAAAAACGAAATTGCTTTCTCATTGCAATGATGGACCAGAGCAATAGTTAATGGAAGTATCTGAACAGACAATAGGATGGTACCACCACGGCGCCCCGCCTCCACAAAAGAAAAGATTAGTAAACATAGAAAATGGAGTTTTCTATTCTTGTTTGAAATTCTGAAACTAGATTATCTAGTAGATTTCAAAGAGTATTCATCAGCTGGAAGGTATAGTGGTACCATCCAGTCTTGTTACACTCTTCTTCTTTTGCATATCCCAGCCTAAGAGCACAAATGTGTATCTCTGACAAATGTAATTTCTGCCCCTTACAGGCATAGGAAAGAAAATCTGCCATGGTTTAGTGAAAGGTTCCTCAGCATGCCTAATGAAGCACTTGTTTCCTTACAGTTCTGAAATTCTTAGAGGAGCTCATGGATTTAAACCGAATTGTGTCATTTCAACTTTTTAACCTAAATATATCATTTGGAGTTTGAATTTATTTTTAAAATAATGGGTCACTGAATCATTTTGAAACAGTATTTGCAATCTTTGCATGCCTGTCACCCTGAATTGTCTTTAACATTTTCTTTTAATATCCAAAAGTGAACCCTTAGATGTAAACCTAATTTCCAAACATTTTTTCTTTGCTAAAGTTTGCAAATGGAAAAATCCACATTTGTATTAGGTAACTATATTAAATTCCATTGCGGCAAATACTATCATTACAAAAATCTCAATATTACCAAAATATTTTATCCTTAATACTACTTAGCTATGTCTTTAAAGTATGAAACAATTCCCACATGAAAAGTAGACTTGATGTTTGTTATAATGACATCTACTTCTAGGTCAAACATTGTGTGCTCTCCAAATATAAAAAACTGTATTACAGAGTTCTGAAGCTTCAAAATTTAATGACTAAAACCTTACTGGAGTCCTGAAGCTGCATTTTTCTTAAAACCGTTCACTGGACATCATAACAGAGTATCACCTGGTATCACAAAGTTGAAGGCAGTGTGCCCTCTTGTTCTCTAGGTTTTAACAGTGGTGAGGTGGCATCTGGAAGTAGCCTTGTACCCGATGTCTCTCAGTGGTAACTCACAGAAGCAGAAATTGTCTAAATATTTGTTCCTTGAAGGGGACTGCTAGGCTGTGAGTACCTCTGGTGGCAGCAGTGGTTACAGTTCCTTTCTGCGATCAAGGGTCAAGTGTTAAGAGACGTAACTTTTAATATCACTGATTGCAGTCACATGTTTTCTCAGGACTGTACTTTTATACTTCAATTCTGTTTGGTTCAAATTTGAGAATCCCTTTGGGAAAAAAGAAAGGAAAACAGAATTGCCTCTGACAGGGAGCAGAGCCTGTTAATGTTCTCTGTGCAAATGATCTGCCCAGCAGGGGAGCAGGGACAGAGGGGAGGGCTGTGACCTGCTGAGCTGGTGGCTGTTCAGAGCTGCCTGGGTGTCCAGGCCCTTACAGGATAGTTAGCTTGCTTAAAGCTCCCTGGGCAGCCTCAGGAACCCTCAGATGCAGAGCTGATCTGCAAAGGTTCCCCCTAGAGTGGACCAGAGCCTTGATACCCTCCTGAGCAGGAAGCCAGTCTGGCCTTGGGGAGGAGCCCCACTGAGACTGGAGGGAGGGCAACTCTGTCCCAGAGAGCACTCCCTGGGGATCAGCGTGTTGAATTTTCACTTAGGGTTAACTTGTGTTTCTTTATTGGTGAGAAATGATTTCACATTGTTTTGGAATCCCTTAAAAATTTGAGAATAAAATTGATGATTCCCTTTGTGACATGTGCATATAGCAAACTGGAACTTAGAGCTGGCTTTCCCTCCTTGCTCAGAGTGAATCTGATCTGTCTTCTTTGCCAGGCTGGTCTGTGCTCAGAAAGTGAACAAGCATTTAAATATTATATTTACTAAAACAAGTTGGCAGTGAAAGGGGCTTTTGGATTGACACTGTAGAGCGGTCACCATGCAAACATAGACAATGGGATTAAACAAAAATGGGTCCCACCGCTTTATTTCTTTGCACTTTGTTTCTTCAGTGTGGTTTTTCCGTGTAGATACTATGGGTTAATAGGCTATGAAGTTTGACAATACCCGAAAGAGAATGAAAGCGGAAAGGAGTGGAATTTGGTAACACAGTGTTTTTAATGTGAACTTCTTGTTTAACACAAATGCAGCCCTGAGGATTTGGCTACTGCATATAACAACAGGGGGCAAATCAAGTACTTCAGAGTTGATTTCTATGAAGCCATGGATGACTACACATCTGCCATAGAAGTCCAACCCAATTTTGAAGTTCCACATTACAACAGAGGGTTGATACTGTATAGGCTGGGTAAGAATTTTTTTCCCCTTTTCTCTTTGACTATGTTCTAGAGTTCACAGCGCTCCAGTGTTATATACTAATGTAGTGATTGTCAAGCCTTAAGGTTGTGTGAAATCTAGGTTTAGCGCCTGGAACAAAGGAAGCATACCTGAATTTATTTTAGGCTTTCGATGGCCATTTCGGACCACAGTGGAGCAGCGGGGTGGGGATTGGACCTGGGTGCTAGAGTGAAGGTGACCCCATTACTTTGTGCCTGTGCCTTCCTGGCTGCGAAACGAGGGTAATGCTGAGGATCACCTGTGCACCTTTGCTGAGCTAAAAATCCTTAAAGGCACACAAGACAATAGGAAGTGAAGGGGTTTTAGGTTTGTGAATTAAAGGACCGTAGACACTATTTCTCCTTTAAAATGTTAAGAAGATGAATATATTTTTAATCAAGTTTTTAAATCTTACTGTAATTATGGAAAATAGGCTATATAATTTGGTTGACATTTTATGATGATCTGTGCTATTTGCTTGTTAAATGTCAACAAGTAAACCCGGAATTAATTTTAAGTATATTGTTCTCTAAGGGCATGCAACATGATTTTGAGAAAAAAATTCCTTTACTAGGAGTGGTGGAAACATTGTAAATATAAAAACAAAAAATCTGTATATCTAACCTTTGTTAAGAATAACATATAGAAACACTCAGCTTTTATTCTCTTTTCCATTATTTGGGTTCTGGTACAGGATACTTTGATGAAGCTTTGGAAGAGTTCGAGAAGGTATTAGACTTAAATCCTGGATTTCAAGATGCTTCTTTGAGCTTGAAACAGACTATTCTAGACAAAGAAGAAAAACAAAGAAGACATTATTGAAAAAAATTATTGGAAGTTTTAACTTATTTTTTGAAATATTAACTCATCGTGCTTATACCTGGCATCTCATTGCATCTAATTTCAAGGAGGTTTTGAGTTAAGATAAAGAGACTCTAGTTAATTTCAGATTGAGTAACTATGTAGAATATGTATGCCTGTTATAAAGTGTAAATAAGTAATATCAATGTATAATTGTATACTCTTAAAGTAAAATACTTAAAGAAATGTGTGGCATTTTCTTCAGTGAAACTATTTTTTTTGCCATTTTTTATTCCCAACTTTTATTTAAAAAATTTTACATCTGCAGGAAAGTTGAAGCATACTATAATGAAACACCTATAAACACTTGACTTAGATTCACCAGTTGTTAACATTGTGCCACATTTACTTTTTCTCTATATTTAAATGTATAACTTTAAAATTTTTACTGAACCATTTGAAAGTAAGTTGCAGATAACACAATTCTTTACCCCTAAATATTTCAGCCAGCATTTTCTAAGAATAGAGACATCCTCCTTTATAGCCACAGTACCATTATAATACCTAATAAAATTATTGATTCCATAATATCATCCATACTCAGCCCGTATTTGAATTTCCCCCATTGTTTCCAAAATGTCTTGATTAGGTTTTTATTTCTGGATCTGGAGTCAGTCGAATTACATTGTATTTCGTTGTTACGTCTGTTTGAGTTCTTTTTATCTAAGAAAGTCCCCTGCTCATTTTCTCCCCATGGCATTTGCTTTGAGAGCAAAGCTATTTCATAGAGGTAAGCTAGAGAGACATAACATTTGGGCTTAAAAATAAACACATGTCATACATGAGAGGAGTTTGAAAGAATTCAGCTTCCTTGATTTTCTCTAGAAATCACTGATAAGATAGGTTAAGATTTAAATACTGAACATAGTTTTCTGTCTCTGGATAATGACAATAAGTATTGTCATCAACATGTATCCCAGAGGAAGGCACAGTGCTTTTGTGGCCCAAGAGGCAATCACCATCATCAGCCTTCCAAGTTATTTTCTGTGTTTAAGTGATCTCATGAAGCAGAAGAAATAATCGCCCAGTTTGTAGTTCATAAATAATATCCGGCAACATGCAGGGAGAATTTGGGCTGCAGGTGAATGAATATTAAAACGAAATGAAGTTTGAAAGGAAACTCAAAGTCTCTGTATTTCTGGAACTATTCACATTTTCCAAGATGACTTATCTTTGTTGGAAATGTCTTAAAAAGAATTTATAAAATTGCATTAAAATGTAGAAAAATCCCCCTTAAGAAAAATTGTATTTAAAAAGCCAGGTCCCACGACCTTGAGAAAGCTTCAAGATGTCCTACCCAGAACATCAAACACTTAAATAAGCTTCAATAACTTTATTTCCTCTTGGCTCATATTCTCTTCCTTACTCTTGACTGGGATCAGATGTAATATGAAAGAAAAACTTGTTAAAAATTTTCATTTGGTTTGTTGGATTTTATTATTCAATGCTTCTTCATGCTTTACCAGAAAAAAAAAATCGCCGAAGTTCAGAATTAGCACTTGTTGATTAGAACGCAGACACTTATTTTTCTCATGTTGTAAGTTATTGGAAATAATTGAAGAATAATATATTTTCATCATTACTCTTCTTTAGAACTCTAGGCATTACACATTCAGGTTCTACATTTCTGATTGGAAAATACCTTTGCTGTGTGCCTTCAAGATTGTCTTTTTTGTTTGCCATTGTTCATATTTCCCATAGTTCAGTATTTGTTGAGCTCTTTCCTTTTACTGCTAGAAAAGTACCCAAGCTGTATCATCTTCCAAGTTTTCTCTCTGCAACCGTAAGGCAGAAAACTGATTTGTTACAAAGTAAGGTAGATAGAATAAATGGATTTAAGTTACTTTTGAGCTTAGAATATAACTCTTACGTTAGTTGAAAAGCAGGGAGTTATTTTTTTTCTGAAATCCAGAACTGAATGAAACCCATGGACTTATTTTATATTAGCAAACTGTAGTCCAGCTGGTCCAATAGCAAACTAAATTTGCAAGTCAACTTTTAGTTATTACCGATTTGCTCTTTTCTGTATTGTCTCTGGTTTTTCTGTCTTCCACTGACCTCTCTACCCTCCCAGCACTCTATACATATTCTTGGACCCCTGCCATATTGCAGGTCTTAAGTGTTTCTAAATGCACGTAATATATTTCAAGCCTGCCACTCAGGTCAGATGAATTCAACAACATTTATATTGATACTTGTCTCAACATCTCCATCTCTGCCAAGTGTAATCCTCCTTAAAAATTACTCAAAGCTTTAAATACTTAAATCTCTCTCTTGCATAACAACTTTAATTTGTCCCTGAAAATGCTTCTGCTAAGCAAAAAGCCATTAAGTGAAAAAAAATTTCCATTACTTTTAATTGGAAAAATGATGACTTCCGTTTTAGCCCAGGATGCCCAAATACTCTTCACAGATAGAAAAACATATTAATTGAGCAATGAAAAAGGTTTATATAAATAACAATTTGAAATTACAGTTACAATTACATAAATGGTAATGGCATGAATGCTTGCTGTACTCATTTTTTGCTTCTTCCTGTACCATTTTAGAAAACAGCTGTTTTGAGATAATTCACATGTCATACAACACACCCTTTAAAGTGTGCAATTTAGTGGTGTTTAAGTATATTCAGAGTTTGTGTACCATTTTTAAAACTCATTTTTCAAGCTTTTTGGGTCTCCTCGTCTTCTTGCAAACTGTACTTAAATTGTAACACAGGAAAAAACACCTTTGGGCAAATTAAAGGCTAAACATGAAAGTGCTTCAAAACACCTAACAGTGCACACTCAAAATGGATGGGAAGAGTTGCTGCCTGTTCAGTTTTCATCCAGTCAAGCAGCATGATTCCAGCTTGTGTTGGGTAAATGGGAGGATATGTCTCTGCCTGAGAATATGATGTTGAAATCTCACTTCCTATAGCATATTTATTTGTGTTTGAGTGAACAGGATGCTATTTAAAAAAAATGGTTGACAAACACATTGTATACCTTTTCAAGAGCCTAGTGAAAAGCTAACTGCATGGTTGCTATGTGAGCTAAGTATGTAATTGTAACAGCTTCTAGGTAAATTCATGTTTTCGTGTTTTTCTATATTTCTAAAAAATGTGACAATTCTATGAAAGGTATTCCAGTTTAAAATCGCATTTGGTCAGAATAAGAAAGATCTTTGTTAAATTTTACATCTAATGTTAGGAGACTTCAGAAAACACCAGTTTTTACAAAAAGGAATGAAGGGTGAGAAATACAGTATAATTTTTTTGGGGGAAAAACAAAGCAATTGGTAAGATTAAAAAACATCATTTACATTTTTTTAAAATCACAGGAAGATGAAAGGACACATCCATGTAGCAAAAGACAAGTGATTAAAAAAAAACTTGAAGATAAAAAGCAGAAATTATGAATATGCCTATGACAGTGAAATGGGTGTGCACAGTACAGTCCCAGTTTTATGTAGTCACACATGCTATAGTGCCCTGAAGAAGGTCTAATTTTTCAGAGGAGGAAGCTGAGGCTAAGTAATTTGGTAACTTGCCCAACATTAAGTGCAAAATACAAACTTTGACACTGCAGTTAGTGTCAATTGTTTTTTTGTTGCTGGCTTCAACTCAAAACAGATATGTGGACTTTATTTTTGTCTTAATACAGAATTTAAATCCCTCCTAAATTTCTCATAGATGTTTTCATACCCATCAAGGTGAGTACCAAAACAATACTAAAACATATTTAGTTTTTATAATGGAACATTGCTGCATTTCTAGGATTACTGGTAATTTTCCTTCCTGATTGAAAACAGACACAAAATAGAGTGAAAAGTAGAGTAATATTAAGAGCAAACTCCATTTGGCAAGTTGAGAGCTACAGCTGCCAATATGTAAATTTGTATCTTATGTTAAGAAAAAGTATCCAACATTTATAAATAAAGACGAAAGAAGGATTGCATATCCCTTCAGTATTGTACTGAGCACTGCTTAACAGATCCACCCAAGGACTGTTTCATTCTAGAGGGCTGCTGCTTTCTTTGAGTTTATAATTTACTGTTGAATAGGAGGCAGACTGAGATTAACCTGAAGATTTTTGTTCAAAGGAGACACAAACGATTTCTGTCTACCAGAAAGGATAACCCCAAAGATTGCAGTTTTACAGTCCTCGAGGACATAACCAGTTTTGATTCTAACCTAGTAACTTTATTCTCAAATTCTTTCTTCCTTGACCACAAATATCAGTTCCTCAAATGCTCTTTTACCATCCTGCTGGTTCTCTCGTTCATGAGTTAAATAAATATCTGTCACATGTTCATCTGTATTCTTAAAAGAATCATGCTCAACTTTTAAAAATTAGTTTTATTGACACTTCAATTGTAAAAGCAAAAACAACTTTAATGAGTTTGTCATTATATTGTCACTTAAGTTATTTCTTGAAGGAATAAGGAGGGGGGCCAAAAAGTTTCTACTGCCTGTTTATTTAAAATATCACAAATTCTTGTTTGGATTATGTAGAGGTTTAATTGAGCTCTGCTTGAGGCAAAGTATAGGGAAGGCCTTAACCTTAAATGAAAACATACATAAATACTCTCAAAAGTAGGCAAAAACTGCAGAAGGATATACTGTAAAAAGTGAATGTTCCCCCGTTATGTCCCTGTGCACTCTCCTCTGCAGGGGTAACCACTATTAAAAGTTAAATCTATCCTTCTAGGCCTTTTCCTTTGTGCAAATATAGACACATGTATGCATATATATGTATAGAATTATGGTATACATATTATTAGGTAAATCATTTATTATCTTGATATTCTTTTATGTAAGAACATAGAAATCTACCTTCTGATTAGACCAATGATTTTAAAAACCACATTAAGAATGCCAATTTGTTTAAAAATGAATATATGCATATGCTAATAAAAATGAAATCCTACAGGAGGTACAAGTGAAGACCCCTAGTCCTCCAGAGGAATCCACTTTTAAGCAGACAGCTAGGTACGAGGGTTAACAGGCTCATTTTCCTACTCCCGCTGGCCACGTCGGTAAACACTTACTTTTAATTCTTTTCATCACCTTTGTGGCTCTGTCTTCTAGGCAATTTCGAATAGTTTGTACCTAAAATACCTCTGAGTATATCCATTTGCCACATTTATTTGAGCCTATTTCTACTTCATTAGGGAGCTCTTTTTAAGATTGAAGAATTGCTATAGTGCAAACAGCTTGTCCAAAGTGGAGCCCTTGGGTCTCCTGCACTCCACTCTCCCTCTGCTTTGGGCAAGGCTCCTTGGACCTGGGGCCCCCCCGACCCAAGTAGCGAGCAGCAGGCATTTAACCTCAGCAAGGATCCAGCAGTTTCCACCACCTCCTAGGCTACTTCCCCAGCTCTCTCCTCCTTCCAGCCTTTACCTGTCACCTTATGGTGATCCTGCTCTGACCATCCTGTTTAAAAATGCAAATCCTGGTCATACTCCTCATCTCACTTAATTTTTTTCTACTCCAACTCCGTGTTTATTCCTCCTGACTGGGAGGAAAGCTCCTCCCGGGCTTCTTTCTTTGGTTCGCTGCTCTGTCATCAGCACCTGGAACAGTGCCTAGCACAGAAGGGCCTTGACTTTGTTGAACGGATAAGTGGGTTAGTTATTGTAATCTGCTAATTCGCCTGTTAAATTTACATCTTGCAGACTGGTCACTGGCTGTTAGGTATGGGGTGAACAAGTGTTTGATCCCTGGTCTCTCAGTTGACTGACCAAAGGCCTGATTTTTAGTTGTTTTTATTTTATTTTATTTAAAACAGCTCAACGTTCTAGTTTAATTTAGAGGGAGAAGCCCCTCTACAAGACAAGGTCAAATTCAACAGGGACTTCATGCTTCACTGTGGTTCAATAACAGGTACCTGTTACGGGTTGAGTTGTGTACCCCCAAAGGATATGCTGAAGTCTAAACACTGATACCTCAGAGTGTGACCCCATTTGGGAAAGGGGTTATTGCAGATGCAATTAGTTAAGATGAAGTCATGTTGTGGGGGTTGGGGGGCTGGCCCTTAATCCAACAGACCTGGTGTCCTGATAGGAAAGGAGTTCGGACAGAGACGCAGGAAGAAGCCATGTGAAGGCCAAGGCAGAGACTGGAGTGAGTGGCCGAGGGACCCGGGCCTGGAAGAGGCTGGAAGGGTCCTCCCCTGCGGGCTTCAGAGGGAGCACGGCTCCCCTGCCTCCTCGATTTCAGACTTCAAATCTCCAGAATCGTGACAGTATCAAGTCTTATTCTAGCCCCCCGTCTGTGGTACTTTGTTTTGGCGGGCCTGGGAACCCTTGGTGTTCCTGCACCCACAGATGCGGAGGGCTGGGGAAGGCGTGAACCTCTTGTTAGAACAAGCCTGTAAATGAAAGGTTTCCAAAGGAAGGGAGGGGAGAGAGAGAGCTTATTTCCTTATGTGGTCATGACCCCGACTGAATGAGGAGAGGGGCCTGCGACTGAGTACCCCACAAAACATACTGGGTGGCCCTGGCTGCCTGCTGCAAAGTTCACAACCACCCCTCTGCTTCGATTCGCTCAACTCTTAGAGGACAGAGGCTCTGGCTTGAGACTGGAAAGGAAAAGTCGGAGTCCCTGCAGGCTGCCAAACAACAAGCCATTAGAGCAAGCCTGCTGAGCCGCCATCCAAGTTGGCTGAGCTGGTGCTGGTGGGAGCTGTCAGTGGGGCTCGCAGAACAATAATCATTTCCATCCTGAAGACCAGCTGCCAGTACACTTACTGGAACTGGAGCAGCCCCTTGAACGGGGAGGGAGGCGCCTGCGGTGTGGAGCCCCAAACCTCCCTCTGTCACTGATGCCAGTGCGTGACAATGGCCAGTGGCCACTTCTTTAGCCTGGTTCTCACTCCTGCCTTCCTTCCTCTGCTCATGGTGTTTTCTCCACAGTACCCTCATTTATTAAATCCCGTCCATTCTTCAAGTCCTAACAACTACCCATCAACCCCTCTGTGCTAACAGCAGCCCAAACCCTTCTGCCTACTCTCCCGTTTTCCAGGATGGTCTACACAGAGCACCTGTACCCTTGAATGTGGTCCACAGCCCAGCAGCAATTGTATCACCTGGATCTTGTTAGAAACAGACTCTTAGCCCTGGGTCAGACCTACTTAATCGAAGTGCGGTCTGGACCAACAGCACTAGCGGCTCCTAGAAACTTAGAAGGCCACATTCGTCCTCCCCCCAGGCAGGGGAGGGGCCCAGCCCTGTGCTTAATGAGCCCTCCCGGAGACTCTGATGTGAGCTCAGATTTGAGAATCACTCCTCTACACCATTCAGCCCAGCATCCAGCATTGATCTTTGATTTCATATGTGTTTGTCTCCCTCCCACCCTGAGGCCAGGAACCGTGTTGGCCTGTCCCTCCGCACTTGATGCAGGTCTAAGCATGGATGACTGATGTCCTGGGTAACTGGTCAGTGTCTCCTCCTCTGGTGTCCTCTTCAAGCCTGGGGGTGGGGAGGAAGGGCACATGCAGGGATATTTCCCCTTGTTCTCCTGAGTCTCTCAAGGGTTTGAGTTTTTGGGGGCAGGGTGGGTGTTATGCTTCCTCTCTGCAACTGGAGACCAAATTGGTACCACGTAATTATGTGTAATGGATAACATCGAGTTACCACGTCGGGGCCTGACTTGATCCAGAATTCTGTCTCCAATAATTTTACATGCATTTTCCTCCCTGGAAAAAGCCGTTGCTATTTAGGGTATGTAAAGCAATGCAGGTCAACTGTTCCTTTTTCTGGATCAATGAGTCCTTCATGTGGGCAGGTGGCAGTGGCTAGCCCTTCTGGCTTACAGGATCAGGGAGAAGGATTTTCAGACATGACTAATGTATAGCCTCCTCAGGCTTCCTGCTCATGGGCTCTCGTAAAACACTGCTGTGTTCCATATCATCAATTAACACCTCAGCCAGCAGACCCGGGCTGGGGAGCAGAATGTCCTTGCCTGAAGTGCTCTTCCTCCTGCTGGCTGCTAGCTTCCAAATTTCTAGACGTAATTCCTTTTGAATTGCTTAAGAGGCATATAATTTTAATCAGAGTCATATGACACTTAAACAAGAAGGAACTGGAGAAATCATCTACTTTATTTTTCTTTGTTTATTTAAAAGACTTTATGTTTTAGAAGTTTGGGGCAGAGATTCCACAGATACATTCTACTCCCACGCAGCTTCCCTCATTACTGACATCACTTACTAGGATGGTACATTTTTTTTTTTATTTACCAAGGATGAACCTACACTGACACATCATAATTATCCAAAGGGCGTATTGCACGTGAGGGTTCACTCTAGTCTGTGGGTTTGGACAAATATATGATGACATGCATGCCCTCCTGTAGAATCATGTGGAGTAGTTGACTGCCTGAAAGATCCTCTGTGTTGTGCCTCTTCCGCCCTCCTCCCCTCCCAGGTGCTCCTCATTTGAAGGTAGACAAATGCGGTTAAAAGTAATGCAGCTGGGTTCACAACAGAACTGTAACTGGATCTGGCCCCTCTGAGATCTTTGTTTAAGAACAGTGACTTCCAGTTAGCAAAGCACCTGTGTTTATTCTTATTTCCATTAATCCTTACACCAAATCTAGATCTGCTTCCAGATCCAATTCTTTGGTCCTCCAAATGCACCCTCCCAAACGGGAGCCCCACAGGCCCGGCCTGGGATGAACTGTGCAAAGGCCCAGCAAGCTAACACAGAGAGCACTGTGTATCTCGGCACAAAATCACACCCCTGGAGGAGAGAGGATGCCCCAAGGCATGGGTGAGTTGTGGGCCCCTGTTGAAGGCTGCAGGAAAGGAAGCTGGTATTTCGCAGAGGCTGGGCGTGTGGGGGGTGTGGGCGTGGAGCAGAGAAAGGACATGTGGACAGGATGGTGTTTCTACACACCTCAATGCTGGTTATAATTGACTTAAGAGTAGGGGAAGAAGAATGGTAAATTCACATAAAAGCCGAGGTGCAAAGGAAGGTGACCCAGTGGGAGAAGGGTCAGGGACTAGAGAACCTTCCAGCAAGGCAAATTCTTGCCATTTCCCATGTTTTCTCATTTAACGCCTTATGGTATCTCTTCCAAATTAACATTATTTCTATTTTACCAAAAGAGATGAGTCCTGACTTAAATTAGGTGGAGTCAAAATTCACAGAGTCCCAGATTCTTGTTTTCCAAGCACTTAAGTTGCCTTGGGGGTGACCAATTTGTCCTAGTTTGCCCAGGACTTTCTTGGTTTGAGACTGGAAGTCCAGCATCCTGGGAACCCCTTCAGTCTGGGGTGCCCCTAGTGCCTCCCTCTTTTAGACCCCTTGGGAACAGGCATTCTTGACAAGAGCCACCCTGCCACCCCAGGGCCTGAGTCAGGCCTGCTTTGCTCAGCTGACCAGCACCCGGCTGGCGCCCGGGCTGGCAGCTGGCTCCCTGGTTCTGTGGTGGAGGGACAGAGGGACAGTGGCTCCCATCACACCGAATTTTGCCGTGAGCTCTGGTCACCAGCAGGAGAGTGCTGGCTGGCTGGTTCTACTTTAGCTGGACTAAGAGGTTGACAAAAAGGAAGACAAGTGACTCAGCTGTTGCGGGAGCCAGCTCCTGCTGTTTCCATGTTGGGATGGATTTAGATGCAAGGATCAGAATCAGCTCAAGTCAAAAGGGACTTTAAGGACACAAGTTCATGGGGTCCGAGAATAAGCTGCAGGAGCAGCTTGGGGTGGGAGGGAGAGTGGGACCGGGCTCCTTGCCTGCCGGCTCCCGAGTCCAGCCCCACTGGGGTCTCAAGGCACCCAGCAGGGAGCACTGGGGTCTGAAGCACTTGGTGATGCAGACAGGCACATTTTGAGGCATGGTGGGCTGCTTTGGTTTGGAGGATGTAGCTGAGAGAGAGAGAATGCTTTTCTAATAACAGAGCCTTAGAATTAGGGCAACTTTCCTACCCACCACTGCACTGCCACACAGGGGCGGGGGGGGGGGAGGACAGGGGTTTCTGCTGTCACACAGGGAAGACTTAGGATAAGGAGGAAATAGGAAGCACAGACTCTAGATGCAGGCTACTCCCAGCAGAGTGGGAGAAGGTCGGAAGCGGCCCAGCCAGTGGGCTTGCTTCTTCATCCCACCAGTCCAACAGCCCCTCCACAGCGTGGGGCGGGAGGGTGGCTGTGGTAGGTCAGGGAGGGATGTCAGGTGGTGCATCCCTGCCGGCAGAGCTCTGCCCACGTGGGGGAGGAATCCGGAGTAGGGGGAGGAAGCCTTCTTTCTGCCAACTGGCCAGCTGCATCAGCCTTGGTTCACGGCGACCACCCACACTCCGAGCAGGGCCTGGTACCCTGCTGCTCCTCCCGCTCAGGGAGCCCTTCCCCTTTCCAGAGACTCCGGGTTGCTGCTTCCTTGCTGAAGCCTTTCTCCCTGTCCTCGGAGCTTTTCTCCCTTTCCAGGGTACCTGTGCCCGTCAGTGTATGCCCACCATGTAGGGCCTTCTTAAGGCAGTTCAAGCGCTCATCAGTGATTACATGGAGATCCTATTTTTTGGGGCCTCTTTAAGGATCTCCTTTATATAAACCAGTACTTGCACTTAAACTGTCTTCTTCCCTTTCTTTCATGCTCTTGGTGTTTCTGAAATCCTGATAATGAACTGGAGGCCTGAAGTCTTCATGGGGAGAGGCCAGTTTCTTAAAACCATTATGGCCCAGCAGGGGTCCCGGCCTCAGGAGGGGCTTCTGTGGTCGGGGCTCTCTATCTCCAAGGCCAAGGCTACACCCAACCCCACTCTGGCCCTTACAGCTAACCAACCTGTGGTGCTCGGCTAGGTTAATAAGATGGACCACCCATTTTTAGAGTGAGAAACATTGCCCTTCTGAGACAGTTCATGGGCCAGGAAGGAGAGCATAGGCTGAGTTGAGGGCTCAGTCCATTACAGCATGATCTGGAAAGGAGACAAGCCCCATAATTGGGCTTGAGGGAAACATCTCACCGCCCTCGTCAGAGCATGCTTCAGGCCCCCAACAACAGGCCCACAGCTGAGCCATTAGATCACACGGGGAGAAAGAAAGAGCTGTGCCAAAGATAATCTTCAGAGTTTGCTTGGGTTCTGTGAGAGCTGAGTTAAGTATTGACCCCCGGGGTGAAGATGTTCACATGAGTGTCACTGGAAAACACTCAGGTGGAGAAGTGAGGCTGCTGGGCTTGCCAAGTAGTGTGGGACAGGACCCGACCGTGCTGCGAACAGGCGAACTAGTGAGAGAGTGGGGGTAGGCTGACGGGCACTGTTGGGACTGCTCCTTGAGAGCCCCGCCTCCGGCAGTTTCCTCCTCAGCCACAGGACTCTCGGATGCTTAACTGTCCTCGTCCCTACATTTCTTCCTTGCAAATAGGAAGCCAGACCACATGACAGAGGTCACTCATCTCATTTTATAAAACGAATGCGAAGGGAACAAGCTTGCAGAGCCTCTGCTGTGCACAAGGAGAATCCTCTTGTTTAGGGAAGGGGGCAAGATTGCTGAAATAGGACACTATTGACAGGGCAGCAGGGCTGATGTGGGCTTGGTTAGATGCACTTACTATGTTTGAAATCTGTCATTCATGGATTGACTTGCAGGTCATCCTGGATAATGCCCGCACAGGGGCCACCGCCGTGACAAGGAGGTGGACAGCTGGCCAGGACCTTTGGGTGAGGCCATCTGAGGAGGAAGAAGGCAGGGTCTCTGGGTTGGTGGGATCTCAAGAGACATGCTTTCTAAGTCTCCCCGTCAGATCTTCACCTTCTGGCTGGCAGGCACATAACCCCGGAGTTACTGAGCCCAGGCCAGATGGTCAAGTGTATTTTCCTGGCCTGAGTTCAAGGCGGCTGTGGGGTTGAGTGTCGCTGAGGCAGGAAGACTGAGGTTTCTGGGCTCATGTGGACTTTCTTCCAGGACTTCCTTCTTCTAGAAGGATAACCAGACGTGTTAAATGTCTCATAAAATGCCTGAAAATTAGCATAGCCAGACACTAGACAAGCTTGATGGGTGAGAGCCAGGTGCTTTTGGCCAAAGAGCCTGTCAAGCTCACCCAGATCTGCATGCAAAGCCTTTTCAGGCAGGAGTTCCTCTGGCCAAGAGAATAGATGGGCCTGAGATGTAGACATGCATGAAGTGTTGTCCCGAGCATTCTGCAGAAAGGCCACTTCACAGTCCAGTCAGGGCTTCAGGCAGCTCTCAGAAGGTTGCGTTCATTTGAAATGACAGAGGGGCGAGGTGGACATGTCAGTGTCACTACTGTACCATGTGGCAGGGGTTGGTGCTCACCTCCTCTGCGAGCTTTCGCCTGGTCAACACCCATTAGGGTCCCAGTATAGGCAAACTCAGGGCAGGCAGTGTAGATACACCTGAGAACAGCAGTGGTGTAGGGATGGTAGAGACTCCCTAACAGTAAGCCTACATATTGGATGCTTATCAACACTTCTGACGTCTTTACTAATCTTAATGAGGCTCAAGTCCCTATTTTGCAGGAGGGTTGAGGTTCAAAAGGGTGAGGTGACTAGTCCAGGTTACACAGCCACCACTGGCTAAGCAGAAGATCACGAGAGGTCCTACTTAATGCCAGGCTGCCTCCCACCAGGCTTCACCTGAGTTACTAGTTACCATCTGTAGGACTTGCCCTCTGGACATTGATGCCAAGTCACCAAGTAGTATGTATAAACCAGATCCCTCCCCAAAGGCCTAGGAGTCCATATAACTGGGGTCTAGATTCCTGTTTGGCCCTTTCTGTTTTTCTGAGAGCTCATCTCTTTGGGTCCAGGTACCACATGCTTCTCCACCAACTTCTTGAGCAATGAGGGGGCAAGGACTTTCTGACTCTGGAAGACAGGATAGAAGTGTACTGCCAACAGGCTGCTGTCTTTCCTGCAGCTTCCAGGAAGCATTTGGAGACAAACAAGGTGTGAGGCATTCTGGAGAAACCTTGCATCCATCAGCATCTGCCTTCAGTCTGTCTGGCTCTTGCGTGCACGCCAGGAAGCTTGCACAGGGCTGTAGGGGGCTGCTAGGAAGTCAGGGAAGGTCCTGGCTGAGAAACTGCATAGAAGGGATGAAAGACTTCAGTAGGCTCAGGTCACACTAAGATCCACCACAATGTTGAGCCCCCCACTTTGGGGATTTTGCTCTGACACATGCGATGTCCTTTCAGAATCTTGGGGTATTACATCCTTTAGGATTGGAGTTCTGGTCTGCCTCCTCAGCTTCTAACTGAGGGCGCTTGTGCATTCACAACGATGTTCTGCTGGGGACTGCTGTCAAATTCTGGGGACACTGACACCCAACACTCGTCCAGGAGTAATTCTGCTGTGACACCCACAAGGGTCATCAGTCTACCTCAAAGAGTGCTGACTCATGCCGGTCACTTCCCTGTCATGAAACACAGTGAAGGACTCATCTTAGGAAGGGAAGCATTTCGTGTATTCATGGAGAACTTTCTTCTGCCTTTCCGCCCCCAGAATACCCTTACCATTGGCTACCCTTATCTGGATCTCCAGTGCCTGTCTGCCCCTTCTAGGCCCTCTAAACGAGAGTGCCAAGCCTTGGGTAGCTGGTGGAAACACTCAAGGGAAGTTGTCTCTTAGTCGCCCAGCCACCACTGACCTCTGATCTGGGACTGCAACACCACTGAGTCATCTCCTAGTGGCAGAATAGCCTTCTCCCTCGGCCTGTCCCCATGCCTGCCCACTTGGGTCAGTGTTCCTTAACTGAGTAGTAGCAGAATAGCATTGGCCTTGGACAAGAGTGGAAGCAAGAGCAGGTTCTTTGGTTTGTGGAATTGCAGAGCAAAAGAAGACTCAAGGTAACTGGACCAGAAAGATGAGGGTTTCACCAGGGTCTCCAGTTATGGGTGACAAAGACGAGAGAGTTGGGGTTTGGGCCCAGCACAGCCAGCATCCTGCAGTGATTTATTCTGCTGGTCTTCTCTGCTGGGTGGTGGGCTATATGCTTGATGGGCCATGGTCGAGTTGTGTGATCATTTGTTTTTAGCAACATCACTTAGTCTTTTAAAGAAGATAATTCCAATTCACATTATGCCTCCAAGATGAGTAAGTATCTGATGAAGCAATACGATAAAATATAACTGAAAAGGGGGAAAAAAAACCCAGCCATGGAATCTGAGGCATTCTGACATGTTGAGGCCCTTCTCCAAACTCCTTCAGTGTTCCTTCCCAGTCAGGTGGGAGTCCCTGCAGGTGGGGGTGAGGCTAAGCTCAGGGATACAGTGGACCTTCATCCAGAGAGCAGCCCCCTTGCCTGTAGTCAGGATCTCTCATGACTGTGGGCCAGCCCTTCACAGTAAGGTGTCCTTCCCATGGATGATTTCATTTGTATACACCATCATCACCTTCAAGCTAAAAAAGCCAAGATTACAGTGTATGATAACAAGGGACACAGCAAGAATACCACCTAGGCTGTGCTGTGAGCTGGAAGGAGAGGTGGTCTTTTTGCCTTACTGACCCTTATGGAGGGACCACAGCTGGTGACATTAAACCGAAAAGGCTTGGTTCCTGCTGAACTCTCTTGATTCACAAGCATGGCCCTTCAGTGTTGGCCTTGCTCATGGCAGTGGAAGGCTCAGTGACCGTCATGGTGGCAATGGCCCCAGTCCCACTGGAACACCACCACAGCTCTCACAGCCGTCCCTGCTCCCTGCCGCACTCTGACCAAGGCCTGTCCCCCACTTCACCTGGGAGTCTGTGGACCCCCACTGTGCTGCTCTGAGAGAGGGCTGGCTCCCTACCTCAGGTCTGGCTTGTCACAGGTGACCTCAGGCATACTGAATTACTTCATATTCTCAGGCCCTTGAGTAGGAAGTGAGCAAATCTTGGGATTTTTCTCATTTTCACATACATGTTAGTAATTGAATTCCAAGTGTGAATGCTACCAGAAGCAAAGATCCTGGCCCTGCCTTCAAGGAAATCCATTTAGAAGGGAAAATAGGACAAACAATTATTAGACCAATAACTAATCCAAGGTAGAATATGGTTATGACTCTGTGATTCCGAGACTTTAAAGGAAGGAGAGTTGGGAGAGAGAGAAGAACTAGAAAGATCTCATAAAACAGGCAGAATTTGAAATGGGCTTCAAGTTTGAGAATTCATAGAGGAAGAGATGGGGATGATTTTCAGAAAGAAAGTGCATTTGAGCTGTGACAGTCTAGATCACCTTCCCCAGTTGGGTAGAGAGGCCAGTGAGTCAGGAAACAGCTTCCACCAAGGCAGATGCTCAAGGGCTTCTCCACTCAGGATGGAAGCAGAGGCTGTGGCTCTGGAGGAGAGCCAGCAGTGGGCCTGAGGACAGAGCTCCCAGCACACAGATGATCAGCTGTGAGGAGTTCCTTTTGTGCAGTTCCAGTGGGAGCCCACAGGGCCTCAGAGCTGCTGTTTAGACAGAGCCAACATAACTCGCTAGGCCTCAAGACTCGTCACGAGTCCAAGACTTGGGCCTCATTTGGCACACTTACCAACATCCTCGAGGGTGCATTTTCCTTCTGCAGGGTGGGAGGAGAGTTCCCTGTCTGGGCCCACACTCAGTGTGTGTATCATGTGAAGGAAATGGGGATTGCCTCCCTGTTTCCATGCCAGGAGACAGCACAGGGGGCAGTGTGCAAGTGATGGGCAGCTCAGCAGACCTGAGCAAGAGGCTGCCTGAATTTAAGCTGCTGCTCTTTGGTGGCAACCCTACCTGCTCCCCCTTCACATCTGCTTGGATTGGACAGCGGCAGGGAGCAGACCGCTGTCTGATGGGGGCCCAAGACCTTGATCTACAGAGTATGTCAACTCTGGTCATCCCCTCAAGTGGCCACTGGTCTTTCCTTCAGGGGTTTCAAACTATCCTCCTACCTGCCAGGCTAGTTCACTGGGCACCGCTTTAAGACGGTCGGGGTGAGTGGTGCTCTGCCTAAGAAGTGAGCTCTCTGCCCGGAAAGCTACCTGCTTGGGGAAGGGGGCTCTGTCCAGACTGCTGGGTCCTTCCCTGGGCTCCAGCCAGTTTACCTCTTTAACCACATTTGGGTCATCAAACCCTTGTGATCCACCTGGGAGGGGAGTTTCCCAAATCTTACACTAGTGCTCTCCTACTTCTGAAATGGGCCAGGACACAGTTCTAAGCCCTGTTTTCACCAGCCGGACATCAGGGAGGGAGCCCTAAATGTGATGTTGAAAAGTCTTGTCTCTGGAATTGTATCTGTTGGGAAGTTCTCATCTATTACAGGTCTGCGGTTTATTGGCAACTTCCCCACCCACTAACCTCCCTTAACTGAGTCCTCAGGGCTCTGAGTTAGGTTGAAACCTAGAGAGGATGATAGATAAGTTGTCTGAGACTAAACAAACTTCCAGTAGTTAAGATCAAATGACTTTATCCTGAAGAATTTGACCTATTTGCCCCCTGTGTGACATGGCTAAGTTTGGTTAGACTTGGTCATAATGATAAGAGCAGACTTAAGACATTTGACCATACTTAGGGTGAGGTATCCAGTACATGCTGGCTGTTCCAGTATTCCCCCAGCTAGGAGGGGAGCCTGAGACCTCCCAGTCAGACTCAGCATCTCACCTTTAGAATGGAAGGGCCATGAGTCAGGGGCCTGGCCCGCCAAGTTGGAGATCAGATCAGTTAAGCCACTTCTGCTAAAGATCTCTTCCCAAATCTGACCTTGAAATGGAAACATATCAGTGGAATTAGATGACTAAGCAAATTCTGCTCTCCTTAACCTTCCAGAAGAAACTTGAGGGGCCTTAGACCTGGGTTCTTGTGTACTGTTGGGTTACTGTGACAGGTGTGTTCGCTCAGGTTGTGTTCACCTCCATGTAGTTCCCATCAGAGAAACTCTCCCTTGAGGCCCACGTAAAATAGAACAGAACATGGTATGGCTGTAGATGGCCTCTTCACCAGGTTCCATGAGCCTGGACACCTTTACGTTCACACCGAGGGAGAACCATTTATTGGCCGGCAAGAGGGTCAAGAGCACATAAGTTCCAGGGAAGATTTGGTGAGAGTTGATCAGAGTGGTCTGGCCAAGTCCCACATGTCATGACGGGGCTGGGGCACTAGTCTCTTGGTAGTAGATAGACAGGTGAAGGTATGCAGGAAAAGAGCGGTCAGGTAGAGTAGAGCTGGTAGAGAAGCATAGAAGAGGTTGAGGATTTTGAGATTGGATTCTAATTTCACTTGTCCTGTTCAAGAAGAATGCCTGGCAGCTTCCTTTATCCTCAAATCCCCAAACCCCATGTCTAGGCCACACTGGGGCTCCCCATTTGGCTTCCCACCACACATAGGCTGTAGCCACCTGAGGCTCCTTCCCTGATGGCACTCCACTGGCACATCACCCATCTACCCTAAACCCACTGGGGTGCAAGGCTCATCTAAGCTCCTGCAGCATCTGGCCCCTCAGCGTCCGCCCGGCTTCTCCCAGCTGTGTAAGTCACAGCTACTGTAAATGGCACCTGCCTTCACTTGAAGCCCCTGCAGAGCTGTTCTGCTCATTGAGGCTTTGCAGGTCAGCCCTGCAGGGCACAGACGGAACCATGGTCTCTGCTCTTAAAACACGAGAGGCCTCTGCAGCCAAACAGCTTGTGTTAAGTTGAGGCAGATCATGTCTAGGAGAGAATGATGGATTCCCAAAACAGCCTCAGCTCTGAGGGCAGGGCCTGGATGTTCTTCCTTGTTGTTACATGGTATTTCATTGGCTATTTGTGTTTGGGACTTGGGACTCCTGTTTCTTGGGGCAGTTAAATGAGGGCCTCGCAGCAGCCTCCTTACCATGTGACAGCCCAGCACAAAGCCCCAGCACATAGGGTTTCCTGGGGTATCTTCAGAGAGCACACAGCCACGGCCAGCTGCGCCTCCTGTCGGGGGTGTCTGCAACCAGATGAGTAAGGTTACCCGCCTGGGGAGCGGGGTGAGGGCTGCACGGCAGCCTTCAAGCATCCCTGGCACCAGGGTCAGTGGGCGATCACAAAGCTCGGGGCTGATCCCTGGGGAGCAGACAGGGCTTCCTCGGGGTGGCTGGGAGGGCAGGTACAGGTGCAGGAACAGCCAGTGCCCACTGGAAGGCTGGCTGTGGGGGTCCCCTCGTTCACTGTCTCCCCTCCCTCTAGCCAGGCCAGGGTTGCCCGATTGGTCAGAATGGCGTTGATCTCCACCGGGGTGGCGGACAGGGGGGAGCTCTGGGGACACGGGGCCGTAAGAACCCGCAAGAGCCCTTCCCCTCTCATGCACAGGTTTTTTGGAGGAAGGCTTTGCTTTTCAGGAAGCTCTGGGGCCGCCTCTGGCCAGCCAGCTGCTCTCCACCGAGTCGGGAGAAGACCGAGAGCGCGTCAGGGAGAAGAGGCGGGGCCCCTCCCTGCTACCCCTTGGAGCCCCACTTCCATCCTTCCCCGCTGGGGCGTCCCCGCCTCCGCGAGCCTGCACAGCGAAGCCGGAGGGAGCCGGAGGGGGGCTGCGGCACCTACCCGGGGAGCACGGCCACCCAGGCGGGCGAGGGGCTCTAATAGCTGCGCCCCGTCCCGGCGAGAAGCTGGGCCAGCTACGAAAGCTCAGCGCCACCGGAGCGGCGGGGCCGCGCGGGGCGATCGCGGCCGGATGGCCCGAGGGGCGGGCGAGGGGCCGGTGTGGGCTCGCGCCGCCCGCCGCTCTGTCCTCCGGCCCGCGGGGGTGAGGCTGCTCGGCCGCTCGGCGGCTCCGCTCCCGGAGGCGGGCTGCGCGCGGGGGCGCGTCGGGGAGCGGGGACGCAGACTGGGGCGGTCCAGCCATTTTTACCTCTAGGGACCTAAGCCCTAGGGTCTTGCGTTCATCCTCATCAGGACCCTGCGTGTCAATGGCCGGGACTTCCTGGAAGTACAGGGAAGAAATGGATGCCAGAGCTCACGGTTCTGGGACCCTTCGAGGCTCTGCCCCAGGTGGAGTTCACACGCCTGGGGCCGATGATGTCCTAACAGTTCTTGCATCTACCTCTTAAAGAGAAAAAAACTACCTATTCAGCTAACTTATCTATTATCGATTTATCCATCTATCCTAAAGTATGATTTAAATATAATATCTTTAAAAATGCACAGTTTCAACATAACTATAAAGCAAAATTATAAAAAATCATGTTCTTAGTCATCTGCAATAAAACACTGCTTGCATCCCAGAAGCCTCCCCTCCTTCCTCCACAGTGATCCTGATTTATTCACTCCACCTTACGTGTTTTTCTAGCACATTAGCAAATGTTCGTTGCTACAGAGTGTCCATGAAAAACTGTTCCCATTCTCTTGAGTGTGTAGATGTTTGCAATGTTTAGATATTATGAATATTACTGAGGCAAACATGGGTGATTTCCTTAGGATGAATTCCCAGCACTGGAATTTTCAGCCAAGGGACACCTGTATTTTCAAGGTTCTTAGAATTTGTTCCCACATTTCCGCCCCCCAAGAACTCTGCCAGCTTACATATCCATTGTCAGTTCAGTTCAGTAAGTGTCTGCCATGAGCCAGTTGCTGGGAAGAAATGGCTGCTTGTAAGCCCCAGTTTCATTACGTCCTTGCTGACACTGAGTTTGAGTTTTCTTAGACTAAACAAATCTAAGACTTGTCTTAGTCTGCATCTCTCTGATGTTAGGAGAACAGAACATTCACGTGTATTTGCTTAACTGGAGCATCTTCCACTTGTATGCAAAAACTGTCCATTTACCTTTTGGAATGCTCATGTGTTTCTTACCTACCTGGATGTATTCGATATGTAGCAGAAATAGTTGCCTTTTGACATTTTTTCCCAGAGACTTAGAATTGAGTGAGACCTAGGGTTCATGTGGTCCAAGTGGACTCTCAAAAGGTATGTTCATGACCTGTGACCTCAGAACCTGTGACCGTGACCTCCCGTGGAAAAGAATCTCTGCAGATGTGACTAAGTTAAAGATCTTGAGATGAAGCGATCATCCTGGATTACCTAGATGGACCCTAAATCCAACGACGAGGATCCTTGTGAGAGAAAAGTGAGGGAGATTTGAGACAGAGAAGAGAAGGCCCCTTGCAGAGGAAGGCGGACTGAGTGAAGCAGACCCGAGCCAGAGAACCGTGGGAGCCGCAGAGGCGGGAAAGGCGGTGAAGGGTTCTCCCCTAGAGCCTTTGGAAGGAGTGCGGTCCTACTGACACCTTGATTTCAGATTTCTGGCCTCCAGAACCTTGAGAGAATAAATTTCTGTTGGATTAAGCCACCAAGTTTGCAGTACTTTGTTACAGCTGTAACGTGTTGCTTTATCATTATGTCTTAAACTGTGCATTTTTAAATGTATTTTTATACTTAAATCACACTTTAGGGTGGATGGATAGATAGATAGATAATAGATTAGATAGCAAAATAGGTAGGTAATTTTTTCTCTTTACGAGGTTAATCCAAGAGCTATTAGGACACCACCTGCCCCAGATGAGAAGGATATGAGGGCTGACAGGGCTTGCTGAGGGTCAGGCCTCTTATCCCAGGCTATAGACTGGGTGGAACATATGCCCTTGGGTGCCCCTATGGCATGTGACCTGGACTTCCTAGGAAAACTTCCTAAAATTGTTGTAAGTGAAGTTAACGTTGTCTCACGTGTTAGCCCAGAACTGAGTGTACAAGGACCTGAGCTCCAGTTTAGGCTCTGCGGCTTACTGACCCTGTGGTCTGGACAAGCTCCTCTTCTGTATGGGCCTCTGTCTGAATTGCAGAGATTGGCAGCTGGTTGGCATTTCCTCTGGGGTGCCTTGAGTCTGAGAGCTGTGGCTTTACTGCACTGATTCTTTACAAGTGTGGACTCTGTAGTGCCGTGGCTACTTGCTCAGAAGTTGTGCCATAATTGTCTCCCTATTCTATGGATATGTCTCTTGATGCTTTGAGTGTTACTCATACCCATGGACTCTCAGGGGTATTTGGGACACACGACCAGCCTGAAAGTGTATGAAGCCCAAAAGACACTGAGTTCTTGGGCAGGGCAAGAAGAAAAGACCTGGATTTCTAACCGCTGGGTCCCTGGGTGTGATCTCATTAAGGGTTACACGGAGGATCTGGAGCTTCGTTGTCTACCTTGGTAGAGGGTCACAGGCGGCTATGAACACTTGATATATCACTACTGCTGCTGAGGAACTGAGTTTTCACCTTTATTTGAATTGACTTAAATCTAAAAAAACACTTGGTTCAGTTATTGGAAAATGTAAAGGCTGTTTGGAATGATAAATTCACCTGTAAACATGTGAATCTACTTTTCCAACTGCAATGTTTATGAAATAAATACAGATCAATCATTTTGGATGAAAATTTAGTGTCCAAATTGATATGTGTTGTCAATGTTAAATATAAACAGAATGTGAAGACTTAGAGCTAATAAAAGAATGTAAAAGAGCTCATCAATAATTTTTTTATTGACTATGGGTCAAAATTATAGCATATTTGGATATATTGGGTCAAATGAAATAATACTAAATTCAGTGCCATCTGGTCCTGCTGGCTCGGATCCCAGGACTCAGGGTCGTGAGGGGAAGCTGCTCACAGGGACCGGGACAGCCCCTGAGCTGTGACTGCCCTCAGAGACGGCTCATCATCTCACCACTTCAGTGGGGGGACGTTTGGGTTGAGGCCGAGGCAGGGGCTTGTCTGGGTCCTGCAGCCCAGGTTGCTACTGAGTTCCTGCTGGGCCTCCTGAGAGACTCCTGGGAGCCTTTCCAAGGGGGCTTCTTTGGGAACAGCCTTATTAAAGGGTCTGCCCAACTGTCCACAGTCAGCCGGACTGATCTGAACGTCAAGGTTCAGCTGCCCTACTCATCCCTTCTTTTAAATAGCTGTGCAGGTGGGAAGGTCTGTGAAGGAGGAGGGGGTAGAGGAGGAGGCCTTGATGTCCCTCCTAGGGCCTTGGATCTCAGCTTGGAGTCCAGAGAATATGGGGCTAAAATCTGACGCAGCCACTTACTATCCATGGGGCCTGAGGCTGATTTTAAACCTCAGGCTTCCCCCTTCCCTGTCTGGCGGCAGGGGCTGAGCCCCATTTTCTACATGGCCACTGGGTGTCGCCCTCGCTCCACAAGTGGGCCTTCCTTGCCCCTGGCTGTGGCTTCTTGGGGGCTTAACCCGTGTTGGTGTGGGGTAGGTTCTGGAGAGATGTGTCCCCTCCTCCAGCTCTTTCCTGGAGGCAGTGGGCCCGCGATAGTCCTACTGCTGGCTGAAAGCATGAGCTGTTTGTAGGCAACATCAGGAATTTATGGGGACTGTTCAATTGAGTGCTCTGTGGAGGTCTCTGCTGTGTGGTCTCCGAGGCTGACCCATTTATGAGGTCTCCAGGGCCCTGGGTGTCAGGCTGGTCCTTCTGCACCCTGCAGTGTCTGGCTGCCTATTCCTGGGGAATGTTGGCAACTTGGCCATGACCTTATCCAAGCATGGATGGAAGAGCTTCCAAGGCTAGACGGGCAGGGCCCTGCTGAGACACTGCTCCCGCACCCACAGAACACAGGCCTGCCCTCAGTCACCCTCTCCACGGGCTGGGGAGGCCGGAGGGAAAGGGCTGTCACCTGCCACTGTCCCCGTGCCACGGATGCATAAACTGAGGGTCAGACGGGGGAGCTTCTTGCCCAGGGTCCCTCAGCTAGTGAGGGCTGAGCTCCCTTCTGCCTCAGCTCCATCCAGAGAAGGTGCCTGCTATGGCTTGAATTGTGTCTCCTCCACATTCATGTGTTGAAATCCTAACCTCTCAGGACCTCAGAATGTGACCTGATGTGGAAATACAGCCATTGCACATGTGATAAGTCATGAGGTCATTCCGGATAGAGCGGCCCCTGATCTGGTATGAGGTGTCCTTAAAAAGGGGGAATTTGATCCAGACCAGCTTGCAGAGAGAGCGCCCGTGTGAAGGTGAAGGCAGAGGTGGGGGTGAAGCCAATGACGCCTGAAGTCGCCCACCAGAAGCCGGGGGGGTGGGGGAGAGGCGCCTGGCAGGTTCTCAGACAGAAGCCCCCCTGCCGACCCCCTGATCTCAGACTTCTGGCTCCAGAACGGGGAGACAATAAGTTCTACTGTTTAAGCCCCCGGTGTGCCGCACTTTGTTATGCGAGTGCTAGAGCGCGTCTGAGGGGCTGTTTTGAATCCTTGATTCTTCTGTGCTGGTCTGTGACTGGCTGGCTCTTCTCCTGGGTCTCCTTATTTGTCCCTTGTGCAGAAAAAATCCTGTTTCCCCCATTCTTCCAGCCTCATATTGTGGCTCTCGCTCCAAAATGACCCACCCCATTTCAGTCCCCCACAGAATCCATTCTTTCAGGAGGCTGAATTCTCCAGAAGGCAGTGGTAAAACTAGCTGATGAAGCAGATTCATACTAAGGGGTGAGTGACTAACGCCGAAGTAGTGTGATTCCAGGGAAAGGCCTCACTTATCTCTCCCAGGGGGCACTTACGTGTTTGAGAGGAGTTTGTTAATTCCTGAAGGGGACCCTTTGTTGAATGAAGAATAGTTTTGTCACTGTTTGTCCCTAAGGAATCCAGTAAACATGGCATGTTTTCCTTATGACAGGGGATGGCGTCCTGGAGCCTGGGTCCGTGCTGCCGACCTGGAGGCCCAGGAGGCCTTCGGCTTCTTCACAGGTGGGGGTCCTCGGTGCAGGCCGACCCCTCAGCCCAGCCAGTAGGGGCAAGAGCCAGTCTTCCTGCTTCCCTGCTCAGTGGGAATGACCCAGGCCGAAGCTCTGCCCAGCCCACCCCACCTCTTCTTCCCACCCCCACAGCTCTGCTCTGGCCTCGTAAAAGTGAGATTGCTCAGAGGGTAGGGCCGTTTTCAGTGGCTCTGACCAGACAGGCTGCCCCCGGGAATGGATGGTGCCTGCAGCCAGGCCTGGTTGGCCTCCTGGGATGGAGCTGGCTGGACACGATGGCGCCCAGGAAGTGCTTGCACTGGGCAGGCCACCCTGTCTGGCTTTAATGAGTGGTGACCTATGGTCTTGAGCTGTGGAGGGTTGGCAAGGTGGGGGAGCTGAGGGATCCATGGGGGAGGGCAGAAGGTGGGCTGCCTTCTGAATTGGGTGTGGGAGCCTCTTTCTCCAGGAGCCTTGGAGAAGAGCCTAGAAGCTCTGGTCTCTAGGCAAAGAGCTAGGAGGCTGAGCAGAGTCCCTGGTGGGTAGAGAAGTGGGCAGGGCTGGACTGGCTGGCTTGTCACCTCCTGTGGCAGTCTCCTTCAGGATTGGTGGTCCCTCTTCCACAGTCCTGGGCTTGTCGTGGCCTGGAACTGATGGCTGGGTTGGGCAGAATGGAGTGTGGAGAGTGGAAACTGGAGCAGGGGAGGAAACAGTGTTATTGTCTGTTGAAGAGTTCACAGAAAGCTTCCTGGAGGAGGTGGAGTTTGAGTGAGGCCTGCAGGATGGATGAGTTTGTCCTGGAGGAAAGGGAAGGGAGGCCACCCTGTCGGAGGAAACCCTGCAGGCAGGGGCACCCAAGAGGAGTGAGTGTGGGATGCGGGAAAGCAGGCTGTCTCTCCAGGCCCCTCTGGAGTCCTGCCAGCCCGGGAACCATCACCACGAGTCTATTTATCCTAACTGCTATACTCGGCTCTCTAGTCGCTTCACATCTACAAGTCTTGACCCTTTGCACACTCCAGGCCCCACACCCTTGGCTTTGCCAGGCAGTTCCCTCTAGCTTGTATGTTCTCCTGTCCTCACTGCTAGCTCTGTGTGCTGAAATCCTGGCATGTCCACACCCAACTCCCACCTTGTTTGTTAGACTTTCCCCAGCTTCTCTCAGCCCTTCCCTCCACACCAGAAACCACTCCTTCTTTGCCTCCCTGACTCATTTAAAATCCCAGTCATCATTCAGCAAACACTGGTCAGGCCTCCAGCTTCCTGGGTGTTGGGAGTCCTTGTCCCTAGCTTGTGGAAGGTCCAAGTCAGGAGATGGGCAGACACATAAACCAGTCCCCGTGCAGAAGGGCTAGGCCTGGCCCAAATGGGACGCAAACCTGGCTGTCTGATGAAGCCTTGGCCACATCTCTCTCAGCATCTCAGAAGCACTCGCCCCTTGCTGGGCATCTGGGCAGGGGACGCCGGTTCCAGGAGCAAGTAGCAAGTCCCTCTTACTTGGGTATGTTCCTGTCATTTCCTGAAGTACTAGGTCACTTGGGTTTTAGCGGGACCCTATTTGGAGAGTCTGCTTTACTGGTAGGAAGTGGAAAGCCGAGGAGAGTCAGACCCGCTGGTCTCAGTGGCAACGCCATCAGTAGCAGGATCGCGTTTCTGTTTTCCCACAAGTGCTGGGAATTAAAGTATGTGCACGGAAATACAATTCATAAATTGCTGGACTTTATTTCCACTGTTCCCAGGCTTTAATTTCTAGAAACAAAATGTCAGTGTTATGGCTGAAATTCTCATAGTTTTAGGAAACCCATCATAACTCAGATTGTTTATGCATAGTTCATATATTATATGACGAGAATGGTTTTGAGAGTAATGAAGGGTCATGGGATTGTGGTTGCAATGAAACAGGACGATCTGAGCATGGTGATCCGTTATTTATATTACTTGGATCCCAAGTCCTACCCTTGCATCCTCCCTCCAGGAAAAATTGAGGGAATCATGGATCTTCTGGAAGGTGAGGCAGTGGTAACCAGGCACAGGGGTGTGCTAGGGTCTGTCACGCACAGAGAGCTGCACGCATGCGTGTGTGTGAGTGTGAGCATGAGTGTGTGTGTGCATGTGTGGTCAGTGGGAGAAAGACGGCTGAATCAGGAGAAATGACTTCTCACCTCATCTCCTCATCTGGAACATGAGGTGCCCTAAAGCTGACCTGAAAGGTCACTTAAGGGTTTCATGGTAAATGTGCATAAAGAGCCAAGGAGAAGGGCTCCGGGTCCTGCCTGGGATGCTGGAAGTTCTTCCTGGGAGCTGTGGTGTGTTAGAGACAAAGTGGGGGTCTTTGGTTTTTTGAATGGTAGTGTGGACTCAGCTTTCTCAGGCACTGGAGGCTCTTCACCTGCTTTGTTTCCTTTGCCCTGATTTTTAGGAGGCTGCCAGCATGCAGGGCAGCCAGGCAGGTTAGGTAAGGCCTGCATCATCTCTGTTCCTGGCTGAGACTGACTATGGGAGAAGAGATGGTCTAGGGAAATTCTACAGCCTTATTTTTAAGCCGAACATCAGTTTCATCCTATCCTTTTACTTGTTGTCACAAGATAAACAACATGCATTTGCTCAATTCATGTCACTAGAGCGTTCAGCCTTGCTGGGTGCCCTTTGTAAGGAGGGAAACCTGTTGTTACTTTTAGAAACAGCTCTGATGCATGCTTCTTTGGAAATCCAGGCCTCTTCAGCCTAAGGTGGGTGAAGGGGGCTCTGGGCTGGGATCGCATGTGCTCTGCTGGTAGGCGTGCTCTGGGCAGGTGGCGACGGGGGCTAGAGACCTCTGGCTAGGGCCCCTGCCCCATGCAGAGCCCTCAGTTCATCTGCCTCTGCTTGGATCCCCAACACTCCAGTCCTGCCCCCTTCAGACCCTCAAACAAGGTTTTCAAATGGCAAAAACTGACAGAAACCCTAAAGACCATAATTGGATCATTCTGACTTATTTTGGTTTTCACTCAACAGAACTGCAGCCTACCATCCTCAGTGGGGCCTTGGCTGTGTCTCCAAGATGCATGCAGGGCACCTTTCCAGGAGGACAGAGCCTGTTGTTCTGGAGGATGGCTTTCTGTCGATGCCTGCCGCTGTACCCCCTTGCCATGGCACCCCCTGTGCCCCAGAAACAGCATGGGGACTCAACTCTCCAAAACTGGAGAAGGCAAGTTCTAATGGCAAGAATCTGTCTTGGCTTCTGGCAAGGGTGCTCTGGCTGTGGTTGATTGATACACTGTGGTTCCTTCTAGAGCCATGCCCCGCTTCACCCAGATACATGCCCATCCTTTGGAGCCAGAGGCCTGGTGGGCATGGCTGGCTGGGATAGACAGGGAAAGGGTTCCAGTTCTTTTTAAGAACCACCCCCTCCTTGCTAATTGCAAGCTGTTCTGGAGCAAAACTGGAAAACCAAACAAGTCAAAAGGAATTGAACCTTGATTCTGTTCAGGTGGTGCAAACTAGGAGGAAGAAGAGAAGAACTTGGAGGTCAGCTGAGCCCCACGGGACCTCACGCTTGGTGACTCAGGTGCCGCTGCTTTGACAAACAGAGTGGGTCAGGTGGGTCCTCGCACACATTGGGTGTGGGGAGGCAACCACAGCTCAGCGCTCGCCTCGCGGGCAGGCGCGCTTTCTCCTCTGAGAAGGAAGAAACGGCCATCCTCACAGCGAAACTTGCTTTGTGTGTCTCGTGAGTAACTGTAACCGTGAGCGGCGCTCTGAAACCCCTCGGTCGTGCCAGGAGGGCCTGCTGAGCCGAGCGCTGCCGGACGCCTGCGCGGGGAGGCCTGCTGCTCTTGGAAGTGGAAAAGTAAGTGGTACGATTAAGTAGCGTGAGCAACTTGAGTATTGTTTCTGAAGACGCCAGTCCATGTTTGGGCCCTTTTGATTTACTGTTACGTTGGAGAGTCCAGCCTCTCCTTGAAAAGCATGGAATGTGCCCTTCTAACAACTGCAGTCAGCTCCTGCCCGGGGTTCCCTGGGCCTTGGGCAGCACTAGTTTGGGGTTGGGAGATACTCACTTCGCAAAATGTTTTATTAAATGTTCTTTCAGGCAGTACCCCCAGACTCTTGTCAGCAGCAGGGATGACGCTGCTCCCCCCACCCCTCCCCCCCCCCCCCCCCCAGATTCCCTTTTCATCTTTAAAGGCCTCCTGGGCACTGAAGGAGGGAGATAGGGCCTGCGGGTCTGGCCGGACAGGGAGCGCAGTCGACCCCATGGCAGTGTTGCAGAGCCGGCTTCCTGATTCCCTCTACTTGGAGTGAACAGGAGGAGAGACCACAGGGAGATGGGGCACACAGCTGTGCTCTATGAAAACCGACCCAGGGCTCCTCGTGCACTGGGGTCTGCCTTCACTTCCCTCTCGCGGTTGGAATTGATAAAATGGGTTACCGCATCATCCTCTTGGTGGGGCCCTCAGTGTTGGAACCTGTCCAGGGACCAAGAGGTGGGCGGAGGCAGGCTAGGACGCACACTCCACCCCACTGGATTACGTAACCTGGGTGCTATGCAAATCGAGAAGTCATGGATATCGGGGGCTGCAGGTTTTCAGGCCGAATTTTTGGGAGAATAAAGATGCAAACTGAGACTACGGAACCCAGATTTTAAAAGTCACTCCTAGGAGAGCAGGCGGAGGAAGAAAAGAATTGTTTTTCATCTTGCCTTGCAAGGTAATTTGAAAAAGAAAAAAGTTTCCCTTTGAAATGTTGCCAGCAGTGAAAGAGTGAAAACCAGTGAGAGTTGAGAAGTTAGAGTCCTACTCTGGTTTCAAATAAGGTATTAAAAGCCCTTCTCCCATCATTCAGCACGAATACACATCCCCGAAATTTCTCCAAAATTTGATTTTGTTCTCCATTTCAAGGAAAAAAAGTGCTGTGAACAGTCTGAGCCTGGTTTCCCTGGCCACGACTAATTCTCATGAAATCAGTGCATAGGAACTGGATTTTCAAAGCCGCCTGCAGAGGGGCTGCGTGTCCCCAAGACGGCGGCGGTGGTGGTGGGGGTGGTGGTGGTGGGGGTGGTGGGGGTGGTGGTGGGGAGCTGCCCCTGATGTGGGCTTCTGGGAGGGGGTGGGGGGCGGGAAGCTGCATACAAATTGGATGGGAATATAATTGATATTTAAGTCTCTCTCTGGAAACTTAAACTTTGATAGTTTACATCTCTGCTTAATAGCATATTAAATCACTTTATAACCCTTAACAACTGTTTAATCTTTTCATTGTTGAAAAATGAGGTAATTGATCTAAGCCATGTCAGACTATGCCAGGAAAAACTTATTTAAATGTACCACCCTTCACCATGGTATTCAGGGGATTTGAGGGACCGATGTGTGTTTCAAGGGGGCCCGCCTCTCCCACAGTGGGGGCTCACCCTGAATGGGTGGGGTCAGAGACAAAGAATCCTCAGCGGGTGGAGGCTGGGGCGGCCAGCGGGGAAAGCGCTGGAGCCTGGGATTTGGCCCTTGGCTGCGCTCTTGACGCCATCTAGGCTTTTGGCTCCTAACTGGGCATCGTGGAAAACAGGCTTTTCTGGCTGACAGTGTGGTCTGCGATCTCGCTCTGTGTTCAGCAAGGTTGTGCACCATCGCAATTAGAGCGCTCATGGCTGGGAGAGAGGGCGAGTGAGCAGACAAGAGTGAGAGAGAGAGAGTTAAGTGCTGTGTTATTCCGAAATCAAGTATGCCTTCTCCTTGGGAAGGACACCAAAAAATACCTTCTAAATGAAGTATGTTTCCCTTCAGAGATTACGGCATCAGTTGATCAAAGTCCCCTGGAAATAGCTTTTGGCAACTCTGAGGTTCTCTGTAACTCTTCTTGACTCGAGCAAGGCGGCCCTGCGCTGGGAGCAGTGGCCGCTGGGGCGAGGAGCCAGGGGTGGGGACAGATAGGTGTCCTGTGTGCTGACTGCTTTGCAAACCCTGCAGCCTCACGTTGGTTTGGGGTTGGTTTGGTTGAAAATGGTTTTGTTTCTCCAGAAAATTGATTGTGGTGCACAGGCTGGCTCCGTCTGTCCAAGTAATGCAATACAGGCATCTCCTAAACTTAAACAAGGCTTTGGCAATCCTGGTGAAATGTATTGTCGTCGGCTCTGTGTCCTGACGTCCTCCATAGACTTGAGGAATGTTTGGACCTTGGCCCCTGAGCCCTTTCTCATTTAAGTTTAATGAAAGTCCGGGCAATCCAAATGTCTACCTGGCAGCAGGGAAGAGAGCCTTCACGTTAATTATTGCTAAGCTCAACTGTCTCTTCCAAGTCCTATATACAGCCCTACACATTTGTATACATTTTATATGGTCTATTTCCATTATAAATTGCCCATAAATTAAATACAGATTTTCCTGGGAACATCATGAAAAAAAAGGAAAAGATCCATGTGATACATGTTTCTGGTATTGGAGGTGTTGTGGATTACAAAGGGGTGGGAGCCCCTGTGCGCCCACTCCCCAACATGGGGGTCACGCGTCTGGGTTAAGGCAACCTGAGTTGTGTGCGAGCGGATACGCATCGTGCCTTTTCTCCATCTTCTGTGTGGTGAGCTGCACGCTGCTTTTAAAAAGGATGGAGGCTGATGGACCTAGACAGGCTGGAGTGTCCAGAGGGGGACAGGAGGACAGTCGGGTGTGAGCATGCTCCTCTCTTCTCCAAAGAGAAGGCTGGCGAGGTTGCGTTGTCTGGAGGCGCCTTCTCAGCGTGGTGTGCTGATTCCCCGGGGGGTCGTCCTCTCTGAGCCTTGTGCTGCCAGCATAATCTGCTGCTAGTAATGAAGTACTAACGCACGTTACAAAAGAAATGAGCACAGATTCAAGGCTCATCTCTATAACATCCTTCTCATTCCCTTGTCTTCCCAGCCCCTTACTGAGTAGAGAGACAAGGGTGGAGTTTCTCTGGACTCCATGGAACAATGCCTGTTCTGAAGCCCATGCCGTCCATGCCCTAGCCGTGGCCACCTCAGAACCCGCTGTGCCCTCTGCAAGGCTTCCTTGCTCCCTCCACTCCTTCCGGTCTCTGCTCAATGAGGTCTTCCTAACCGCTGTTGAAGAAAAGTACCCCGAGTACTCTCACCCTCTTCCCTGCTTATTTATTTTTAAAAACATATCTCTCCTTGACATCCTGCGTACTTTGCTTATTGTCATAATTCATAACAAACCCAGGGTCTTTGGGCAGGAGGTTTTATCTCTTTTCGTGCTCTATTTTGCTCTAGTGCCTAGCACCTAGTAGATGCTCAATAAAAGGCACTGAGCAAATGCATGAATGAATGCCCACGGGAATGCAATTGGAGGTCATTAATGACATGTTACGGAGGAAACAAACGTAGCAAAAATCTGCTTTAGGAGACTAGACTTGAGCCAGTTAACAGAAATGGCAGAGAGGCAGATTCTAGTCTAAAAAACAAATTTTCAGGGCAAATATATTCATAAATGACGTATCTGATAAGGGGTTGACATCCAAAATATATAAAGAACTCACGCACCTTAACAAACAAAAAGCAAATAATCCAATTAAGAAATGGGCAGAGGACATGAATAGACACTTCTCCAAAGAAGAAATTCAGATGGCCAACAGGCACATGAAAAGATGCTCCACATCGCTAATCATCAGAGAAATGCAGATTAAAACCACAATGAGATATCACCTTACACCAGTGAGGATGGCCAACATCCAAAACACAAACAACAACAAATGTTGGCGAGGATGTGGAGAAAAGGGAACCCTCCTACACTGCTGGTGGGAATGCAAATTAGTTCAACCATTGTGGAAAGCAGTATGGAGGTTCCTCAAAAAACTCAAAATAGAAATACCATTTGACCCAGGAATCCCACTCCTAGGAATTTACCCTAAGAATGCAGCAGCTCAGTTTCAAAAAGACAGATGCACCCTTATGTTTATTGTAGCACTATTTACAATAGCCAAGAAATGGAAGCAACCTAAGTGTCCATCAGTAGATGAATGGCTAAAGAAGATGTGGTACATATACACAATGGAATATTATTAAGCCATAAGAAGAAAACAAATCCTACCATTTGCAACAACATGGATGGAGCTAGAGGGTATTATGCTCAGTGAAATAAGCCAGGCAGAGAAAGACAAGTATCAAATGATTTCACTCATATGTGGAGTATAAGAACAAAGAAAAAAACTGAAGGAACAAAACAGCAGCAGACTCACAGAACCCAAGAACGGACTAATAGTTACCAAAGAGAAAGGGACTGTGGAAGATGGGTGGGAAGGGAGGGATAAGAGGGTAAAAGGGGCATTACGATTAGCAGACGTAAGGTAGCGGGGGCACGGGGAGGGCTGTACAACTCAGAGAAGACAAGGTGTGATTCTATAGCATCTCACTACGCTTATGGACAGTGACTGTAATGGGGTTGGTGGGGGGACCTGATGAAGGGGGTAGTTTAATCACCATAATATCGCACCAAAATAAAATTTAAAAAAAGATTAAAAAACAAACAAACAAAATTTCAAAGAAATACAAATTTTAACCAAGGATAAGGTGACTTCTAGGGCCCTGAACATCCACAGAGGAAGTGTCTGAGTGAGGATGGCTGGTCAGGAAGCTGCAGAGAGGAAGCCTGCCCTAGGGTGGGGAGGATTTTATCACAGATACCCTGTCTCCTCTGTGATTCTGTGCAAGGCCATAAAATGTTCTCTCCTGGGCTCCCCCAAAATTCAGTATCCTAGGATTCTGTGTGGTTCTGGAGGAAGCTTGTCCTGGATCACACGGCTCTGGCTGGGCCAGGCCCTGATGACAGGTTTCTTGCTTAGAGTGTGAGCCCTGTCATCCTACCAGGCCTGGGGTGGCCTCCACACCTCCAGCAGGTGGTTTGGCCTTGCTGGTTTCCAGGCTGCCTTCCCCATGGTCTCCCGGACCTTTTTCCCAGGGCCCAATGGTGGTACAAGTTAATTTGTCCCCAAACGAGGTGTTCATTTCTTTATTCACCATTCAACTAACATTATGTGCTGTGCTTTCCCCATGAGTCTGCACTGGTTGTGAGGGCCCCATCCCCTAGTCACTGGGCTCGAACCTGTCTCCCTCTCCCTCCCCATGCCCTGCCAGCTCAGCCTCTCAGAGTGGGCATGGGGCTGTGTGCAGACCTGGCATTCAGCTTACCAGTTAGGGTGTCCAGACCTGGGTTTTGCAATTTCAGAGCTTAGAGGGTGGATGAGAGAGTTTCTAGTTTCTCTCTCTAGCAGAGAGAGGCCTTCACTGGGGAAGCTTTTGGAGGTCACAGCCAGAGTCCTGTGCTGGGGCAGGATGAAGCCAGCTTCACAAGAAGCTGGGGCAGCTGACTGGGAGCAGGGGGGCTTGTTGGTGGACACAGTGCCGGATAGCAGGTCCCGTGCATGTGCGGGAGGGACCACAGACCACTCCCTTTCCTATCTATCTTTAGGGTGGGCAGTGCATCAACGTGGGGCTGGGGAATAGACGGGAGACACCTTAGACATCCTAGTGCTAGGATGCAGAGTATAGCAAATGCCATCTGCAGGGACATTCACCTCGGGTGGTGGTCAGAGGGCCTGGGTTCCATTGCAGACTAGCTGAGTGACCTTGGTCAAGCCACTTGACCTCTTTTCCTGCAATTTCCACATCTGTAGACTGGGGACTAGACTGCTAGAATCATGAGATGATTCTTTCAGTGATAGATGGCAGGGGGTGGGGTTTCTTTTCATTGTATAACTTTGCATGCTATTTGATATTTCAACTATATAGGCGTCTGTTCGATTTTAACAATAAAATAGATATTTGGAAAAATGTATGAAATGCTATGTGAATATGTCAGTCTCTACTTTATATCCTGGGGGCAGAGATACTGATAAATGGCTTTGTATCACTAGAAAGCCCTCAGCTTCTGCCCAGGTTCTTATTGCGAGGCGGTGTCATTCAGGTTTTCACAGAAAGGCCTTTGCAGAAGTGAAGCGGCCCTCAGCCTGTAAGTGCGGGTGTTGGGCAGCTCTTCTGTTTCAGCCTGGGGCCCGTGGGGCACCCGGGGATCAACCAGGAGACCCTGCGCTTTATGGCCTTGGGTGGTGCATGAAATCTTCCCCACTTGGGCTTCATAAATTATTATATGGGGCCCATTAGAGCTGGGTGGGGAGCAAGAGAGTGATTTTATGGGTGATTTGCACACGGCCTTTGTCTGAGATCCCACATGTTGCCAGCTGGACAGAGGCTTCTGGCTGCTTCCACAGCAAAGCCCTGGCCTGGATTGGGCCCCACAGTGTGAAATCACACCACATGACCTGTGGCTGGGCAGAGGGGCCCAGGACCCCACAAGGACGTAAACTCCAGAAAGGCCAAGAAGGAGGTAAAGTCATGCAGCCCTGTCTCCATCTGTCTTCAGGCGGTCTTGAAGTTCAGTTCCCAGGTGTTGGCATGACTTGTCCCGCTTGAGAAGGAGTCCTCGCAGGAAGAAGCAAGATTCTGGGGCCTTCAGTGCCTTTAAGATCATATAACCCAGCTTTGGACAGTACTGTGGAAGAAATGGGCTTGGAGAGGGAAGGGGAGCCTTTCTGAGGGTCACATAGTATGTCAGTGTTGGGGCTGAGCCTGGACCTCTGTCCCCCACCTCATGCTGCCTCTTGGGGCCAAGGTGAGGGGAGCCAGGGGTGGGAGAGACTATTGTCTAGGTGTCTGGGCTGTTGGTTGCCATCCTAGCCTGTGACTCCCCTTCTGCCTTGCCCCCAGCCCTGGGCCTCGTGTTGCTGAGCAGCCCTGGTGCCCACTGGTCCCCGCCCCCTGAGTCTGTCTCATGTGGCCTTGGGGTTTCCAGCACCCCCAGCACTGGTGACCTCATTCCTCAGCATGGGAGGGTAAGAACCACTCATCCCTCACACATTCTGCTGATGGTGGCAGCAGCCGGGTGGTGGGCACTGGGCCTGACCCTCATGCCCAGACCACCTGGGCCACCCAAGGGTGAGTGCATGGCTTCAGCTCCATCAGCAGCCCCTCTGACATGAGATGGGGGGAGGCCTGGCCTGGGGGTGCACGTGTGCTACTCACTGGCTATATGGCCTTGAGGGAGTCCCTTCTGTTGAGCTTTCCCAGGAGGTGCTGCTTCTCCTGGGAGCACTTTGGGAACAGGGTGCAGTGACTTAGCCTCAGTGGCGTGGAGACCCAGAATGATGCTCTCACTCCTGCCTGCTTCTGTCCTGTTGCTGCTCCACTTTCTGGGCATCCATGCTTACAAGGGCCTCACACTATTGATATCTTCAAACTCTTCATAAGTTTCCAACAAGAGGATCCACATTGTCAGTCTGCCCTGGGCTCCCTGGATCATGGAGCTGGTCCTGTCCCCCTAACGGGTGGAGTGGGGAAGGGCAAGCAGAGGGCATTTCCAGCTGGAGGGGAACAACTGCTGGCAGAGATGGGACATGGGAGGATTGACCTCCAGAGACTGTGAACTTGGCAAAATTTCTCAACAGCTTCCAGGCCCTGCTTTTTGTGGCTTTCCTTCCTGTGTTCTCCATTCAGTCTCTCTACATGCTGCAAATTTCTGAGCACTCCCCCAAAACTCCTGTTTTGGGTATAAGTTTTATGGGGTTGGCCATTGTAGTAGCCAGGATTGGCTAGGTAGCAATTTTACTCTGAACTCCCAGTGATTTAACAGAATGTTTTATTTCTTGCTTATGCTTTCTATCCATCCCAGACCGGGTGGGGGAGGATTCTGCTCCATGCAGTCACTCAAGGTCCTAAGCTGATGCAAGCTCTGTCACTTGTAGCTGCGCCATTTAAAGCACACTGTTGCTATCGATTGCTGTAGCAGGAGAAGGGGATGAAGAAGGGTCCCCCTACTAGTCTGCTATGCTTCAAGTTGGAAGTGACACACACCACTTCTGTTCATAGCTCATTGGCCAGAATTAGTTCTGAACACCACTTAACCACAAGGAGGCTGGAATATGGGGTCTTCTACTTCCAGAAAGAAGAAAAGAAACAGGTGTTGGTGAGTACCAACTGTACCTCTTGTACAGCAGATGAATAAGTGGGAGGAAGGAGAAATGCCATGCTCACATCTCTTTATCCAGGGTGAGTTGTGACTCATCTTTACCTGAGAGCACTGCTAAGTGTTTATTGATGGCTTACTCTCAGCCAGGCCCGCTATTTCCTTGTGGCAGGAAGACTCTATCCACCCCCTATTGCAGAGTCTGGAATATCAATGAGCCAAGCCTTCTTTGGGTTTGTGGGGGATCTCCTGGGGTTGAGCAGGGTCACAGCAGAGGAGCTGATAAAAAGTAGGTACTTAAATTCTAAGTTGATAAACTTAAAAACAGTGTAGCCAGTATGACTTTGACATGTCATTCGGGCATGAGAAATTTCACACTTATTCTTCTGAGTCAAGTTTGGCTCAGTTCCCAGATTCCCGGCTGCTGGGATGTCTGACTTCTGTCTCTATCTGTGTCCTCTTCCTTCACCTATGCAAGGGTAAATAAGAAAGGACGACAGACAAGCAGGCTGTGGTCTCCTTTTTGCCACTTCTGCATGCCCAGGGCTGTTCAGTCCATTTGGGGATGGGAAGTCCTCAGGGAGTGAATTTGCTCTGTGAAACACTCAGAGTGGGGACCCCACTATCCCTCAGGAGCCTGTGGTCTCAGTGCCTGTGGCTGTGGGCCTCACGAAGCAAATCCCTGTGGCTAAGGTGAATCCTGTCCTGCTTTCCTGAGTCTCCCCATCCCACACCCCTGGCCTGAACCCCCTGATACGTGGAACATGCTGGTTCCTGGCCCCATAGCCACTTGACTAGGATGCTTGCCTGCCTGCCTGCCTGCCTGTCTTGGTTGATTCCACTGTCACTCAGGGGCATTAGCCATCAGCCACAATATAGCCAGAAGATTTAATTGTGAGTTATCTCATTCCATTCACATTTACTTGGCCAAAGCCTATGGTAGACAAAACACCAATAAAAGCCCAGATCTGGAGAAACACAGGGCCATTGAACAGAGGAAGTTGGGTTGTTCTCATGGCCCAAAACTTGTGTCTGTTTTTTTTTTCTTTTTTGGCAAAAGAGAAAATGAAATAAGTTTAGAAACAATGTACAATACACATCTGATGGCTGTAGAATGTGTATGGTCTTCAGCTGCTTCCAGCAAATTATTCATGATCTATTTGAGCATTAGCTAGACACTGACACCATGTCTCCTCGTTACACGCACTCAACCCTTGGGGCCTGCCTGGGGCCTTGACAGATTCCATACCTGAGCCAGGTAATCCTTCTTAGATTCAACTCTATGTTCCAGTCCATGGATGGTCTCTGGAAGGTGAGGCATTTGCAGGGCCTTGTGGTGGGCCCTGAAACTGAACTTGATGGCATAGGGGCCACCAATCTGTCTGGAAACAATCTAGCATGAGTACCTGCCCAGGTCCCAGGTGTCCTGGCCAGGCCTAGATTGTGTGTGGTTTCCATCTGAGGAGGAGAAAAGCCTGTCTGTTTGCATTTCTTGCCATTCACAGAGAGTTATTGCCCCTCACCTCATTTCAAGTATTCCTGGGGAGCATCTTTTACCCTAAAGTAGTTCTAATTCTTGGGAGAAATGGATGAAAAGAACTCTGTCTGGACAGTTGGGAGACTTCCACAAACCATTCTGTGGCCATTTCCAATTCTCTTCTTGGGCACTGGTTGGTTTTATTTTCTCTTTTAAGAAGCAAGGGGTGGAAGATGGCAGCATGAGCAGGGCGGCAGAAATCTCCTCCCAAAACCATATGTATTAATGAAAATACAACAAGTACAACTATTCCTAAAAAAGAGACCAGAAGATACAGGACAGCACATAGCCTGCAGCTACACCTGAGAGGACTCGGCACCCCGCAAGGCGGGTAAGATATGGAGCCGTGACTTGGCGAGACCTGAGCACTCCCCCACCCCAGCACACTGGCGGGAGGAGAGGATTCAGAGCCAGGAGGGAGTGTAAGTACAGGCCCGCGGAATAACCAGCCCCGGTGATCTGCGTCGGAAGCGCTGACACACATCACGCGGTGTAGCGGAGATTGGAGAGACAGAGGGTGCAGGATCTGAGCGGGGAACGCACCCGGGTCCTTGCACCTAGCTCACAGGAAGAAAAAAAAAAGCGTGCGCTTTTTTCAGCATTCTTAAAGAGACAGGAGCCCAGCGGAGGAGCCGGATTGCCCTGGCACACTCAGCCCAGCAGGCTGGGAGTCTGGGGAGTTTCGGATCCCTTAGCTGGCGACTGGGAAAGGGTGGCCGCACGTAGACTTGCAAGAGAGATCAACAGCCTCCCATTCGTTCCCACCCCGGCCAGGGCTATAAAGGGCCCTGTGGAGTGGCGCAGCCACGGCTGCAGAATAGTGGAGCAAAAGCGCCAGCGCCACCTACAGCATCCCCACAAAATCTACTCCCGGTGGGCATTTTTTTTGTTGTTTGTTTTGTTTTTTGTTTTTTCTTCTCTTTCTTTTTTTTCCTTCCTTTTTTTTTCTTCTTTTTTTTCTTTTTTTTTTTCTCTTTAAAGTCTTAAAGAGCCCAGCTGATATATGTGGCAACTACCAGTGACCACTTCTATAGCCATGAAAAGACAGAGGAATATGGTCCAGACTATGATCAACCAGACAACCTCAGAGAGGGAGCCTGAAGGGATGGAAATGCAGAATATTCTTGAAAAAGAATTCAGAATAAAAGTCATAACCATACTGATGGGTCTACAGAGAAATGGGCAAGAGCTGAGGGAGGAAGTGAGGGAAGTGAGGAAAGACAATGCAGAAATCAGACAAGCATTCGATGGGCTTAACAGCAGACAGGACGAGGTGCAAGAGACTGTTAATGGAATAGAAATCAGAGAACAGGAATACAGAGAAGCTGAGGCAGAGAGAGATAAAAGGATCTCTAGGAATGAAAGAATATTAAGAGAACTGTGTGACCAATCCAAATGGAACAATATTCGCATTATAGGAGTATCAGAGGAAGAAGAGAGAGAAAAAGGGATAGAAAGGATCTTTGAAGAAATAATTTCTGAAAACTTTCCCACACTGGGGAAGGAAATAATCTCGCAGTCTGCGGAAGCCCACAGATCTCCCAACACAAGGGACCCAAGGAAGACAACACCAAGACACATAATAATTAAGATGGCAAAGATCAAAGATAAAGACAGAGTATTAAGGCAGCTAGAGAGAGAAAAAAGATCACCTACAAAGGAAAACCCATCAGACTATCATCAGACTTCTCAACAGAAACCTTACAGGCCAGAAGAGAATGGCATGATATATTTAACGGACTGAAACAGAAGGACCTCGAACCAAGAATACTGTATTCAGCACGATTATCATTTAAATATGATGGAGGGATTAAACAATTTCTAGACAAATGAAAGTTGAGAGAGTTTGTCTCTCATAAACCACCACTACAGGATATCTTAAACAGACTGCTCTAGAGGGAAGCAACCCTAAGGCTGAAAAGATGTCACCAGAGAAAATAAAATCATAGCAAAGAAAGCAGACCATCCAAATACTAACTAAAGACAAAGAATAAAACACCTGGTATATAAAGAATGGAGGAGGAAGAATAAGAAGGGAGAGAAATAAAGAAACATCAGACTGTGTTTACAATAACTTAACAAGAAAGTTAAGTTAGATTGTTAGATAGTAAAGATGAAACCCTTGAACCTTTGGTAACCACGAATCTAAAGCCAGCAATGGCAACAAGTACATATCTATCAATAATCACCCTAAATGTAAATGGACTGAATGCACCAATCAAAAGACAAAGAGTAACAGAATGGATAAAAAAGCAAGACCCATCTATATGCTGCTTACAAGAGACTCACCTCAAACCCAAAGATATACACAGACTAAAAGTGAAGGGATGGAAAAAGATATTTCATGCCAACAATAGAGAGAAAAAGCAGGTGTTGCAGTACTTGTATCAGACAAAATAGACTTCAAAATGAAGAAAGTAGCAAGAGATAAAGAAGGACATTACATAATGATAAAGGGGTCAGTCCACCAAGAAGATATAACCATTATAAATATATATGCACCCAACACAGGAGCACCAGCATACATGAAACAAATACTAACAGAATTAAAGGAGGAAATAGAAAGCAATGCATTCATTTTAGGAGACTTCAACACACCACTCACTCCAAAGGACATATCAACCAGACAGAAAATAAGTAAAGACACAGAGGCACTGAACAACACACTAGAACAGATGGACCTAACACACATCTACAGAACTCTGCACCCAAAAGCAACAGGATACACATTCTTCTCAAGTGCACATGGAACATTTTCCAGAATAGACCACATACTAGGCCACAAAAAGAATCTCAGTAAATTCAAAAATATTGAAGTTCTACCAATCAACTTGTCAGATCACAAAGGTATAAAACTAGAAATAAATTTCAGAAAGAAATCAAAAAGGCGCACAAATACATGGAGATTTAACAACATTCTCCTGATTAATCAATGGGTTAACGACCAAATCAAAACAGAAATCAAAGAATATATGGAGACTAATGACAACAACAACACAAAGCCACAACTTCTGTGGGACGCAGCAAAGGCGTTCTAAGAGGAAAGTATATTGCAATCCAGGCCTATTTAAAGAAGGAAGAACATTCCCAAATGAACAGTCTAAAGACACAATTACTGAAATTGGAAAAAGAAGAACAAATGAGGCCCAAAGTCACCAGAAGGAGGGACATAATAAAGATCAGAGAAGAAATAAATAAAATTGAGAAGAATAAAACAATAGAAAAAATCAATGAAACCAAGAGCTGGTTCTTAGAAAAAATAAACAAAATAGATGAACCCCTAGCTAAACTCATTAAGAGAAAAAGAGAATCTACACACATAAACAGAATCAGAAATGAGAAAGGAAAAATAATGACGGACCCCACAGAAATACAAAGAATTATAAGAGAATATTATGAGAATCTATATGCTAACAAGCTGGAAATCCTAGAAGAAATGGACAACTTCTTAGAAAAATACAACCTTCCAAGACTGACCAAGCAAGAAACAGAAAAACTAAACAGACCAATCACCAGCAACGAAATTGTATCGGTAATCAAAAAACTACCCAAGAACAAACCCCCCGGGCCAGATGGATTCACCTCTGAATTCTACCAGACATACAGAGAAGAAATAACACCCATTCTCCTTAAAGTTTTCCAAAAAATAGAAGAGGAGGGAATACTTCCAAACTCATTCTATGAAGCCAGCATCACTCTAATACCAAAATGGGCAAAACTCACCAAAAAAAGAAAATTACAGACCAATATCCCTGATGAACATAGATGCAAAAATACTCAACAAAATATTAGCAAACCAAATTCAAAAATACATCAAGAGGATCATACACCATGATCAAGTGGGATTCATCCCAGGGATGCAAGGATGGTACAGCATTCGAAAATCCATCAACGTTATCCACATCAACAAAACGAAGAACAAAAACCACATGATCATCTCCATAGATGCTGAAAAAGCATTTGACAAAATTCAGCATCCATTCGTGATTAAAACTCTCAACAAAATGGGTATAGATGGCACGTACCTCAACATCATAAAGGCCATATATGACAAATCCACAACTAACATCATACTTAACAGCAAGAAGCTGAAAGCTTTTCATCTAAGATTGGGTACAAGACAGGGATGCCCACTCTCCCCACTGTTATTCACCGTAGTACTGGAGGTCCTAGCCACGGCAATCAGACAAAACAAGGACATACAAGGCATCCAGATTGATAAAGAAGAAGTCAAATTGTCACTATTTGCAGATGACATGAAACTGTTCATCAAAAACCCTAAAGACTCCACTCCAAAACTACTAGAACTAATATCTGAATTCAGCAAAGTTGCAGGATTTAAAATTAACACACAGAAATCTGTTGCTTTCCTATACACTAACGATGAACTAACAGAAAGAGAAATCAGAAAAACAATTCCATTCACAATTGCATCAAAAAGAATAAAATACCTAGGAATAAACCTAATGAAGGAAGTGCAAGGCCTGTACTCTGGAAACTACAAGACACTCCTAAGAGAAATTAAAGAGGACACTAACAAATGGAAATGCATCCCATGTTCTTGGCTAGGAAGAATAAATATTGTCAAAATGGCTATACTACCTAAAGCAATCTACAGATTCAACACAATCCCTATCAAACTACCAACAGGTTTCTTCAATGAACTAGAACAAATAATTCTAAAATTCATATGGAACCACAAAAGACTCCGAATAGCCAAAGCAATCCTGAGAAGGAGGAATAAAACGGGGGAATTACGCTCCCTGACTTCAAGCTCTACTGCAAAGCCACAGTAATCAATACAATTTGCTATTGGCACACACACACAAAAAAAACAGACCCACAGACCAGTGGAACAGAATAGAAAATCCAAACATGAACCCAGACATATACAGTCAATTAATGTTTGATAAAGGAGCCTTGGATATACAATGGGGAGATGATAGCCTCTTCAGCATCTGGTGTTGGAAAAACTGGATAGCTACATGTAAGAGAATGAAACTGGACTACTGTATAGCCCCATACACAAACGTAAACTCAAGGTGGATCAAAGACCTGAATGTGAGTCATGAAACCATAAAACTCTTAGAAAAAAACATAGGCAAAAATCTCTAGGATATAAAAATGAGTGACTTCTTCATGAACATATCTACCTGGGCAAGGGAAACAAAAGCATAAATGAACAAGTGGGACTATATCAAGCTGAAAAGCTTCTGTACAGCAAAGGACACCATCAGTAGAACAAAAAGACATCCAACAGTATGGGAGAATATATTCATAAATAGCATATCCGATAAGGGGTTGACATCCAACATATATAAAGAACTCACGCACCTTAACGAACAAAAAGCAAATAATCCAATTAAGAAATGGTCAGAGGATATGAATAGACACTTCTCTAAAGAAGAAATTCAGATGGCCAACAGGCACATGAAAAGATGCTCCACATCGCTAATCATCAGAGAAATTTAGATTAAAACCACAATGACATATCACCCTACACCAGTGAGGATGGCCAACATCCAAAACACAAACAATAACAAATGTTGGCGAGGATGTGGAGAAAAGGGAACCCTCCTACACTGCTGGTGGGAATGCAAATTAGTTCAACCATTGTGAAAAGCAGTATGGAGGTTCCTCAAAAAACTCAAAATAGAAATACCATTTGACCCAGGAATCCCACTCCTAGGAATTTACCCTAAGAATGCAGCAGCCCAGTTTGAAAAAGACATATGCACCCCTATGTTTATCGCAGCACTATTACAGTAGCCAAGAAATGGAAGCAACCTAAGAGTCCAACAGTCGATGAATGGCTAAAGAAGAGGTGGTACATATACACAATGGAATACTATTCAGCCATAAGAAAAAAAATAAATCCTACCATTTGCAGCAACATGGATGGAACTAGAGGGTATTATGCTCAGTGAAATAAGCCAAGCCGAAAAAGACAAGTATCAAATGATTTTACTCATATGTGGAGTATAAGAACAAAGAAAAAAACTGAAGGAACAAACAAAACAGCAGCAGACTCACAGAACCCAAGAATGGACTAATAGTTACCAAAGGGAAAGGAACTGGGGAAGATGGGTGGGAAGGGAGGGATAAGCAGAATAAAAGGGCATTACGATTAGCAGATGTAATGTTGGAGGGGCACCGGGAGGGCTGTACAACTCAGAGAAGACAAGTAGTGATTCTTTAGCATCTCATTACGCTGATGGACAGTGACTGTAATGAGGTTGGTGGGGGGACCTGATGAAGGGGGTAGTTTAATAACCATAATATTGCACATTTAACTGTAGATTAATGATCCCAAAATAAATTATAAAAAAAAAAGCAAGGGGTGTCCCCTATGTTTAACGCAGCAGTATTTACAATAGCCAAGAAATGGAAGCAACATAAGTGTCCATCAGTAGATGAATGGATAAAGAAGAAGTGGTACATATACACAATGGAATATTATTCAGCCATAAGAAGAAAACAATTTCTACCATTTGCAACAACATGGATGGAGCTAGAGGGTATTATGCTCAGTGAAATAAGCCAGGTGGAAAAAGACAAATATCAAAATGATTTCACTCATCTGTGGAGCATAAGAACAAAGAAAAAAACTGAAGGAACAAAACAGCAGCAGACTCACAGAACCGAAGAATGGACTAACAGTTACGAAAGGGAAAGGGACTGGGGAGGATGGGTGTGAAGGGAGGGATAAGGGGAAAAAGGGTCATTAAGATTAGCAGACATAATGTGTGTGTGGGGGGATGGAGAGAGTTGTACAACTCAGAGAAGACAAGTAGAGATTCTATAGCATCTTACTACGCTGATGGACAGTGACTGTAATGGGGTATGTGGTGGGGACTTGATGATGGGGGGAGTCTAGTAAATGTAATGTTGCTCCTGTAATTGTAGATTAATGATACCAACAAAAACAAGGGGTGCCCAAAAACTAAAACTATTTTTAAAACAAATCTGTGGGAACCTTTCTCCAAACTAAAGCCCCATGTATAGAATAGCTAACCTTAGAACTGCTCATTTTTGGGCGGGGGCTAGGTCAAGGCGATGCTGCCCATCGATGCCCTGGTCCCTACTGTCACTCCCCCAGCATGCCTTAGAGGACCCTGTGCCCTCTGTGGGGCTCCACCAAGCATAGTTTGAAAATCACCAGGGTTGGCCATCTGTAAGGTTGCAGGCGATATCTGACGTTCTGATTCTTACCCCATCTTTAGCTCAATAAAACAAAAGAAAACCCAAATTGCTATAGAACTCCTGTAAGACACAAGATTCAAGGCAGAGAAGATGGGGCCAATGACTTCCTGAGATCTTCCTCCTTCCCCTCTGCCGTTTGAAAGCCTATCTGCTGACCACTGGTTGCCTCCACTCCCCAGGCCTTCCCCTGTCAGAACGTGGGTTCTGGGTTTGTCCAGGCCCTCGGGGCCTCACCCTCTCTGACCCAGGGACACGGGCAGAGCTCCTGCGGCCTGGGCAGCCCTGTTCTTGAAGCTCTCAGAACTGGGGGTTTTCTGCTTCCCCTGCAGTGTCCCCTGAGCCCCTCCACGGCAGGAGTAGTCGAAGGGGCTGGGGAAGGCAGGGGCACTGACCGTGGGGACTCGGGGCCGTACAATCAATTGTCTTCAACTTTTAATTGGGCAGGTCCTCTGCTTAGTTCACAGCAGAGGCTTAGTAAGTATTTGTGGAGTAAATGAAAGTGTGGTGGGGGGAAAATAGGAAGGTAGATTTCAATACAGACTAGAACATTTTGTAACTAGAACATTCATGGGTCCTGGTCACTGGAGGGGTTGATTCGCGGTGGCAGAAGTTCAAGGGTGGGAACCCTGGTCAGAGCTTGGACTAGAATGGCCCCCAGTGTCCCTTCTCACCTTGCCACCCCTGGCAAGGACGTCTTAGAATCCAGAGAAGAAAGCTGGCGCACTTTGACTGTGGCAAATTCCCAGAAAAATGACTTTCTTCGTCCCAGGAAAGCTGCCTTATGCCCGCCCAGTTAGCCTGGTGAGGACCAGCCCAGGAAAATCTCGGCTTGCTAATGGTGTGGAGGCCAAGTGGACAGAGATGTGTGTGTCCTGGGAGACCAGCCTGGAATGCTTCACTGTAGGTGCCGATCCCAGGTCGCCCCAACTGGGTGGCCTGGTTCCCTCACTGGGTCAGTGCGGTGGATCTTGCTTTGCAAGTGAGTTTCCAACTTCTGGGTTGGAGAGGGAGGCTTGGCATTTTAGCTTGGCTTTTCCTGGCTGGGGAGTTGCAGCTAAGTTGGAAATACCTGGCCTAGGAGGTATCCTTTCAGAATCTCATAAAAGCAACCAGCTTTGTACAGTGTAATGTTTGGGGTTGTCCATCAGTGCTCTGAAACTTTGATGGAGCAGGACTTTAATCTTCTGGTGGCCTGAAACACACCTGGGTCTGGAAAGGACTTCAAAGCTACTGCTTTCCCCCCTTACCTACTAGAGAAATTCCTAGGGGTGACCTCTGAGAGGTGGTCATCTTCTGCTAGGATCCATCTTGCAGTCGTCACCTTTTGAGATGGCCCATCACCACCTGAGCTGGGAAGATAGATATGGAAGCATCCTGTAACCTGAAAAGTCGTACAGATATGGCAGCTATGATGTCCCTATAACCTCCCAATAACTGTAGCCGCCTTGGGTCCTGGCTCCGTCATCTAGGTCCATGAAGCCTGTGTTTTACTCCCTCTGACCCAGGAAATCCCACAGACAGCAAGGCCCCTGCCCAGCCCCTGGGCCCCACCGGGACTGCATGATGCCAAGTCAGGGTTCCCTCCTCTTCTCAGGGAGGGCCATCAAGGCCACCGAACGGGGAGGGGTACCCTCCCTTGTGACAGGACTGGTGCACCAGGGGAAGGGTAAAGCAGGCTTTCCGCTCTGACCTGAGGGAGAGGCTCTTCCGCAGTCCCTGGAATCTTGGGCTCCGCCTGGCCCTGGCCCTGGCCCTGGCCCTGGGAGGTGCTGAGCTGCCAGGCTCCCAGCCGCCGGGGCAGCCCTCCCAGCTTGGGCCGGATCTCCAAAGCGTCAGCTAGTCAAATGGCAGGGAAGTAGCTAAGGCTTTGCTGAGTGGTACAAGAAGGTGGGAGAAGGAAGGGGAAGAGTTTGGCATTTATAAAGCTCCTACTGTGTGCTGGACTCTCTTATGTGGTGTCCCATTTAATATTCATCTAACTCTGTGGGCTGGTGGCGTTCTTACCTCAGCAGTCGGGATGCTGTCCCAGAGAAGTCGGTGCTGACCCTTGGCCACAGTGGAGTTTGGATTGATCTTAGGACTGCCTGTCCCCAAAGCCTGTATTCTCATTTGCGGTACCAGCCTGGCTTCATGGTCCAGCTCTGCACTATTTTGGACAAGCCAGCTCTCCCCTCTAGGCCTCAGTTTTGCATTTGGAAGAGGTATTAGGCTACACTCCCTCCAGAGCCATCATCCGTGAATCTCCCTCTGTAGTTTTACTGAAAGTGGGTGTAGCTGGGAGGTGTTTCGGGGAGCAGCAAGCCCTTTCAGACAGGACAGCAGCACGTTCTAGGACTTCTTGGTCTGGGGACAGCTAGTTGCTGGCTTTGACTCTTTCTCTAGTCACCATTGGCATGTTTCCCAATTGTAAAACAAACTTCAGCATCTGTGTTGGTACTGTGCCCCTCTCCCTAAGCTGGGAAGGGGGCCCTTGCCCTGTGAAATGCCCTGGCTTGCTCATCCTTTGCACACCCTGTGGGTCTCCTGGGCTGGCCATGTGGTCATAGACTGGAAGCTCCAGTCTGAGTACCAGGATAGAGCTGAGGAGCTGATTTGCAGTCTGAGAGCAGAAGTGTGGGAAGACTGGGCATCTAGGGTACAGGAAAAAAGACAATTCAGGCAGGGCTTGGCTCAGACGTCAGGGAACATGGCCCCGATCGACTCTTGGAGAGGGTCATTCTTGTGAGGATACTTTGGTAGAAAAATGCATTTTGGTGCTAGGCTCTGACTCAGTTTATGCCTCTGCTAGCTTTAGGATAATGCTTAGAAAAAAATCCTCCAGCTGATAGCAGAGCCCACAGGAGCCACTGGCCTCACCCCTTCCTTTTATTTCCCAGAGCTTTTCCCTAACCTCTAATAGCCAACTCCAGAGGGAACTTGCTGGAACTCTCAGGGACATTTCTTCCTCTCTGTGTGTCTGAGGCTTTGTTTATTGTAATCAGGCACATGTTTATTGCTGCAGACGCATACCTGGGGCATAGATGCCAGCTGCACAACTCTATCACAGGGCAGGGCCCCAGTGAGTGCAGACCCTTTCCTGTAGGCAGCTGTTTTTTTGGGAAATAGGTGCACTCACTTTAATTCTGCACCTCAGCGGGGAGCGGGAAGAGGGACATTAACTCTTGGTATAACTGATAATCCTTTTCATGACGTGTACCAGCCTTGTCAGGAATGTGTGTGTGTCTGTAACAATAGTCCATGCACAGGACATCGCATTTTCCAGTAATTGGGACGTTAGCAGTGTCCCAGCTGCATATAGAGACTGAGCTCGCAGGGACATGCCCCATCAGCATGCTGGGGCTGTTGCCCATGTATGTGTATGTGAGCTGATCTGTAGGAAGGTGACACCATGGGTGGCTGGTTGTGTGCGGTGCTGTCTACGTTGTCAATATTCATGGGCATGCATGTGTCCTCAGACCTATTCATGGGTGTGCCTGGGCCCAGGCCGAAGGCTTCCATTCAGACTTTGGCTCCACATCTCTGTCATATGTGATCCTCTGCAGAGCTTTCTGGCTCAGTGGAACATATTACCCAGCAGAAGCAGCTTCCTGGGGGCTGCACAAGGCCCCTGCTTTGGGGCCTCTCTTCTGGCCACCGGCCAACCTGGGGATGGAGGGGAAGGGGCTTTGAAAAGGCTCTTGCCTGTTGCCCATCCAATACGCTTGAAAGGATACCAGCCTGATGAGTGAAGTTGTAATAAATCAAGACCATGTGGTTGACTCCCCCTTGAGATGCTCCCATTTAAAGAGACTGGTGGGGTGGGAAATATTTTTGGCAATCAGCCCCGAAGCTTCTCTTATATCCCCTTTCTCCTTACTTCAACCCCGGAGTCTGAAAGAGTCTTGGGGTTTATTTTTAAAACAGAAACAGCCCTGGACTCCCAAGTCTCCAGAGCTAAGAACATCTCTTCCCATCATCCAGGTCTAGCCTGAGAGCAGAGCACAGCCATGGTGTGAGCACTAGAAAATTTGGTGTCCTGAGGACTGGGGCAGGGGAGGGGGAAGAGAAGGCGTCTTTCATGCTTGCAGAGGCTCAGGTGAGGTAGGAAATCCCAGAATTTGCATGCTGTGGCATTGAGATGGGCACACGAAAGCCCAAGGGGAGGAGGAACTGGCTCAGCATCGCCAAGGGAAGCAGACCCAGGCTCGGCTCTTCATCTCAGGCTCCCCCTTTCAATGCAGGCTCCTATCTATTGAAGAGTCTGAGATTTGAAGCTTGGGTTGGAGTTTGGTTTGAGTAAGAAAAATCCTAGAGGAAGAAGTGAGCAGTAAGACCTTAGGTGACCAATGGAATTTGCTTATCAAGATGTAAGACAACTGCAGGATCCTGGTCACACGGGCTGGTTAAGGGAGCATTTGCATTTAGCCTGGGGCAGAAGGATCACATTTTAATTCCATAGAATTCCTGTTTCCAAGGGGAAGAAGGCTGCAGTGACCTGGGGCCCCACACTATGGCAGTTTACATCCTGGGGAACCTGGGATATGGGTGCTTATCATGCCTTTGTCCCATTGCCCAGGAATTTACTCAGACTTGACAGCGGATTGGAAAAAAATGGCCTGTGAGCTTCTGGACACTCTTGGCTCTTTCTAAATTGTGCCGAGCTCTCCAGCAAAGGAAGTGGGTGAGCAGGGGAAGCAACCTTGATGCTGGGGATTGAGTTAGAGCTCTGCACCTTCATTTCCCACTGACTGTGGGCACACCTCTTCCCTTCCTGAGGCCTGCATTTCCTCATTAGTTGGTGATGGCGACCCTACTTGCCCATGGTGGGCCCCGGCTCTCCTTTCCTGGTTCTCCCTAGTTTATGAGAGGGCCTCCCTCCATGTTAATTGAGTGGTCTTAGCAGAGGCTACCAGCTATGCTCACTCACCTCCCTGCTCTGCCCGTAATCATAACAGGGTCAGTGGGGTTATTCTACCTTTCTGACTGCGGTCATCTGGCAAGAGAAGATTCTAAAAGAAGAGGACCAGAACTGTTCTTGAACACATATGAGGCACCTGCTGGGGAGCTCCCCACCAAGACGTAACTGAGAAAGCCTTGGGTGGAGGTGTTGAGTCCCTGTAGGTGTAGGTGAGGGTGGAAGCTAAGAGATACCCTGCTATCGCTGATGTGACTAGATGTCTGCCGCGGACCAGTGAGGCCTGAGACAGGACTGAGCAACAGTAAGGGTGTATCCGTTTGGGCTTTTTTGCTTTCCAGGGACAGAAGCCCCAACCCAAACTACCTTAAGCAAAAAAGAGAACTGGCCATCTCATTTCTCTGAAAAGAGCAGAGGTTGGGCTGGTCTCAGGCTTGGCTTCAGGCACGACCTTACTCAGTCAATGTCACCAGGATCCAGCATCTCTCTCTCTCTCTCTCTCTCTCTCTCTCTCTCTCTCTCTCTCTCT
>JAQQAC010020896.1:14551040-14678084 GCA_029783875.1 Phataginus tricuspis | reverse complement strand
CTCTCTCTCTCTCTCTCTCTCTCTCTCTCTCTCTCTCTCTCTCTCTCCATCTCTCTCTCCCCATCTCTCTCTCTCCCCATCTCTCTCCCCATCTCTCTCTCTCCCCATCTCTCTCTCTCCCCATCTCTCTCTCCCCATCTCTCTCTCTCTCTCTCTCTCTCCCTCTCTCCCTCCCCATCTCTCTCAGCTCTGCTCTTTTGGGCTGACTCCATTTGGAAATGGGATCCCTCCCTCAGGGTACTGAATGGCTGCTTTAGCTCCCAAAGTTATAATTTCTCAGATTCAAGCCAGCAGTAAATATCAGCAGTCTCTGTCCTAGAAACTTTAGCCAATCTCTTATTACCTCTAATGGGTCAGACTGGGCTCCATATCTCTCTCCAAATTAATCACTGTGGCCAAAGGACATGATGAGCTTGTTGGTTTAAGATTAGATTATAGGCTCTAGTTCTGATTATGGATTGAAGCCCACCAAAATTCAGGATCTAAGAGTTGGTGAGAGGATATAATTATCAGTAGAAGGGTGAATAAATGCCAGGTGGCAAAGCCCACAGATGTCTCTACTGTAGACCTTTAGTACCCACCAGGTTGCTGAGAACATCCCAGGCGAGAACATCATGTCCTCGATGCCTCGTCATGGACACTGTTAAGTGTAAGGTGTAAGACACCTCTTACAAGGTGATTAAAAACTGAGTTTCTATGTGAAAATTATGACTGCTAAAGAATGCCAAAAGCTGCTACTGGTGGTAAATGTGTAGAGAAACTACAGTGGGTTGAGAAAATGAGTGTTCTTAGAAGTTTTGGACAAATTAGAAGACGGACTGTTGAATTTAGCAGAGGCTTGTGCCGATGATGGAAAAGAATTCACCGCAAGTTTTTCAGGAAGTCAAGAACAGACAATTCCTTTCTCTAACTAGTTCAAAATGTTTCACCAAGTGGGAGAAAACGAATGAAAGTTGGAAAAGCAGTTATCCGTGATTCAGGAGAAAGCCAGGATCCAGTACAAACATTTTTGTATGTCCTTGACTCTGGGGTTCACAGATGTTTAAGAATGCGTTTCTCATGCGTGTCAAGGGTTTACCCTTCTTTCTAGCATGGCCACTGCAGACCCAGCCCTGGCATCACACAGGAACATCGTCTGTATAGACTCTGTTGTCTTTGCCTTTCCAGCATTCATCTCCCCTACTGGACACTCCCCTAAGCCCCTGGGTGCTGGCTAGGTGATCTTATAGATGTCAGGGTTACCTAGAGACTTAGGTGGGTGGAGATAATTGTTCGCCTGACACAGACAGTTTTGATGAATGAGCAGGGCTAGGGAGTGATTGTGGGTAGATTGCTGGAAGGTATAAAGCCTCCAAAGATCTGGGAATTGCACCAGAGTGAAGAAGTATTGCTCTGGAACAGCCTGAGATCAAGGAAGATGTCAACTCCACTTTTTGATCTTGAAGATAAGCAGCTTCCTCTGGACGATGCAGCAGGGGAAGTACTATTCTTGGGAATGGGGAACCATGTGCCCCATGACTGTTCCCAGATGACCACAGCCTTGGGACTAGACACACTTATTGGGCAGCAAGTCTAGCCAAGTGTGGTCAGCCTTTGAACATCTGCGAGGCATACACTGTTCCCAGCACCTGCCTGACATATCCTCTGTGTTCTTGCCAATGGCCAGGCCCCCCAGAAGTCCCTGTACAATGTTCCTACGTGTTTGATGTCCCCGAAAGAAGAGGGAACACATAATCATGATTTTAAAATAAACAGCAGAAGACAGAGTACTTTGGTCCTTGGCTCCACTCTCCGCTGGTGAAGTCATCTCCTTGCGCAGACTGTTGCCACGGCGCACTTGGAGGCCTCTGAGGTTTGGCAATGACTGGTTTTGTTGGCAGAAGGCTGGGCCTGTTCAGAGGGCAACCTCCATTTCAACCACAGTCATAGTGAGGCTGGGGCAAGACCTGGAGCTGGCAGAGCCCTGCCATGGGCTTTCCCCTTGCTGATCTGTTTGCCTATCTTCCTGTCTTCTCTCTTCTTAAGATGGGACAGAGAGGCTCCTCTATCAAGCAGAGAGGCACTTCAGGGGGTTTGTCATCCAACACAACCCCACATGCTGGGGGCTTGGTGGTTCTTCAGGGTTATTCAAATCAATGCACAAAGGCAGCAAGCTAAGTTCCAGTGGTAAAACTGAACTTCTGAATATATATATGATTGCTCAAAAAACAGGAGTCTTGGAAGGGGATGTTTGTGCAGATGACTTCCATCATGCCTCAATGAAGGCTTTGAGAGTCAAGTGGAAGAAGCTGGGGAGGGGAACAGCATAGAGGTAAGAGGCACAGTGTCACCCGAAGACATTTAATCAAGGTCTTATTCTCCCCATAGCTTAGGTCATTGCTCCTGGAGAGAAGGTTGCCTTATTGGTGGGTTATTTTGGATTATATGGGCCTGATTTAATTTAAATATTTAATCTGTTAATTAGAAAAGCCCTATAGAGGTTCCTAATATGTAAGTCTTACTGCACAAAACTAACAAGCATCTGCTTTTTGAAATCAGATTAAAATCTAAAGCCAGATGATGAATTGTGGGAAGATATTCACAACATTTATGGTAGGCTTAATAAGCCCAATATATACAAGGCCTTTACAGAGCAAAAGGAGAAAGACAAACAACCCACTTAGACAAATGGAACAGACGAATAGGCAATTACAAAGAGAAGAAATAGGGTGGACAGATCATGTAAAAAGATTTTCAGTCTTGCTAATGATGAAAAAATTGCTAATTAAAAATTGAGATTTCATATTTTGCCTATTTGTGAAGGTAAACAGATTGGGTTAAAAAAACAATGCTGTTAGTCAAGGTCTTGAGAAATGCTTAGTTCAGAAGAGTATAAATTAGTTCAACATGTTATGAGGTACTTTGACAATAAGAATCAAAACATAAAATACCCATATCCTTTGACCCAGCAGGCTTGCTTTGTTAAATTTAGCATGAGAATGAAACTTCTCAAGAAAGAAAGTTGTATGAGAATGCACTAGAATATTCATTGGTTTCTGATTAGTGGAACACTGGAAAACCCCTACATGTCCATTATTAAGGGACCAGCTAACTCAAGTGTGGCTCTTACTACAAAGGAAAATTAGGCTGTCATTAAAAATGACAAAGATTCTTCAAATCACTTGGAAAGAAAAGATACTCATGATATGTTTTCCAGTGGAAAAAAAACCAAATGAAACCAAACCACACCACCTCAATTATATAATCACTTCTCTACTTGGCCCCAAGGCGCCAAGATCACAAAACCATCCAGGGATGCCCGGTCTGGGTGAGCAGCCAGTTAGTGGCATTCTGGGGAAGAGCGGTGTCTCTAAAGTATGTTCTCAGTGACCCAGGGGGAGAGGGGATGCTGGACACTGTTGGACTTTAGTGTACTTGCAGAAGATGAACTTCTGAATGAGGTGAGAGGTTGGGAAAACTCTGGTCCCTGTGTATCTTGTGTTTTAGCCTAGATGGAAGTGTAACTGTTTTAAAGGACCTAAGGGTCAGCTTCTGAAAAGTCTGTTTCCTACGTGTTTATGTCCCTGTCTTAGAGGCACAGGGCTAAGGGCACTGTTTCTGGAGCCGAGCTACCCAGGTTGAGATGCCAACTGCACGACTTACCTAAGCGCCTTGGGTAAGTTCCTTTGCCTTCCTGCGCCTCTACTTCTTCACCTGGAACATGGAGGGGAGAGTAACAAGACTGTACTGTAAGAGTTGATGAGTTAATTCGTGCAGCACACTTGGAGCAATGCCAGGCATATCTTAAGTGCTCTGTAAATGCTTCTTGCTGTTTACTAATATCTTGTTCTTGACTGACCATAAAACCTAATCCTTTTTGGACACTGTATTTTAAAAGAAGGAATTGAATTCTTTCTCTTTAAAGTGAAAACTGATTATGGGGAGTCTCTAATATTTTTCTATTTTTAAAACACTGAACATTAAAAAGAATGAGATTTGTATGATCCTTGAGCACTTCCTTTGCGGCGGGTGAGAGCTTTATCCCCCAGTCTCATTCAATTCTCACTCCACCTGTTACCCTCATCTCAGCGGCATTTCATGTGGTTGATCACTGCCTTTTATTTAGAAACACTCTCTTCATTTGGCTTCTGGGACGGTGGTCTTGGTTTTCCCCCTCTCCATTGGTCTTGGGGTGACTGTACTGGTCCCCCCCGCATCTTTTGACTTCTAGACATCGCCATGCTTCTCTGCCCACAACTTGCCTTGTGGGTCTCACCTGGTCTCGTGGCTTTAATCCTTCCTGTGGGTAGGATGACTGTACCTCCTGGATTGCCTGGCAGAGTTCTGGTTTTTGCCTCAGGACTTGGATAATGAGCATCACCTTTCATTCTCAAATGAAGTCACTGTTGGAAAGCTAAACGATACGATCACCCTATCTCTAGGCTGACAGGCTCCTCAAATTTATATCTTGTGTCCTGATTTCTTTTTGGAACTCTGGGCTTGTATATCCAGCTCTGACTCAGTGTTTCTGCTTGAAAGGCTAACTGGCATCAAGAAAGGGACAAGGACAAAATCTACCTTTTGATCTTCTCTTCCAACCATGCACTTCTCACATCCTTATAAATGACGACTTTGTTCTTCTGGTTACTCAGCGGAAAATCCTTGACTTCTCTATTTCTTTAACTGTCCTATAGACAAAACTTCCCTCACTGCTCTCTCCCCCCAGGCTTTGTTTTTCTTCGTAGAACCGACCAGCACCTGCTGTATTATAGGATAACTTAAAAAAAACATTGCTTCCCCTGACTAGGATGTGACTTCATGAAGCCAGCATTCAACTGTTTTATCTCCAGTGCCTGGAATATAATAGGTACTCATGAAAATTTATTGACTAGACTGAGAAAGTACACAGCAAGCACATACTATGTTATTTTAATATTTATTCGGGCTCTTAAAAATTTCTTTCAGCAGTGTTTTAAAATTTTCATTCAGAGGTTTTGTACTACTGTTGTTAAATTTGTTCCTAAGCATTTTACCTTCTTTTGATATAATGATTTCACTTTCCAATTATTTGTTGTTAGTACACAGAAATGCAAATGATTTTATCTATAGCTATCTATATATATATTGAATCAATTATATATGTAACATCTGACTTTGCTGAACTCATTCATTTCTTGTAGTTTTTTTTTGTCAATTTAAAACATTTTGGTCATTCAACAATCATGCCATCTGTGAAAAACGAGAACTTTACTTCTCCCTTTCCAGACTTATATTTCTTTTCCTTATAGTACCGGCTAAGACCTCTAGTATTATGTTATATAGAACTGTTGAAAATTGACATCCTTGTTTCTTTCCTTTTTTTACCAATCTTGGGGAGAGGTGTCCAGTGTTTTATCATTAAGATGATGCTAGCTGTAGGTTTTTTTCTTTTTGGTAGCTGCCCTTTATCAGATTGAAGATGTTTCTTTCCATTCCCCATTTGCTGAGAAATTAACCCTGAATGGATTTTGAATTTTTGACAAATGCTTTTTCTCCATCTTTTGAGATAATTGCTTAGTTTTTCTCTTTTATTCTGTTAATGTGGTGAATTCCTTTGATTTTTGAATGTCAGCTCTATCTCACATTCTTAAATAAACCTGCTTGTTAATGATGAATGATCCTTTCTATGTAATGATGGCTTCTATTCCCTAATATTTTGTTAAGGATTTTAGCATTTGTTTTCATGGATAAATTTTCTTATGATTTTTTTTTAAGCTTCAGTGTATCAGAGTATGCTGGACCTATTAAATGAGCTGGCAAATGTCTCTTTCTCTATTTTCTGAAAGTTTACATATAACTGATATTATTTTGTGCTTAAATATTTGATAGAAATCAGCAGTGAAATCATCTGAGCATGGAGTTTTTCTTTCTGAGGAAGTGTTTGATAACAGATTAATTTCTTTGACAGATATAAGGCTGTTCAAAATTTCTGTTTCACCTCATGTCAGTTTTGGCAAGTTGTGTTTTTCAAAGAATTTGTCTATTTAATATAAGTTGTCAAATTTGTTAACATGCCATTATGCATAATATTCTATTTTTGTCCTTTTGACTTCTGTAGGACTTGTAACAATATTCCCCCTATCATTTTTAATACTGGTAATTTGTATTTCCTTTCTTTTTTATTTATCCTTCCTGTAAAGGGCTTACCGATTTTATTAATCTTTTCAAAGATATAACTTTTGGCATTGTTTTTCAATTTTCTTTTTGAATGAATTCTGTCCTTATCTTTATTGCTATTTCCATCTTTCTGTTTATTTTGGGTTCCATTTGCTTTTCTTTTTTAGCTTAAGGTGCAATGTTGTATCACTGGTTCCCTACCTTTTTCCCTTCTAACATAAATGTAAAGCTACAAAATGTCCTCTAAGTACTCTTGAACTCCATGGCACAAATTCTGATACATTGTGTTTTCATTTTCATCTACTCAAAATATTTACTAATATCTCTTGGGAGTTTTCTGAAACTTAGTTAAAAGTGTGTCATTTAATTTCCAAATATTTGGGGACTTTTCTAGCTTTCATGTTATTATGCATTTCTAGTTTAATTTCACTGTGATCAAAGAATATACCACATAATTTTTTTATTTTGCTTTCATGTACAATTACATGAACAACATTATGGTTACTAGACTCCCCCCATTATCAAGTCTCCACCACATACCCCATTACAGTCACTGTCCATCAGCATAGTAACATGCTGTATAATCACTACTCGTCTTCTCTGTGTTATACTGCCTTCCCCGTGTCCTCCCCCCCTACATTATACGTGGTAATCATAATGACCCTTTTTCTCCCTTATTCCTTCCTTCCCACCCATCCTCACCAATCCATTTCCCTTTGGTAACTGTTAGTCCATTCTTGGGTTCTGTGAGTCTGCTGCTGTTTTGTTCCTTCAGTTTTTGCTTTGTTCTTATACTCCACAGATGAGTAAAATCATTTGATACTTGTCTTTCTCCACTTGGCTTATTTCACTGAGTATAATACCCTTTAGCTCCATCCATGTTGTTGCAAATGGTAGGATTTGTTTTCTTCTTATGGCTGAATAATATTCCATTGTGTATATGTACCACCTCTTCTTTATACATTCATCTACTGATGGACACTTAGGTTGCTTCCATTTCTTGGCTATTGTAAATAGTGCTGTGATAAACATAGGGGTGCATATGTCTTTTTCAAACTGGGCTGCTGCATTCTTAGAGTAAATTCCTAGGAGTGGAATTCCTGGGTCAAATGGTATTTCTATTTTGAGTTTTTTGAGGAACCTCCATATTGCTTTCCACAATGGTTGAACTAGTTTATATTCCCACCAGCAATGTAGGAAGGTTTCCCTTTCTCCACATCCTTGCCAACATTTGTTGTTGTTTGTCTTTTGGATATTAGCCATCCTAACTGGTGTGAGGTGATATCTCATTGTGGTTTTTCTTTATTTTTTATTTTGGTATCATTAATCTACAATTACATGTGCAACATTATGGTTACTAAGCTCCCCACATACCCCATTACAGTCACTGTCCATCAGCGTAGTGAGATACTATAGACTCACCACTTGTCTTCTCTGAGTTGTACAGCCTCCCCGTGCCCCCCCTACATTATATCTGCTAATTGTAATGCCCCTTTTTCCCCCTTGTCCCTCCCTTCCCACCCATCCTCCCCAGTACCTTTCCCTTTGGTATCTGTTAGTCCATTCTTGGGTTCTGTGAGTCTGCTGCTGTTTTGTTCCTTCAGTTTTTTTTCTTTGTTCTTATACTCCACAGATGAGTGAAATCATTTGATTCCTGTCTTTTTCCACTTGGCTTATTTCACTGAGCATAATACCCTTTAGCTCCATCCATGTTGTTGCAAATGGTAGGATTTGTTTGCTTCTTATGGCTGAATAATATTCCATTGTGTATATGCACCACATCTTCTTTATCTATTCATCTACTGATGGACACTTAGGTTGCTTCCATTTCTTGGCTATTGTAAATAGTGCTGCAATAAACATAGGGGTGCATATGTCTTTTTCAAACTGGGCTGCTGCATTCTTAGGGTAAATTCCTAGGAGTGGGATTTCTGGATGAAATGGTATTTCTGTTTTGAGTTTTTTGAGGAACCTCCATATTTCTTTCCATAATGGTTGAACTAATTTGCATTCCCACCAGCAGTGTAGGAGGGTTACCCTTTCACCACATCCTCACCAACATTTGTTGTTGTTTGTGTTTTGGATGTTGGCCATCCTTAATGGTGTGAGGTGATATCTCATTGTGGTTTTAATTTGCATTTCTCTGATGATTAGGGATGTGGAGCATGTCTTCATGTGCCTGTTGGCCATCTGAATTTCTTCTTTGGAGAAGTTTCTATTCAGCTCCTCTGCCCATTTTTTAATTGGCTTATTTGCTTTTTGTTTGTTGAGTGTGTGAGCTCTTTATATAATTTGGATGTCAACCCATTATCAGATATGTCATTTATGAATATATTCTCCCATACTGTAGGATGTCTTTTGTTCTACTGATGGTGTCCTTTGCTGTACAGAAGCTTTTCAGTTTGACATAGTCCCACTTGGTCATTTTTGCTTTTGTTCCCTTGCCCAGGGAGATATGTTCATGAAGAAGTTGCTCATGTTTATGTCCTAGAGATTTTTGCCTATGTTTTTTTCTAAGAGTTTTATGGTTTCATGACTGACATTCAGGTCTTTGATCCATTTTGAGTTTACTTTTGTGTATGGGGTTAGACAATAATCCAGTTTCATTCTCTTACACGTAGCTGTCCAGTTTTGCCAACACTAGCTGTTGAAGAGGCTGTCATTTCCCCATTGTATATCCATGGCTCCTTTACCATATATTTATTGACCATATATGCTTGGGTTTATATCTGAGCTCTCTAGACTGTTCCATTTGTCTATGAGTCTGTTCTTGTGCCAGTACCAAATTGTCTTGATTACTGTGGCTATGTAGTAGAGCTTGAAGTCAGGGAGCATAATTCCCCCTGCTTTATTCTTCCTTCTCAGGATTGCGTTGGCTATTTGGGGTCTTTTGTGCTTCCATATGAATTTTCCAGAATTATTTGTTCCAGTTCATGGAAGAAAGCTGTTGGTATTTTGATAGGGATTGTGTTGAATCTGTAGATTGATTTAGGCAGTATGGCCATTTTGACAGTATTAATTCTTTCTATCCATGAGCATGGGATGTGTTTCCATTTATTGGTATCTTCTTTAATTTCTCTCATGAGTGTCTTGTAGTTTTCAGAGTATAGGTCTTTCACTTCCTTGGTTAGGTTTATTCCTATGTATTTTATTCTTTTTGATGCAATTGTGAATGGAATTATTTTCCTGATTTCTCTTTCTGCTTGTTCACTGTTAGTGTATAGGTATGCAACAGATTTCTGTGTATTAATTTTGTATCCCGCAACTTTGCTGAATTCAGATATTAGATCTAGTAGTTTTGGAGTGGATTCTTTAGGGTTTTTATGTACAATATCAAGTCATCTGCAAACAGGGACAGTTTGACTTCTTCCTTGCCAATCTGAATGCCCTTTATTTCTTTGTGTTGTCTGATTGCCATGGCTAGGACCTCCAGAACTATGTTGAATAAAAGTGGGGAGAGTGGGCATCCTTATCTTGTTCCTGATCTTAAAGGAAAAGATTTCAGCTTCTTGCTGTTAAGTATAATGTTGGCTGTGGGTTTGTCATATATGGTCTTTATTATGTTGAGGTACTTGCCCTCTATACCCATTTTGTTGAGAGTTTTTATCATGAATGGACGTTGAATTTTGTCAAATGCTTTTTCAGCATCTATGGAGATTATCATGTGGTTTTTGTCCTTCTTTTTGTTGATGTAGTAGGTGATGTTGATGGATTTTCGGATGTTGTACCATCCTTGCATCCCTGGGATGAATCCCACTTGATCATGATGGATGATCTTTTTGCTGTATTTTTAAATTTGGTTTGCTAATATATATTTTTTTGCTTCTATTCGGTTTGGTGAGTATTTTTGCATCTATGTTCATCAGGGATATTGGTCTTTAATTTTCTTTTTTTTTGTAGTGTCTTTGCCTGGTTTTGGTATTAGAGTGATGTTGGCTACCTAGAATGAGTTTGGGAGTATTCCCTCCTCTTCGACTTTTTGGAAAACTTTAAGGAGGATGGGTATTAGGTCTTCACTAAATGTGTGATAAAATAGAGCAGTGAAACCATGTGGTCCAGGAGTTTTGTTCTTAGGTAGTTTTTTGATTACCAATTCAATTTCTTTGCTGGTAATTGGTCTAGTCAGATTTTCTGTTTCTTCCTGGGTCAACCTTGGAAGGTTGTATTTTTCTAGAAAGTTGTCCATTTCTTCTAGGTTATTCAGTTTGTTACCATATAATTTTTCATAGTATTCTCTCATAATTCTTTGTATTTCTGTGGTGTCCATAGTGATTTTTCCATTCTCATTTCTGATCTATTTATGTGTGTAGACTCTCCTTTGTTCTTGATAAGTCTGGCTAGGGGTTTATCTATTTTGTTTGTTTTCTCAAAGAACCAGCTCCTGCTTTCATTGATTCTTTCTATTGTTTTATTCTTCTCAATTTTGCTTATTTCTGCTTTAATCTTTATCATGTCCCTCCTTCTACTGACTTTGGGCTTCATTTGTTCTTCGTTTTCTAGTTTCATTAATTGTGAGTTTAGACTGTTCATTTGGGATGGTTCTTCTTTCCTGAGGTAGGCCTTTATTGCACTATATTTCCCTCTTAGCATGGCCTTCGTTGCGTTCCACAGAGTTTGTGGTGTTAAATTATTTTTGTCATTTGTCTCCATATATTGCTTGACCTCTGTTTTTATTTGGTCATTGATTCATTGATTACTTAGGAGCATGTTGTTAAGCCTCCATGTGTTTGTGGGATTTTTCATTTTCTTTGCATAATTTATTTCTAGTTTCATACCTTTGTGATCTGAGAAGCTGGTTGGTAGAATTTCAATCTTTTTGAATTTACTGAGGTTGTTTTGTGGTCTAGCATATGATCTATTGTTGAAAATGTTCCATGTGCACTTGAGAAGAATGTGTATCCTGTTGCTTTGGATGGAGTGTTCTGTAGATGTCCTTTAGGTCCATCTGTTCTAATACGTTGTTCAGTGCCTCTGTCTCTTTATTTTCTGTCTGGTTGATCTGTCCTTTGGATTGAGTGGTGTGTTGAAGTCTCCTAAAATCAATGCACTGCATTCTATTTCCCCCTTTAATTCTGTTATTATTTGTTTCACATGTGTAGGTGATCCTGTATTGGGTGCATAGATATTTATAATAGTTATATCCTCTTGTTGGACTCACCCTTTTATCATTATGTAATGTCCTTCTTTGTCTCTTGTGGCTTTCTTTGTTTTGAAGTCTATTTTGTCTGATACAAGTACTGCAACTCCTGCTTTTTCTCCCTATTAGTTGCATGAAATATCTTTTTCCATCCCTTTACTTTCAGTCTGTGTATGTCTTTGGGTTTGAAGTGAGTCTCTTGTAGGCAGCATATAGATGGGTCTTGTTTTTTTATCCATTCAGTGAGTCAATGTCTTTTGATTGGTGCATTCAGACCATTTACATTTAGGGTGATTATTGATAGGTATTTACTTACTGCCACTGCAGGTTTAGATTCATGGTTACCAAAGGTTCAAGGGTAATTCCCTCACTGTCTAGTAGTCAAATTTAACTCACTTCCTATGCTATTACAAACACAACCTAAAAGTTCTTTTTTTTCCCTCCTTTTTCTTTTTCTTCCTCCTCCATTCTTTGTATGTTATGAACCATATTCTGTACTCTTTGTCTATCCCTTGGGTGACATCTTTTTAGCCTTAGGAATACTTCTATCTATAGGAGTCCCTCCAAAATGCAGTTTAGAGGTGGTTTGTGGGAGGTAAATTCTCTAAGCTTTTGCTTATCTGAAAATTGTTTAATCCCTCCTTCAAATTTAAATGATAACTTTTCTGGGTAGAGTGTTCTTGGTTCAAGGCCCTTCTGCTTCATTGCATTAAATATATCATGCCACTCCCTTGTGGCCTGTAAGGTTGCTGTTGAGAAATCTGATGATTGCCTGATGGGTTTTCCTTTGTATGTGATCTTTTTTCTCTCTCCAGCTGCTTTTAAAAGTCTGTCTTTATCCCTGATCTTTGCCATTTTAATTATTATATGTCTTGAGGTTGTCTTCCTTGGGTCCCTTGTGTTGGAGGATCTGTGCACCTCCATGGCTTGAGAGACTATATCCTTCCCCAGATTGGGGAAGTTTTCAGCAATTACCTCCTCAGTGACACTTTCTATTCCTTTTTCTCTCTCTTCTTCTTCTGGTACCCCTATAATGCGAGTATTGTTCCATTTGGATTGGTCACACAGTTCTCTCAATATTCTTTCATTCTTAGAGTATCTTTTTTCTCTCTGAGCCACAGCTTCTTTGTATTCCTCTTCTCTAATTTCTGTTCCATTTACCGTCTCTTCTACTACATCTAATCTGCTTTTAAATCCCTCCATTGTATGTTTCTTTTCAGATATGGAATTTCTTAATGATTGAATCTCCAACTTAAATTTGTTCCTGAAGATTGATGAGTTCAGTTTCATTTGGCCCTTTTTCTGGGGTTTGTGACATTTTGGTCTGAACCAGGTTGTTTTGACATTTCATATTTCTATGTGGTGCCCTCTAGTGCCCAGAAGCTCCAGTCTCTGGAGCCGCTCATCCCCTAGAGTGAGGTTGGGAGTCATTGGGGAGAGGAGCTGGTGGCTGGCGGGGAGGAAAGATCTGTTTCCTGATTCCTATCTGCAGTGCCTGTCTCCAGTGGGCCGAGCACACAGGTGTAAACCTTTGTGCTGTTGTCTCTTGCTGAATTGGCCTTCCTCTGGCTGGCCTGATGCCAGTGCAGTGACTGCTGGTTTGTGAGCTGGTGCTGTCAGGCCAGGAGGAAGGCTCGGCAGGCTGTGTGTCACAGTGGGGGGCTTTGGAGCTGAATAGCCAGCCAGGGGGATGGACCACCTGAAGCTCCTCAATGTTACCAACCTGCTGGGCAGAGTGCGCTCAGACAACCTTGTCCAGCTCTCCCTTCTCCTACACAGCAAGCTCCGTGCAACCCCCGCCCCCTCAGCAGCCCTTTCGCTGCTAGTAAGCCTCTCAGACCACCTGCCTTTCCTCTGTCACAGAGCGGCCGGATGTGGATCCCATCCTCCACAAACAGCCAGAATGTCAGTCTCTCAGGCCCTCCACCTGTCCCAGCTCCCCAACCCACATAATATTTTAATACCTTGAAATTTATTTAGATCTGTTATGGCCCCAAATATGTCAATACTCTGTGTGCATTTAAAAAGAATAGGCAGTCTGCAGTTGTTGAGCATAGTGTTCTGTAAATGTCAATTTGTTCAGGATATTTGATCATGTCATTCAGATCTGCTGTATCTACTGATTTTTTGTTTACTAGTTCTATCAGTAACTGAAAGAGGGCTAACAAAATCTCCAACTCTGGTGATAGATTTGTCTATTTCTCTCTTTTGTTTTCAAGTTTATGTTTTTTGAAGTTTTGTTATCGTCTGCAGGAGTAGTTAAGCTTGTTATGTGGAATTGACATTTTTTATCACTATAAAATGTTCCTCCTTATCTCTACTAATTGTTCTTGTCTTGAAGTCTATTTTTATCTGATGTGACTGTAGCCACTCCAGTTTTTTTATATGTGTTTGCATAATTTGTCTTTTTCTTTCCTCTTACTGTCAAGCTATTTGTATTTCTCTTTTCAAATATGTGACTTATACGTAGCCTATAATTGAGACTTACTTAAAAATATCCATTCTAACTATCTTGATCTTTTAATTGTAGTGTTTAGTGCATTGGCTTTCAAGGTGACTATTGATATAGTTGGGTTCAGGTACACTATTCTGCCATTTGTTTTCTATTTGTCTTATCTGTTTGAAGTTCTACTTTCCTTCTCTTGAGTTAATTGAATATTGTTTTTAGTAGTCCATTTTCATTTCCTCATTGAATTTTTAGCAATACATTTTGGATTATTATTTTAGTGGTCGCTCTAGGGCAAACAATATGCATCTTTAGCTTATTGCTTCATAGTTAGAGTTAATAATGTGCTACTTCATACAAAAGGCAGGTGCCTAGCCACGGTACACTTCTATTTACCCAGCTGTCTTTCCAGGTAAGACATAAGTAACACCTACACTTACTTTTTAAGGGCAGTGTGCAGGCTATTCTTGCTTCATGATACAAAAAAATTTCGATTGGACTCCTGTCTTGGTTGGTGATGGGGAAATTCATTTGGTACACCAGCCAGTTACGCAATGACAAGTGCCTCAGCTCTTGAGATATGCAAAGTCTGCCAGCCACAAATCAGTGGGGTCACTGGAAAATGAGGGAAATGATATGTTAGATATACGTGAAACATGTGTAGGACATAGAGGCTGAGATGGTTGGCTGTATAGCAAATAAGAAACCTGGATACGCTTTCAAGAATGGTTTTGTCATATATTTTTGGTGCCAATCATTAGCTATTTACTTTTTGTTTGACAATGATTTAAAACATTTTTTTGGTGGCGTAGTCTCTCTGTAACAGTGCATTAAAAAACCCAAAGTGCATTCTTACTACAAAATGAAGTATTGATTTTTTTCCAAGAAAGTTAATGATGAATGTGTAATTTGCAAAAAGCATTTGTTGATATCATGGGTGTGGTAATACCACCCCCCACATGGAAACCGCAAGAGGACACAATGTTGAAGAGGCATCAGTATCTCAAAGTTTATACTTAAGTCTGTGCCCAAAGATAATTAGGATTAATAACTGCAAAAGGTGCGTTTACATATCATTTTATGACTCATTTAGACCAAATGTCTGTTTTGCTAAGTTAATTTCATTTATTTTCAATTCCAATTTTTCCTGGGCATGGATGGAAAATAAAGTGACAGCAGGGGATGTGTTGGTTCTATTAACAGAAGAATAACTTCTCAACAGTGTATGAAGCCAGCACTGTATCAAGGTCATAAGACGCTTCAAGTAGAATATCCATTAAGTTAAATTTAACACTGGTTTGATTTTTCAACCCATTTGTGGAATCAAATTAAAGCTTTTAGAAATTAATTCTGTAATTAATTTGAAAGGAACAGCTGAAATGAAGGCAATTGTAAAATTGCTAAGAAGTTGGATATCAAAGTTTTCTTTTGCAGTGATAATACAAATACAAACTTTGATGGAACACAGTGTTGTAGAACAAATAATGTTCTTACTAAATTAAGATGTTTATGGACAAGGAATACACTTGGAGTTGTTTGGGTGCACACATAATTAGTAACCATGTCATTCTGTCCATTCAATTAGGAGCTCAAGGTGTAATAAATGACATAATTTGATACAGACTCATGAAAACTGAGCTGCAGAACTTTGTGACACAACTGATTTTGAGTACAAAGTACAGCTTCAGCAGGGCAGTGTATATTTCCTCCTGTTGCTGTCTAACATGAATCAGATTTTAAGAGTCTTTGAATTTTTAAAGAACTACTTTGTAAATCAGCTTAAGAGTCTTAAAATGTTGTTGAGATTTTGTGTAAACAAATCCTCTAAGTTTTTAGTCCTTTTGTTTGAAACCAGTTGGAAATATTTAATCACGAGTAAATGAATGACCCACCCTACGACATCGGTTTTTGAATCTTTTAGTGAATTGCAATGTTTGAAACAAAGCCTGCAAGCTTTATCTCTATCAAAGCATGGGAGATTTATCTCTATCAAAGCAAGGGAGGGGCTGAAAAAGTGAAAAAATGAGAACCTGTATGGTGTTTAATATTCAATATTCAAATTCTTTTAGTTTATGGGAAAAGTCTTATGACTGCACTCATATGGTAAGGAAATGAATTTATGTATTCTGCTCTGCCAGGGAATGAAATTGAATAGGCCTTTGATTTTACTGCATCTAAAACTGGTGAACCATTCAAAAGGATCATAAATAGAGACAACTTATTTGACATGTTTTTTTCAAGGAAAACTACTCTGAGGCAAAAGGAATGCATTGCAAGAACATTTCAAGTGAAATATTTACTCATTCCAATAAGAAAGGTAATCGAAATTGACAACATCCTCCATTTAGCCAAATTTTTTCCAAGCTTACTAGATATCTCAGCATCAGTAGGCAGATGTTTTCTAAATTAAAAAAAATTGATGTCTACAAAGAAGGGTTAACTGAAAGAGCCAACAATTTCAAATTTGTTAATCACGACTTGCAATGCTGAAGAAAACTGTAGGCAATTTAATAGAAAATGCTAAAGTGATAAGACATTTTGAAAAAATTACATTCTTCAGAAAACTTCAGTGATACAATATTAAAGGATGAAGTATCTAAAAACCTGATTAAAATGAGTGACTATGAACCAAGAAGACATTATTTTACTCACATTATTTTTTATGTTCCGATTATCAGCATAAACATTTTTTTGATTTGATGTAGTAGATATATGCATTAAGGTTTGAGAATGAATTTTATTTTTGAATAGAAAAATGTTATAGCCCATAAATAAAATAAAATCAATTTTTTAGTCAATACACAAATGTTTTTTAAAAATTGTGTCATTTTTATTACTTTTATTAGTTCCTCCTCTCGCTCTCAGAAGTGCCCTAATTTGGATCGCACATTATTTCGTCACCATTGGCATTTAGTATTTCATTAGCAGAGGTCACAATTGTTGTGGTTTCCCAACTTTCAGGCAGTTGGTGGTTTTGTACTTCTTCAGTCTTTTTGTAGTTAGTTACAACTCTGTGACTTACTTTGGCCAATGAAACGTTAATGGTGTGTGACATTTTTAAGAGCCACTATTTGACTGCACGTCTTTCTCCTGCTGCAGTGATCACAGAAATATGTCAGAAGCTTCTGTCAGCTTGTAACCTTGAATGGTGATGGTCTACCGCATAGCTCCTCGTAATGCTGGGTGACAAATACATACCTTACCTACATACATACAAACATACGCACATACACACAAATTTACATACATATGAACATATAGACCTTCAAGCATACATACAAACATTCATACAAACATATAAACATACATCTTTGTGGTGTTAAGCCACTGAGGTTTTGGGATTATTTTTGTCAGAGAATTTAACCTACCTTAATTGGTTAAGCTATAATTAATAAATGAATTAAAAATTTGATCTATTAATTAAATGAATTTGTTCCAAAAGAATTCAGGATAGTTTATCAAAAGCAGGGGTGATGGGGTCAAAGGGAAAATAGGAAATGAAAAGGAAATAAAGTAAGGTTAGTCCTCAAAATGCATTTCTGTATATTTCTTAGAGGTGGGTTGGCTCTCAATGCAAGCTGAGGACATAATGGTAATATTAACTTTAGGGAAACTTAATAGAAGTCGATGTGAAAGGTGATGGTCAAGCTGAATGAATAGTTCCTGATCACCTGGCCTAATTCTGCATGAGCTGTGGAATGAGTGCATATCCTTCAGTCAATCCTCTGATATTTTTCTTGTCCTGAGGGCTCTTTTAATGAAAATCCTATAGGAGGGATGTTGGTTATATATTTTGGCAAGGCCCTAGAACTGAATCAGACCTGGATTCTGCCTTCCACAAGCTTCAAGTCCATGACAGGGCAAGACATATAAACAAATACAGAGTAGAATGAATTAGATGTGGAAAGATCTGTACACACAGTGTGTCTTAGGAGCTCCCAGAAAGGATGGCAGCTCCTCTAAGTCCCTAAGAGGGACACAGTTGGCACTGGTCGTCTGCACCTTGGTCACTGTTTAAGGCATCTGGCTGGTTGACATCAGTGTCTCTGAATTGCTTCATATTCGAGGACCATCTAAAGAGCCTGAAGGAGGAACACGCTGCATTGAATCAAGCCATGGTCTCAATTAGTTGGCTGTGCCCAGGCAGCCATGATGCTCTGAGTGAGCTCAGAGGGAGGAACCTCAGCCAGGCCTGGACGAAGCCTGTGAACCGATGACCCAGAGACTGGAATGTTTGCAAGAGTCTATTTTTGTTTCAGATAAAACTGGAAAGAGTGAAACTTGGGGAGCCAACCTCCTGGAGATTAATGGGGAAGGAGTGAGCTGAAGCTCACCGGGGAAGTATGTGGGGCTCTGAGCTTCCTGACAAATTTCCCTGCAAAGCAAAGGCTGGGGTGATGAAGAATAGGACAGGACAAGGCAGGATCTGTAGAGGCCAGGCCCCTTTCACAAAGAGGCCGTCAGCATGTCCATCCATCCATCCACCTGTCCATGTCTGGGCGTCACCAAGCACCCAGCTGGGGTTTGGTCATGTTCTTGGCCGGGCAGGTGGGGCAGAAATATAGAGGCCTTTTCTCTGGTGCAGGGAAAACCCACCAGCCGTACACAATTGAGGAAATTACCTGGCCCATTTCAGAAGTGGTTTAGAGTTTCCAGTCCTGGGATTTCCTCTGTTGTTTACCCATCAGCAATGAAAAAAGCATGTTTTCCCTTCTGAAGCCTTTTCTTCCTTGGTCAATCTGAGAGCTATTGATGGTGAAATATACAGTCCAGATGTGTGCCCAGCCCTGGGCTCACTTTGTGCTGTTGGGGTATGTGGGGTGGGGAGGCAGAGGGGCACCTCGCCAGCCAAGGACTCTGCATCCAGTTCTCCGAGGAGAATTAGAGCCCTGGCCCAGGGGGCAGGTTCCCAGGCACCATTTAGTTGCCTGAGGACTGCCTATCCTCCACTGTGACATGGCCCAGGACATCCCAGGAACATCCAAGGACCTTGCTGAGAGTCACCCAGCTGGTAAGAGCAGATCTCCAGCCCTGCGCTCCTTCCCGCACGTGGGTGAATGTCGCTCCTCCCTCAGCAGAGTCCAGGAATCTGCATGATGGGGAGATGTCCCTTCCCACCCAGGCCATTCCCTAGCCAGCTCCCTTTCCTTCTCTCCTTCCTGGCCTTGGGATTCCTTGGCTCCACCTCCAACACCTGTTACTAATCCTTGAGCCTAGAGGTGGTCAGCAGTGAGGTCTGGCCTTTGCTGGGGAAATCTGGCCTCCACCTGCTGTGAATGCCAGGTCTGTCCTCACCCTGAAAAGAAGCAGGCTGGGCTCTGGATGTCCCTGGCTGATGGCCACATTGCCGAGGATTTCATGCTTATGCTCCCCTCCCTGATTCTGTCTGAGAGGAGACTGGGCTCACAGTGGGACATGCTGGCATGATTCACAGTGTCTGGGGAAGCTGGTCAGTAACCATTTCTGACTGCTAGGGTGTGGTCTGGGAGCTGGATGAGCTTAGTTTGTAGGGTTTGCAGGTCTGACATACAGGAAGAAGTCAGCATCTATCCTCAGAACTTGGACCAGAGTGAGAAGCAAAGGACTCCAGGTACAGTATTCACATCCTGACTTAGATGTACTTGAAGCCAGGACATCTGAAGCACCTTCTCTTGTTAGTGGCTTATTGAAGGATAATCAGCAGAGTGACCCACAGAGGTTATTTTAAGGCCCTCCTGGCAGCACCAACTTGGTGTAAGCGAGGTTGGAGCTCTATAATCTTTAACTAGTTTCATGGATGCCTCATCTCCTCATGAAGTCACACTCAGCCTGCCTTAAAACTCTGCTTCCTCTGTTCAAATACCAGTTGAAATGATGTTTTGAGAGAAAAGCAGTATTTTGAGTAAAGGAAGACCCAGTAGAGAGAGAAGCTAGGATCAATTACTGGGCTGTAAGCTCCCAGCCCCTGCAAGGATCATTCATTCTTTCATTCCATAAACACTCACTGAGTGATATCTGCTAGCTTTGGGTTGGGCAGAAGGCTACAAAGAAAAATTAGAAGTGATTCTGCCTTTGAGGTGCTCAGGGGCTAGTAGGTGAGATGTGACATGTTTATAAAATATCGTAACACCCAGGAGGACTGGGGGTGTTGCAAGAGAGGGAGGATATGTTCTGAGGCAGTTCAGAGGGTTGGCATCTAGAAAAGGCTTCCTGGAGGAGGTGTTGTGATGGTTAATTTTATGTGCCAATTGGCTTGATCATGGTACCCAGGTTTGGTCAAATATTGTTTTAGATGTTTCCATAAAGGTATTTTTAAAGGTGAGTTTAACATTTCAATCAGCAGGCTCTGAGTAAAGCAGATTACCCCCCATAATGTGTGTGGGCCTCGCCTAGTCAGTTGAGGATTTCCGCAGAAATAGACTGACTTACCTGAAGCGAGAAGGAATTGTGCCAGCAGATGGTCTTCAGGCACAAACTGCAGCTGTTCCTCGGGGTTCCAATGGCCAACCTACCCTACAGACTTTGGACTAGCCAAGCCTCCACAATGATTTGAATCAATTCCTTAAAGTAATCTTTCTCTCCCTTCTTATGTGCATACCCTGTTGATTCTGGTTCTCTGGAGAACGCTGACCAATACAGGCATCAGAGCCTGAGGACCCTTTGGGGGAAGTCATTGTTAGTATATGTGGATTCTTGGGCTGCACAAAGGAGTAGAACATTATGGAGTATCAGGCTGTCGCAGGCCCAGTTTGAGGTTTATGAAAAGAGACTGAAGGCCTTTTTTCAGAGATTAGTGGAAAGTGATTATCAGCGATGAAAGCTTTTCTTGAGGAAAGTGATAGTGTTGGCTGAAGAAGCTGCTGGAAATCTCAGAACCACGGATGAGCTAGCTGTGGATTCAACTGAAAAAAATTAAAACAAGAACCAAAATCAAATGATTAGGTGACAACAACCATGTTAAGATTCTGGAAAGCCAGGTCCTTCCTAATCCGAGACCCGCAGTGGCCTGGAGATAACTACGTCAAGCCGTTTGTGTTTTTGCTTTTCTCAAATATATAATACTATTTTTAAAAGCATGTAATGTTCAAATAGCTTAGTGTCTCTGTCCAGATTCCTAATCTTATGCTAATTTTTTAGTAGAAAAATCATAATAGAAAATGGAAAGTTTATTCACCTTTCACTCCACTGAGTCTAGGTAGAAGGGATATTTTATAGTGACCGCTGGGCATTTTCTTGCCCAGATTTTTGGTTTCCTGTGGTTCTTATGCTTCCTGACTCTGAAAATGTGGTGTACCTAAGAGCTAATAGTGGTCTTCTCTGATCTTATGCCTTTCGGCCCTTCTAACAGTTTTATAGACATCTACATTTTTGAATGAAATTACTTCCTGCTTGATCTACTTACAATGATTTCTGTTTTCCTGATTGACTCTTGACGGATTCAGCATTTGACACCATGTGAGCTTCTAGAAAACAGATCTTCAGAGATGGGAAGATGGGTTGGTTATCCGTTCAATTTAGGTTTGGAGCTCCCTGGTCAATAGAAAGTGGAATACTAATAATGCATGGCCTACACTGGCAAAGAGGTTTTTTAAGATAATTGCCCAAAGTTGCCTGGAATTAAAGTGCTTACTGAGGACATGGATTTGACAGATTGAATGGCTACTACAGAACGTGACTGGAAATGCAGAGTGTGAGGACCACCGGGGTGCGGAGGGGGCTGGCCATTTCTGATGGAACCGGAAAGAAAGAAATGAATAATTTCAGGGTTTTACCTTCTCAGCTCAAGTCATGGTCAAGGAATCAGAGTGCTTCTGTAACTGCCCTAAACTAATTGCCTTTTAACTGCCTTGTAGCTTAATGTATCCTAAAGTTTGGTTGTGAGGCTGTAGATAATAGCACAGTATAATTCACAGCTGCACCACATCTCCTATGGGGAAGTGAGGTCATCGTTCAGAGTGGGATCTGAGAATTGGCATGGACACATTTGGGTAGATTCAGCTGAATCAGAGTAGCTTGACCTACCCCACACCCCAAATCTCTCTCTAACTACTTTGCCATTGGAAACAGCCTTCTCCACGTCTGTCTGAGGGGGCTTCTTCTTTTCTTGATTGAAGATCTTGCAAGGACATGATAAATCTCCTTAGGAAATATTTTCACCACCCATCATTGATCTTCCTTGCCTCCAGATCCACAGCTAACACAGATCTTAGCACGCCAAAGAGGGATGAGAACGCAGCGTGATCCGGGAGGAGAAAGCATACATACCAGAGGAGTCACAAGGTGACAGACTAGGGAGGAAGCTATGTAATGTTGGACTGGGCCAAATTTATCAAGATGTACGTACTTACCAGAGATTCTTGATTTAATATGTTAGCTTGACTCCAGCAGTTTGCTTTCTATTTGACTTAAACCTGGACTCCATGGTGGCCTGTACTGAATGAAAGGGAGATGTCAGAACTTCCTTGGTATAATGAAGACAAAGGAATCCAAGGGCTTAGAGAGATTGGAATGTTGGAATGGATTTATCGTGTGCAACCCACCCACATATTCCCTTATAGGAGGGGTCACTCAGACACCATTCTTTATACAAAGTCACTGAGAGACATGTTGGCGATGGAAGTAACAGTATCCCTGAAAAGCGCTGGCTGTTGTCTACAGGCAGGGGTTCATGGGGGCAGAGACTGTCATTGCAAAGATTTTCTTGATTTCATTGGGGATGGTGGGATTCCTGAGTGGCAAATTCCAAAGGTCAGCATTTAACCTCCAGAAACAAGGGGACTGTGGTTGAAGAAAGTGACAGCAGGACTAAACTGGTGATCAGAGTTCCATTGTTGTCTAATTTATCATCGTATCCCTAAGGGTGAATAGATGGGCGGCCAATGAAAGCTTTACTTAATTTGTGTAATTGGAAAATATTTTAACTCTGATGAAAAAAGTCCTGAATTGGGGCATCACAAATGAAAAGTTATATTCTCTTACTCAATTTCCACTCTTATGGGAATTACGTTTTTTCAATGGTAACATATAACTTGGGCACCACCCTCCCACCTAGCGGTATCACGCCTAACTGTGGGTGGAGTGTGTGTAGATAAGTCTTTTTGGATTTGTGAAGTGAACCCTTCAGAGTGTCCTATGGCCTCATAGAGCTAGTACTGGGCACAGTAAGTGCTTATTAATGCTCAGGGCCTAAACTTTGATGCAATCATGGAATCTTGAGAATCATTGTTAACACCTGGAGGGTTCATGGTGGCCATCTCATCCACTGGTTGTTAACTTCTAAAGTTCATAGATTCTTTGAGAATTTGATAATAGTAATGAACACATTCTCAAGAAAAATGAATGCACTCTTACTTACATAATGTTTATATTCAATTTTGGGGGGTTTATGGACCCTATGCAATTCCAGGTTGAAAGCTCCTGATGTATGAACAACCAGCGAATCAATGAACAATGGACACATGGTCACAAAAATATGAAAAGATTCTTACACCCACTAAAAACAAGAGTAATGCAAATTACACCACGGTATTGTTTTTCACTAGCATTTGGTGATGATTGAACTATTATTATGTTACAAACTGTGTTTTTAAGACTTGCGCACATCTCACAGCTGGTGAGCGGTGGAGCTGGGACTTGAACCTAAGGCCTGTGACTTCCAATCCCCTTTTCATTCAGTGGCATGGCCCTTGTCAGAGTGCCTGGCATAGTTGAATGTGTGGAGTTTGATCAAACTCCCATACCTTGTTCTGGATCTTTCCGGAGGAGGTCATGAAGAGTAACAGCATCATACGGAAGAGAAAATGAAGCCCTTGATGACCTGCATGCAGTTCTGGTCGTCTTTGTCTTCCAAAGGGAGCCATGGCCATCTGGTAGCCAGTCCAAGACCTGTGACCTATGGCCAGAAGGCTGACTGGATCAGTATCCAACCAGAGGATGTGGCTGCGCCTAAGAGAGGAAGAGCTGGTAACCAGTACTTCGGGATCCAGTGTCCTGCCTTTGAGTGTTGAGACTTGACCCTGAGAAGGAGCAAGGTCAAGTGTGGAAGAGAGAGGGAGGCAGAGAGAATCCAGAGAGATAGGTGCCTTGGCGCTTGGGCTGTGGTCATGACCCAGGCTCAGCATGGGTGACTGAAGACGAGTGAAAACTAAAAAGGCAGAATGAGAGAGAAGGAGAGGGCGGCAGGGGGAGAGGGCGGCAGGGGGAGGGAGAGGGAGACAGGGGGAGAGGGAGGGAGAGGGAGGGAGAGGGAGGGAGAGGGAGGGAGAAGGAGGCAGGGGGAAAGGGCGGCAGGGGGAGAGCGATTACATAGTTGAGTGTGTAGAGCAAAGGGTCCACTTTGAGACTTCTCTTCCTCTGGGTTAGGGCAGAGATGGAGCAAACATTCTCCCTCTTTCCTCTAGTACAGAATGGGCCATATAATCATTTCATTGTGTGTATAGAATTTCTAGTTCCATAATGACTAAAAGCAGATAAAGATTCAGCCAAGAGAACAGCTAAACATGGACATGATGCTCATAGAGTCCTTAGCCAGTCTCAGGGCTTGGCTGCCAACCTGCTCCGGGGTGATGGGGGTGGCTGGAGCCAGGCGCGAGGAGCCCTCCCAGAGCCCGGAGGAGGCAGTGGTGCCGGAGGGGAACAGCGAGGAAGGCCAGCCCCTGACTGCCAAGAACAGCAGGTTGCAATGTTTAATGTCTACGTTCATGCCAGCGTGCTTAGGGACTGTTGTTATTTTTATGAGAAGAATGCAGAAAGGCTAATCTGTCTATTTATGTCTGTCTGGAACCATGCAACTGCTGAGGGGATGTTCTGGTGCCAGGATCTTCCTCTCCCATGATGTCTTTGGGAGGCTGGGCCTGGTGCCCCAGCTCATTTTTACCAAAGAGCCTGCCAAGGGCTTTGGGCACCAATGGGATAGATAGTCAGACAGAAGGAAGGAGACCTGGGAAAACCAAGGTAATTGGGTCAAATAGTTACATTCATTTTGGAGTTTTGGCAAGTGGTAATTTTAGGATATGTTCATGGAGTCTATGACTGCTGTGAAATGGTGTTTTTTTCTATGGATTCTTACTGTTCATGGCAGGTTCTAACAATCCATCCAGCTCTCCATCTGTCCATCCATCCTTGGAGCAAGCATGTCATGCTAGTCATTTTGCTGGACTGTAGAGATAGAGATAGACAGGACATGGCTTTTTTCATTTGAAAGAGTTAAGGTGCGGGGAAACACAGAACCAACCACGAAGCACAGTGAATTTTCACAGGTGCTGTGATAGACTCTACATAGGTCTAGTGGTCAAGGAGGGAGCTAGGTAGTCAGGAAAAGCTTCAGAGAGCAGGTGGCCCTTGAGCTGGGATGCGGAAACTGAAGGCATGTGTGCCAGGTAGGCCTAGAGGACATCGACAGCCTCTCCAGCACTCCAGAGGATGTCCTGAGATAGCCATTGCTTTCTCTAAGTGCCTCTTGAATTCTAACCCAAACCCATGCTTTGTGAGGGCTGAGGTGGGCAATTCTTAGCCTGGTATTAGGTACTCAAGCTACTATTTCCATTTCATCTCCTGCTGCTCCCCAAAACCCTGGGTACATTGGGCCAAGTCATGCTGTTTCTTGAGCATCCCCAGGAGGTTTCTGCTTCCTCATCTGTGTTCATCTAACGGCTGGGGCTGCCCTTCTTGAACCCATTCAAGTCTGCTGGAGACCTAGGATGTGGGTCTCCTGAGGCACTCCGTGAACGCTGAGTTGATGGCTGTGTGAGCCGGGGACTGAGCAGTGAGGAGGCCTCTGAGTGTGGCAGCGTGTGCCCTGAGCGGCTGGCTATGGCTGAGCAGGGGTGGTGTTTTGGAAAGGCATGAAGGAGGCCCACAGCTTATTGGTTGGAGGATGAAAGTGGTGAAAATGTCACCCCCCCCCCACTTATACCCTAGTCCTGGGGTCCCTCTTACGGCAGGTGTTCATGTGCTTAGGTTCCCTGTGTGTCTAGTTCTGTGCCAGCTGTACAGGGTGGGGCCAAGTGTTTATACTGAGAAAGGGCAGACCAGCCACCACCCCCAGGTGGCCTAAGACTGAGTTGAGTTGGGTTCTGACCCTTGATAGTGTCCGGCATCAGAAAGGGTCCCGTGGGCTAAGCAGGCCGAGACACTGACAGCAGGTGGGAGGAGGTGGGACCAGAGCGGGGACCTCGAGGTATGGATTTGGCCAGGTAAAGGGCAGAGGGGCCTGGGGAGGGAGAGGGCACAGCGATTTTCCTCTGGCTGGCATGGGAAGGAAGGGCTGGAACCTGCTTTGCACATTCGTTCCTTTGTGGATCCAGCAACCCCAGCTGGAGATCCACGTGGAAATGTGCTCTAAAGGCTCTCTCAGACTTGGAAGGGGAGACTCTGCAGGTAGCACAGGAGCCAGCCCAATGCCGGGTGTCAGGTTACTGACTACTCGGCCTCACTGGCTCAGCTCCTCCAGTAGATGGGGCCACTGAGACCTGGGGGATGTGGATGAACACAGGTCACACTGTGTCATGCAGAGCAACGGCTAGAATCCGGAGTCTGGATACACAACTCAGAGCTCCTCAGCTTAAAGGGCTCTTCTGGGACTGCTCCTCCCTGCTTTTTAAGCTTCATCTCCAACTCCCCCTCTCTACTCTGCACCCCAAACTATGCCAGTTCCCATGGCCCAAGCTTTCATGCACCTCAGGCCCTGTGTGCATGTCCACCTCTTGGAATGCCGTGGCCTCCCTCCTCCCTGGAATGCCAGGGGCTTCCCTTCGTCCTCTGCTCCAGTGTTTGCCGCTCTCGGGAACTGCCCCACCCCTGTGTCTGGATGCTGCGGTCCACGCCTCTTCCCCAGGGCTCACCTTACTGCAGGTGTGAGGAAGCAGTCACTCCCTAGACTGTGAGCTCCCAGCCGGAGGCCCCGGCTCTCACTCATCTCGCTGTTCCCAGGACACACAGATGCCTAGTGCAAATTCAGGATAAACAAGGGAGTGCAGCTGTCCTGGCCACATGCCCTGTCCTTGCTTTGATCTTCCTCTGGCCATGCCTTTCCTCAGAAGACAAGGGTCCAAGGTGACATTCCCAACTCAGCCTGGTGCCAGGCTCCCTGGCTATGCCACTGGTGCCAGGGATCCTGGAATCCTCTGCCCAGAGAGCCGTGACGTCTGCACGAGGACCTTGCTGGTGTCCATGCCAGGGTGCAGTGTGGCCCCCATGCCCGAGGTGCTCACGCAGTCCCCTGTGTGTGGGAGGAGCTGAAGCCGAGGCCAGGAGCAGGTGGGGTGGGCCTCAGACTCTCAGCTGTGCTCTGGCCCCAGGCCCTGCCTGCTTTAGAGGGGCCTGAATGAATGAATGAATTCATTACGAGTGGAGCTGCATGTGTTGGGGACTGAGTGTGAGTGGTGAGATCCAGGGGCTTTAAGATGGGTGGGGATAAAAGGGTGGGCAGTGATGTGGTCTGGGTCTTGACCTTCTGGTCTATTGAGTCTTTGGGTTTAGCCATATCATATCAATAGGTAATATTCATTGGGCACTAACTGTGGACATGACCCCATGCTAAGAGTTTTGTAGCACTTACATGTCATACTCTTTACAATGGCCCTTGTGGTGGGGACTAAATTATTCCCAATTTAAAGTAGAAGAAACTGAAGCTCAGAGTCACACAGCGAGGACTCAGACTCCCACACTCTGCATATTGTCTCTCAGAGGGAGGCCTTGCTGTGGGTGCCCGAGCCCAGCATCTATCTGCCCTTGGCCAGGGAAACTGCAGCACCAGTGGGGCCTGGCCTCAGGGCTGCTGGGCTCCCAGGGGGGAGTGGACATCCAAGCTGCCCAACAGTGGGCGGCTTGGAGGAGCTAGGAGGAGGGGGCTCTGCCTGGGAGAGGCTGGGGGCAGGAAACCAGGCCTGGGGTGGATATGATAGGTCTGCAGGGGACTGAGAGCTTATTTGCTGGCATATCTCACCTGGAAAGTCAGCCCTAAGGTGAAGGTTTTCCCTTCCCCTCAGACTTGAGTTGGGGTCTCAGTATCCAGTTTTGGATTCTCTCTGCATCTGGCTATCTAGAAGCCCAGCGTTTCTGCTGTACCAAGGAGGACTGCATAGTAATAATAGTATAAGACTATTATATTATGATGATGATGATTTTTACAGTGGCCACTGGACCGTAGCCCCACTTCCTTCCAGGTTTTTGCACCCAGGCTGTACAGATGCTATTCTGGTCTGTTTCTGAGTATGAGGGCTTTTTCCCCAGTCTGCACTCCTCTCCGGGGTCAGGTATTCATTGAGATCAAGAACGGCAAGAGGTGCACCAGGGAAATGGCAGAGGAGTGGCCTTCAGACTGGGATTCCGATGGGACAGTCTGCCTCACCATCAGCCTCAGTTTTCCTACCTGTTCAATGGCGACTCTTTCTAGAGCGGTTGGGTCCAGGCAGAAATGTGGGCCATGGCTGTGTTCAGTGGTGACTCACTGTTATTGTCAGTCCCACCATCTGGATCAGTTTCTTGGGCTGTTCCAGGGGAAATAATTCTCAGAAAGCAAGCCACCTTCTCCCACATGGGGACAGGGTTTCTTTCCCAGGGACAAGTGTGTGCGGGGAACAGAATGGGACGATTTCTGCCTGCTAGTCTGCGTCCAACACTCTTTCACAAAGGACGAGGTTTGTGAGGCGTCACCGGGCTCACAAGGCCCTGGCTGGGGGCACTGCTGGAAAGCCTACATTTTGTCTGTGAGAAAGAGAGTGGGAAGTAGCAAAAACTTCCCCAATAACTCTTCTGATCTTGGGGATTATTCTTCATTACGTATCTTTTTTTCCTTCAGAGAGGGAAAGAACAGTGGGCATGCCAGCGCGCTGTCACTGGCAAGCGGAGATTTATTGCCCGCTCTGGATTTTGGGTTTCCTCCTGTCCCCATCCCGACTCAGAGGGTCATGGGCTGCTGAGCTGCCTGCAGTCGGCGGGTTTGGAAAGGCAGCGCTTTTGTTTTGGGGGCAGGCGCAGCCTGAGTGTTTTGGGCCATCTTTTCCCCAAGCTCTGTTTAAATATCCGCCGAGGTCAGCTGGCCTGGCCCTCAGACCCAGCCATTGTGTTCCTGATGACTCACTCACACCAAGCTCCCCTGGAAATTCTGGATAAAGTGGGTTCCAGGGACATGTTGAATTTTATTTCCAGTGTAAAACATTTGGTGTTTTTCTCATGGTCCCCTCAGATCCCTGGCTCCCTGGTGGAAATGGCCTTCTGCTGCTGGGGTATGGGGTGCGCAGCCCTCCCTGGTGCCTTCCCTGGCTCCCACGAGCCCCCGGCAGGGTCTTATTCTTCGCTGTGTCCCAGTGCCCAGGAGGGGCTCAGGGAATCCATGGAACTTTACGAGAGGGCAGGACAGGCTTGGCCTAGCCAGCCCCAGAGGGGAAGGACAAAGCAGACAGTGGTCTCAGGCAGAGGTGGGGCAGGGAGGCAGCGGACGGGGGGCTGTGGGGTGGAGGGGTCACAGGTGCAGGAGATGAGGACACCCCAGGGCCTTGTCACATGTACCTGGGGTGCTTTCCATCTCTTCTGAGCCTGTATATCACTTGCATTCCCACAACTTGAGAGGAGCGAGCTGCTGGGGCCCCACTGGGTTTCCTGACCCGGCCTCCTGCGGGCAGCCTGCTTTGCTGGCCCTCTCTTCTCCCTGGCCCCTTGAGGCATCTGGTCTGTGCGGCCCTCATAGCTGAGCCAGGCCTGGGTGCCTCTGTTCTAACCGCTCTGCAGCCAGAATCCCCAGGAGTGCAGCACCCAGCCTGGCTCACCGCCCTCCTCCCCTGCCCCTCCCTGCAAAATTCTTCTTTTATCCAGACCCCTTTTTGCTACATAAATCCCTCAGGAGGGAGAAGGAAGTATGTGTGAAGACAAAGTTGGGTGGACCAGGTCCCCAGTGAGGGGTGGGGAAAGTGGTCACCTGCTGGGCTGGTGACTCTGACAGTAGAAGGGTCTTCTGCTCAGCGGATGTCTGAGTCCAGGGAGCACCAGCAGCGGCCCTGGCTTTGGCTCTCTGAGGCTCTGAACAAGTACCTTCCGCTGCACCCCCAAGAGCTGTCAGTGGGGCTCCAGGTCCAGGGAGGGCCCAGGATGATCGTTTCTCTTCTGGGTGTCTGACGGGGGCACGGCTTCTGCTTCCTGGCTTCTTCTGAGTTTGGGAACTGCTTGTCTCAGAAGCTGGGAACTGCTTTGTGGGCTGGCTGCAGACCCTCTGAGTGGCTTGGGAGCCACCTGGGCCTGCTGAGCAGAGGCCCCTCCAGCTGCCCTTGGTGTGGGTTTGAAGGTGGAAGAGGTGGCCCCCAGGTTCCAGCTGCCACTGCGTTTCTGTAATTCTCCAAATCTGGCTTCATCTCTGTGACAGCCCATGAATTGAGAACACTTTGGTCCAAGGCAGGGACAGTCCAGTCCAAGACCACAGAGGCAGTGAGTGGGGAAGCCAGTTCAGACCTCCCCTTTCTGGAATCCCAGCCCGGGGTGCTTTCTTTCCTCCCCCCACAGTGATTACTCCTACTCCATTCACCTCATTTCTCAACCTTGTGGAGCCAGTGACCTTGCAGACCCTAGAAGACTGACCCCTTTGCTGCCGGGCCCCAAGTGGGTCGGGGTCAGGGATGTCCCTGTCCACACATCCACTTGAAGGCAGACCTCGTCCACTTTCATCCAGGGCTTCCCCTCCCACTGAACTTCCTTTCTGATCCTCACTTCCCTTTTTGATTTTGGTTTCACATGTGCCCTTCCAGCAGAGCTTTATCAGGTTACAAGGTCCGGAAGGATAAACCCAGGTGATAGGTTATTTGAAAGTGCTGTAGGACATGTGTGGGGGAAGCCAGATGCTCTCCCCCCAGATGAAACTCTCCCCTGCCCCAGCCTGTGCGGAAATGCTCTGAATTAATGTGGTTTCTCGGCACCATCTTTCTGTGACCTTTGGACTTTGCAAGCACCTGAGGGAGGGCACATCACAGGGCTGCCGGCTGAGAGCTCACGCCCTCCCTGGCATCTTCTGTCTTAGGTCAGTCTGTCTTCCTTAAGCCCCTTCTCCTCAGGAAGCTCCTGTTAATATGTTCCATTTCTTCTATCAAGCAACTGTCTTGCAAGCAGTGTTGTTGGTAATTCATAGGAACGGCTGTTATTTTTGGAGGCTGGAGCCTACAAAGACCAGTCTAACACCGGCGGCTTTTTATTTTTATTTTTTTCAGCTTTCCTCATATTATTGTAGAAATTACAGAAAAATATTTGGCTCGTCATATTCAACAATATATATCGCTGATTCCCTGTCATTGTGTTAATCCTAGAAAAATAAACCTTTGGCATCTTGCGGATTTTCCCTGGGTGGAGGAGAACATGGGTTCCCATGTGTATTAAAAGCTGCTAAATGTCTTTCTATGTAGCACTGTGCCTAGGAAGGTCCAGGCTTGATTAATTGGACTGAGTCAGTGGTAGACGTTGAAATGTCTCAGTTGTGGCTGAACGGCCGGGTATGTCTAAGCCGTATACAGTCCTCAAGGACTGGGATGCTGGGACAGCTGACAGCCTGAGGGCCAGGCTCAGGGCTGGCATGGGGGGGCTAGACAGGGGCAGAAAATGAATCAGGAAGAGAGGGGTCTGGCTTTCTATACCAGTAAAGATGTAAAGAATGTCAGTGATAACAAGATCCCCTGGGCATAGTTCTCTGGCTAGGAACAGGCTATACAGCGGGTTTTGCTGAAACCTGGAGGCTATCTCACATTCTTTCTTTCATGAGGGCCTGTAAGATAAGCAGGGCATCTGGGACTATGTCCATTTTATGGATTAGAAAATGGAGGTTCAAGCAGGCAGAATGACCTGCTTAAGCCACAGAGGAACTTCAAGGTTAAGCAGAGACTTGAATGGAGGCCTCATGATCTAAGCACAGCCTTACCTCTTCCTCATATACACGAGTCCTTTCCCTCCATCTGCTACCCCTTATCTGTATTACTGACAGCTCTTCGGTGTTTGGCTGCATTTTCTCTGTTGTTGGAGGCACGAACAGACAGCTGTGTTCTGGTTCAGGTGACTTTCCCAGCAGGTATGCTCTCCTTTCAGCATCTTCTCGGCCCTCAGTGAACTGTCGTCTTCCTCAGGTGACAGGTGTTCACCATCACCAAAGCCTTGGCCATCCCCAGCTGCCCCTGGACTTTGGAGCTTGGCCCCTTGAAACCTGCAGCCCAGCTTTCCCCTAGTGCAGCCATAATTCTTATTTCCTGGCTCCAGGGTCTGTCTCTTTGAAGGCAAAATTGCTGTTTTCCTCTTTGAGAATCATCTGAACCAAAGCTGTATTTCAGTTTATTGACTTGGCTTGAACATAAAACCACAGGTGGGGAAAATACAACCTTCCCAGCTCAGGGACCATTCCTTTGGGAAAATGGGGAAGGAAAAACTGGTCTTTTCATGGCCACTGTCCTTCTGCCATGAAGGAAGGTATTGCCAGGTCTGAAAGCTGAACCAGACTTTCCTTGGAGCCATTTGTGGCTCACAAAATTGCAAGAGTTTCCTTAAAGTGGTTATAATGTTCCTTGGAATTTACAGTCTGGGATGTTCCCCAGGGCCCAGTGCTTGCAGGATCCCCACATATGATCCCCACATTCCACGGGAACAGGGCCAGTAAGAGGCAAGGATGGGCACATTGGTCTTCTCTGCAGTTATTTGTGGGATTATGTCGGGGTCAGCCCTCTGTGTTTTCAAGGCACTGGGAGTCTTGAATTTGGCTTCCAGTTCAGTTGGCCATGCCCGATATTTTTGGTTTTGTTTTGTGATAATAGGCAGAGTTCAATTACTGAGTTGGAAAGAAGCTTGATGGTGGGGATTGATGAATGCTTTGGGAACATTGATTGTCTTTATCTGTCTATGAATTCTTTCACTCCATCTCATCCTTCTTTTCATCCATCCATCCATTCATCCATCCATCCATCCATATCTCCATTTTTCAGAGCTATTTCTGACCAGCTGGCACAGATACACACCAGTGCACAGACAATGTGTACTCAACAATATCTATTATTTAAATAACTTCAAAAAATATGACCTGCATTTTCTTAATTTTCAGGTCTTATTTTTCTAGAGCATAAATGCATACCCATAAATGAGGACACCATGTAGCTAAGAAGGCCATTTTGTGTTTTAGCAGAGCCTTGCACATGGGTCTTTACTGATACTATCATCCATCATTTAGCTTACGGCTGCTTTAGTACCTCCTTCGGAATCATAAGCACGGGTGCAGGGCCTTGGCCTCACTCTCCAGTCTGAAGGCTGTTGGTTCCCCATACACATTCCAAGCTTAATTCTTAATATTCTTAATGCCTCAGTCATGGATCCCAGAACACAACGTAATCTGCGATGCTACCATACCTTGGCACTGCTCTTCCCACGGCTGGAATGCCCTCTATCTTATCACTTGAGCTTCTTTCCACCCTTGAAAAATCATTTTGGATGCTGTCTCCTCTGTGAAGTTTTCCCTGATACCTCCTGGAAGCGAGAGAATCACCTCTGTGTTCCTCTAGCTCCTAACACACTGTCCTCTGTTATCTGTGAACTCCTGAAGAGCAGGACGTGGGTCTTGGTCATCTTTATCCCTTTCATCTAGGATAAACCCAAACAGTCTCCAAGCAAGTCAATTCTGTTGGAGAAGATAATGGATTTCACTAACAACTTTATACTTACATCCCAAGCCGTGCTGTAAATAGTATGTTGCGTTGGGTCATGATGAGACTGGCACACATACTGAGTGTGAATATGCACTTCTGTGGACCCTGGGAAACCTCCGAAGGCAGGGTCTCTTTCTTTAGTCTTCAAGGAAATTAGTGCCAGGGGACTGAGGCCGTGGGTACCAGGAATGTGGGTGCTTCCACATTTAATAAATCATTAAGTGCAATGATTTAAATGAATAGCAAATGCACTAAGAGCAGCATGTAAAGTGTCCAGACTCTGATGGTGATAAAAGCCAAAGAAAACCACAGGAGTAGCCTGTGCTTATCCCACACTTCCTTCTACTCAATCCACACTCTGCCCCGGATGACTGAATGAGTAGGGGTGGGGGTGGAGGTCCTGGCAGGAAACAGATGGAGGTAATGAGAAGAGTTTAATCAGAGACTATTTACAAAGTGTGAGAAAGACTAGGGCCATGAAAGGGATGATGAAGCACCTGGGGGCGGTCTGAGCAAAGACGGGATGGAGCTGCAGCCGAGCTACAGGCATGCTTGTGGTCTTGGGAGAACTGCTGCCCCAATGGAGCTGGAGACTCCAGTAGAAGAAGTGTGGTGGAGCTTGGTGGCATGGTGCTGGGGGAAGCAATAGGTCTCCTGATACTACTCCACTTCCACCCTCTGCTCTAGGGCTAGAACTTTCCCCTGGCCAAGCCCACCTGGGAGCCAGAGGGCAAGGGAGCCCATATGCACAGCCCCAGGCCAGCTGTGAAGGCACAGGGGCAGGTGGAGGGGCGCTGCAGGGGCCAACTGCACATCCAGTGCAGACCTCTGCGTCACAGGCCTGCCCACCTGACTGCCTGCACATGGGTGAGCCCACCTGCGAGAGGGCAGGCACCCTCCCAAGGACTATCTGTGTCCCTGCAGAGGCCTCTGTGTTCAAGGCTTTGCTCTTGAACTCCCAGGTGGGTTCATGTAGGGATCTAGGAAATGGAGCCTGGTACAGGCTGGTAGAGGTCACTGACTCCCAGGGGGACCTGATGGCTGGCCAGATGGCCAGTGCCTCTTCATCTGGCTTTCCCTGGTAGGTGCAACCAGGGGGCTTTGGCCTCAGGAGTCAGGAGGGGACAGAAGGGTGGCCACAGACTACTTGGCCAAGGAGACAGAGGAAGCCAGGGGATTCTGTGGAATGAAACACCTTGGCACGTACAATAGCCTATAGCCGTGTGTGCAGCAAAACTGGCTGCTGTCTGCCGAGACATACTGGGGCTGAAAGTAGAGAAGCTGTGCAGTTTAGTCAAGGGATATGAGCTGTGGGACCTGAGCCCAAATCCTGGCTCCAATGTTTAATTATGGGCCAGTTGCATAACCTCTCTGGGCCTCAGTTTCTATGACTGTAAAATGGGGATAAATCTGACTTTGCAAGCTTATTGTAAATATTGGAGAGAGGCATGCATGTTACCTACATGAGGTGGAGAACAGCAACTACTGTATACTAAGCCCTCATTTGAGCAGATCTGGTCACCCGACCTGTACTCTGGTCCCTGGCCTTCCTGAAACGTTTTCACGTTGGGCCTCTACCAGGAGCAGGATGGCCTTGGGGGAAACTAAGGCAGCTCAGGAGTGATGAAAATGTTCAGGCCCTAAAATGGGTTTGTTTTTCACTTTCCCAGAAGGCATACTTACTAGGAAAAGTTGCGGAAAATTCGAGGCTCAGTTTACAGTCCCAAGAACATGAAAAAGCTTCTCTGCCAGCTAAAAAAAAAAAAGATGGATGTTGTTTCTGAGAGAAGGAATGTTGTACAGTGGCTCAGGCAGGAGACGATGAGTCAGATGTGCTAAGAGCTGGGCCAGGCTGGCCCCCAGCCCCCACATGAGTCAGCGCTGCCCGAGAGCTGGGTGGACAGTGGGCTGGGGCCTCCGAGCCAGGTGTGCTCTCCCGCTCCCCGAGGGGCATCTGCGCTGCCCCATCCAATGCTCCAGGGCTCCCGTGGGCCTTCGGCGGCCAGCCTGCTCAGCACTGGCCGCTGGGACAACTGGCTGATGGGCCGCCCCCTCCCCTGTTCTGCGTAAACATGATCTGCTTCTAGATGGAACCTGAGCCTCCCTCCCCGACCTGCTCACACACTCCTGCCGTGACCAGGAATTTCTTTTCCCACTGCTGATCTCCAGGGATCTGTGGGGCTTGGCGCTTGGTCTGGCAGGGCCAAGGTGGAAGAGAACATTCTGTTTTTGGGGCTTTGAAGAGTGAACGGGGAATGCACCTGGGGCTGGAAGCTGTCCTTTCTGCTGTTCCAGGGAATCAGGGAGTCACCGGAAACCAGACATTTAAGTCATGGAAGGGAGACAGTGTCTGTGGGTGCTAAGAGTCTGCGGGCAGCCTTGATAAAAAGTGTGCCCAGAAGGTGGGTGGGGTCTGGAGCGAAGGGTCTGTTTAGGAGATCTGGTTCCGGTCCAGACTCTGCCTCTTACTCAAGTAAATGGTGATTCCTCTGATCCTGTTACTCCTTATCTGCCAAATGGGGGAGACATTGCCTATCTCATAGGGGATTGTGAGGATTAAATTAAGATAGTTTATGTAAAAGCACATTGTGATCTACAAACTTTAACTATAAATATAGGAAGATACTACTAATAGATAGGAAAAGGAAGGATCAGAGAGGTTAAGTGACTTACCTCAGGTTGTACAGCTAGTAGGGTCGGAGCCAGAACCCAAACACAAATATCCTCTCTGCAATGTTCCCTGTTGTCTTTGTTTCTTCCATTTTTAGGGGAAGACACACAGCATTTTAATTAGCTGGCCGTTTTAAGCTCAGGGTGTGGGGGTTTGTGGGTTAGCTGGGGACCTTGGCCTCTCTTGGCCTGCAGCCTCCGTACAGCATGCAGCTGCGAGCGGCCTGTCCCGGGCAGAGGGCGCTGTGGCTCTTCCAGGAGCTGTGCCTCAGGGGCGGGTTTCAGCTGTGAGTGCCCACTCCGGTCCTGCCTCCGCTGTGGCTGAGCACGTCTGTCTTCTCCCTTGTCCCCAGCACCTGCTGTTCCTTCTGTCACGGCATTTACCACTCTTTATTGGTTTTTGTCTGCCTGTGAGCTCCACAGGGGGCCAGGACAGATCTTCCCCATCTTGCCCTCCCACCCCCGTGGTGGATGCTTGACCCACGCTTGGCCTGCAGGAAGTGCTGGTGAATCTGGCCAAGCTGCACAGGGGGCCTGCCAACTGCTGGAGGGGTGCTGCGTCCGCTAAGGACTGGTCAGGAGAGGAGGGTAGCTTCTAGGTTGGAGGTGGCAACCTCGTCAGGTGCAGAAAACCTTTATCATTGTGTGTCTGTTGTGCATCGAGTGGGGCGGTTGACGCCGCACCCCCACCCCTATTTCAAAAGGGATACTTCTGGTTTGGGAATTGAGGCTTTGTGGAACTGTTTGAAGACAGGAAACCAGGTCAGAAACACCAGGTTAGAAAGAGATGGGACCAGTGTAAGATCAGTCATGGTGAGTGAGCCCAGAGCCAGACCTGAAATCCTGGTTCCTGCTTGTCCAGCTCAAATTGTATCACCTCTTACTTTCTCCTGTCCTTTCATCTACACAGTTCCCTTCTTAGTAAGTGTGGATTGGATGGGTTGATGTCCAGGTGAACAGATGCATGGCGGGGGTTCTGGGTGATGTAGGCTGAGAGTCAAGCAGGCCCCGGTGCATGGAGGCAGAGCAATTCCCTGGGGCCACAAATGGAGTCCCTAGTTTTCTTTCCCCACACTATTTTAGTTCCGTTCCATGCAGGGGGTTGGGCCAGGGGCTTGGTACACTGATTCCTATGATTCAAGGCAGAACTGCTCTGTGGCCTGCCAGGGAGGTGGGAGTGTGGCCTTAATGGTTCTCAGAGAAAATGGAAGACCACACCCTGCCCTGCTAATCAACAAAGGCTTTGCAGAGCAGAGGCATAGAAGATGTGTTGATTATGGCTGACGGGGCCTGTGATTCAGGCAGCGTGTCCACCACAGACAGAAGTTGGATTAGATGGTGTGTGGGGATGAGATGGGGTATGCATGCACTTTCAGCTCCCTGATCTCAAGCTGTCATTTATAAAAGAGCTTTCTAGGACAGCGTAAATGTGGCTCAGCTTTATCTCGGCCAATTCTTAAGACAAATCCATGAGGCACTCATACCATGACCTCTCTTTTACAGTCAAGGGAGCTGAGATCCAACCAGCTTAAGTTGTCCAATATCTATGACTGCTAATCTGCACACTTGGATTCTAACGCAGGTCGATTTGATCCAAAGTCTATCTTCGTAACTACTCTGCCTCAAATTCCTTGTAACTAAAAATGCTTCTTTCTTTTCTTCCTCCTGTATCCAAGGTCCTTTGAAACCTGGTCCTTGCCAGCTGTTCAGGGTGCCTTCCTTTGATTTGCTACATGCAAATCTGTTCCCACCCAGCATCTGTGGCCCTCCCTCCAGGTTTTTGCATGTCCCTGGGGTGAAACACGTGGACACAAAGAGCAGCAGGAGTCAAAGTGACGCATGTCCCTGTGTTGTACCATGGCTGGATGTTCACCTCCTGCAGGATGGCTGGGCCCTGTGCCTCTCTGCCAGCCCCCTAGAATTCAGCTAGGCTGGAAATCCATTTGGGGTTCCAGAGATCACTGTATGTGGGTGGCTCAATATGTCACTTCTGTCAGTGGTGTTCTGTCCATTTCTATAGTTCCTGTCCTGACACAAGGCTGGGGACACTGTATGTACTCAGTTGGCAGCTGTTGGGAGAATGAATGATGGGCAACTTGACTGTCCACCATCACTGCCTTCAGCATGGTTACTGTACTAGGAATGGACAAGTCTTCTGTGGACTTTCTGCAGAGTGAGTTCCATGTATTTGATTGGTCTCATATTACCATGAATAACTGGGAGCCTCCTGAGATAATAGTCTTTGTCATGAATAAAGTTTAATTAATTAATGAACTATCCAGTTCATCCTAAAGAGATTTATTGACACCCACCACATGCCCATTACTCCTCTTAGGTCTACTGATACCGTGGTGAAGAGAACCACCTCCATGCCCTCATGGAGCTTACCTTCCACTGGAGTTAAGACCCATTTAGATGCTCCATGGATCCATAAATGTCTGCTGGTTGATTTATCCTTGTCTAATGTGTTAATTTAGAAAATATTTAAAGCTCTGTTGTGCTCATAACCTTTCAACTATCAGGTTACTGCTCCATTTTTGGGAGAACATTTATTTGCCCAACTACTAAATCATCAGAACTCTGCAGGGAGACATTCCTCCTCAGAAATACACCCATAACATCTGTGATTCATACTGCTTGTATCATGTAAAGCAGGGATTCCTGTGGAAGATTGCAAGCTGGTTAGATTTGGCACCAATTGATGTACATGTAAGGGCTGAAACCTCAATACCGCAAGGCCACAACAGGGAAAAGTCATTAGCATATTCATGATTCCTGTCTCTTCTGTTTATAGGCCTGTTGTCAAAGCTAATGATTTTTCAGGTTCCATGAAAGCTTCTAATTTACTGAGGGCTCATGTTGTAAAGTAAGGATAGATGAGATACAAATATGCCTTCAGATTCTTAGATACTCATATCTTCAGAAAAGGTAGGTACTCTTAAAGTTGGCAGAAGATCACTGGGACACAGAGAGTCATATTCATGAATTTGCACCTCCTTCTTTCTTACTGTTTACAACTGTTGAGGTCTGGTCCTTAACCATGGAGTACAGCAGCGTGCCTGTGAAATCAGGGCTCTGCTTTTCATGTGTGGCTTGGGTAAACTTCCTTCTGATGTAAAGCCATTACATTTTAAGTGTAATTGTCCTCCCCAGGCATCTAAGAGGCGGGAAGGCATCCAGATTTCACCCTTGTTTAGCTGGTTTTTACCTGCTGGAGGTGTGAACTGCTTTGGGCCATACTAGCAGTGAAGGGTCCAAACATCTCCATGCTTTCTACTGCTTGATTTGAGCTGTGAAATATTTCATGAGGCTTTATATGTAACATTGGGGATCCTTTTCAAAAAGAACCAAAACATCCCCTCTTCCACTCTCATTTTACTAGTTTGGTTTTGCCTGTGACTTGCACATGCCCACCCAGGTGCTGGGTAGCTTGCTCAGAGGGGGGCGTCTCTGTTCCCGTCCCCTGCCTGTTAGCATCTCTGGCCTTCTTGCTTTTGCGTTGAGTGGGGCTCCAACATTTTACAGCTGATGTGTTTGAATAAAAGTGTTTACAGGCCCAGAGGAACATTAGCAACCTTGCAAGTGCTTTTTATTAAGACCAAAAATGAAGCTGAATTATAACTGTGTGAAGAGAAGAGTGCAAAAGTCTTTTACCCCTATGCTCTTGAGGTCAGAGCTTTCTATATGGCTAGAAGCGAGAGCTGAGTTCTTTATTAGGGAAATTTCTGATGTTAATACAGTTTGATGTTTATTGAACGTCAGAGCCGTAAGATAGATACAGAAGAAATCCTTTGGGAATTTTAAGGAGAAGATGATAATTAGTGATCAGGAGATGAAAAAGACTTCCTGGAAGAAGATTTTGATGGGTCTGGAGGATGAGTGAGAGCTCAGCAGTCAGTAAAGCAGGATGGTTTTGATGGAGGAAGAACATTCCTGCCAGAAGAATGAGGGCGTCCAGTTTTTGGCTATCCCTAGATGCTGTTGCCATGAGACTTAGCTGTCTATGGGGACCTCAAGTATAACGTGCACAGAGAGCCTGCGGATTAGCATCAGGGGTCCCTACTGGGACACAAACGTTGGGCTGTGTGATCAGTTGAGTCCAGCTGCCTTGAGAAGTTTCTACCACATGGCATTTTTCAGTGTGTGGTTTTCGGCAAGCTCCTGAAAGGATACGATAGCCACCCTAAGCCAGTCCTGTGGGGGTGGGGTATTCAGAGTCACATGACAATGAGGGTGATTTCTTTGTAGTTTCCTATGATGTGCGGGTACCGTGGGCAACACGGAGGTGGCTGCAAGCCTTCCCAGCCTGGTGTGTTTGGAGGCTGAGTCTCAGCCTTTGCTTGTACGTTCTCTTCTAGATTTGCCACATCTTACAGCATGCATCTGCCCACACAGCTGGCTGGACTCATTTGTAGACACCATCTATTTTTGTCTCGGTCTTCTCTAGACTCCTGCTTTTTCATTATATTTGCACAAATGTAGGAAGTAGCAGAAAGTCTTACTGGGCAGACAGATGTACTGGCCATCTGGAGACTTGCAGGAGAACCTTCCAGCTTCAGCTGCCTGGAGGACTCCTAGAACCCGAACGGTCCTGCAGAGATGTGGCCTTCTTGGCTGATGATGGGTAAAGCTGACCCAATTCCAACACCTCAGTGGGCTGCTTGGCATGGAATTAAATTAGTGGGATGCAATTCCCTTCATTCCCAGGCCATAAAAACTCTGCAGCCACACCAGTGGCATTCCCACATCTAAAGTAGTCATATTACTAAGCAATCAGCCAAAGTGTGAGGCTTATCTTATGGATTCCAGACTATGAGCAGAGCAGGGAGAGCCTGGATGGTCGGGGTATGGCGTCCAAAGTGGTGCTAATTCCAACCTTTGTTTTGTTTAGCTTGGTTAAACTCTGAGATGCCATGTGGTTAAGTCAGAAAGAGTTCATGGCACTATTTGTATAGGAAAAGCGCCTGTGTGGGATTTTTATGTTCTAGCCTATTCTGGGAAAGGCAGCTGTTCTTTCCATGGTACAATCAACCATGACACAGAGAAAAAGTCACTAGAGCAGGGATCCAAACGCCTGGCTACTTGTCCCCCTGTCACTCACTTGTTAAGTGACCTTGGTTGAGTCTCTTTCCATCCACAGCTTGCAGTGTTTGCATCTATAGAATGAGGCAGTTGGACTAGACGAGCTTTTGAGGTCTTCTCCAACGTTGGGAAATGGAATGTGCCAGCATTTAGAATTTTCTTTCACGATAAACTCAGAAACAGCAGGAGGGTATCTTCCGTGCACCTTTCCCCACCAGAGGCTCTGATTTGGAGGTGGTGATTCGACAACCCTGGTGACCAATACTCTGTCACTAGCCAGACCACGTGTTAGAAAAATACGTCTCCACTGCTGGTTCCAAAAAACATACATTGATAGTCACATATGTGTAAAGCACCCAAGCCATTTCTTTTTGAGGGGAAAGTGAGACCATTCCAAATTTCTGTTCTGTAAATGAAGGAGAGCAGAGTGAACTCTATTTAACCAGCACAACCAATAATTGAAAATGACACTCCGATCCTCTAATAGGTAGGAGGACAGGGAACAGGAAGAAAAAAGAGGAAAATGAAGACGAGAGAGACGCAGTGAAACAGTAAGAGGGAAAGGGCGCACCCATTCAACCGACAGATATTCACTGAGGACGGAGAAGATGCACTTTCACAGAGCGACATCAGGGTTGTGAATGTGAACACATTTTAGACAACTACAGGCTCTCTTTGAGGACATCAGCCCTAAAACTATAGTTTTCTCTTTCTGTTGGTGCATAATTCACAATGGAGTCAGGTCCCTTTAGGTTCTACCTGAGGTCCATTGGACTTCCAGCCTGGTCATGGGGGACTCTGACACATGCTTGTCACCGTGGACAACTAATCATAGCTCGGGGAGCTGGATGAACACAGGAGATACTGCTGGTGCTTCCCTGAGAAGGTTTGGAAGGGGTGATCTTAAAAATTCCTGCTCTCCTTTACAGCGGACAAAGTGGCAAGCACCTCTGTGCTAGGTGGCCATGTCAGCCTCACTGGGGGTAAGTGATGCCGACAGCATAAGTCACCTGGTGTCAGGTGATGAGGATGGCATGTCACCTCTGTGTATTTTCCCCCCAAACCCATAAGCCAGTCTAATCAGGAGTAAAATCTCAGCCAAACCCAAAGTGAGGGACGCTCTACAAAATACCTGGCCAGGTCACCTCAAAACTGCCAAGGTCATGAAAAACAAGGGAATTCTGAGAAACTGTCACTGACCAGAGAAGCTCAGGATGATGAGGCCTAACTGCCATGAGGTGTCCTGGACTGGACCCTGGGGTGGGAAAGAGATGTTAGAAAGATGAGTGAAATCTGAAGAAAAGCTGGAGTTTCGTAAATAGTAACTAAATGATACTGGTTTCTTGTGACGAACATACCAAGGAAATGTAAGATGTTAACAGTAGGGGAAATGGGTGAACTCTCGGCACCACCTTCACAACTGGTCTGTAAATTTAACATTATTCCAAAATAAAAATGTTTCCTAGAAAGTATAGAACACCTGCTTTGGGTTCTGTGGCAAGTCATGCAGCTTCCTACCCTTTCCACCTCCTCTTATGGGACCAAGAATGTTCCCTTTTCTTCAGAAGGCCCTGCGGCAGGACTCCATTGTGGAGATCACCAAGCCAGCTTGATCTTAGAAACACTCTACTTCTTTTATCTTAGATGTCAGATGTCTCATTAGGAAACTCTCCTGTACAAACCTCATGGTAAATGTTTTACCAAACTGGTTTTGGGTGTGCCGAGTGTCAATGAATCCATAACAGAAGCCTGACTTTGTCCTGGGAATTCTTGGTTGTTGAATCCAGGGCCCTCACAAATGTGTTCAGCTTTCCCTGAAGTTGAGAAGAGCGAAGATCCGAGAGGGCAAGGGACAAGCTTTCTAAGATCATCAAGGACTCTTCATGGAGGAGCTGGTCACTGAGTATGTGTAGAGTGTGTGGGGTAAGAGAGGAGGAGGGTTTTAAAGACTCCAGGTGCAATACGGTTTCCCATTTGCTGCGTTCTCCAATCCAACTTAGTCCACAGACTCACCATATATAAATAACTAAGGCTAATTAGAAGTAACAACCATTAGATCTAAGAACAACTGTGCCGGGGAGTGAAGAGAGAAAATACGTGTATAGAGCAGGAACAGCAAACACACCTTTGACTCAACGACCTGCACCCACTGGTGGTTTGTCCCCACACACAGTGCTGAGCCGTAATGAGTGTGTCCACAGCTCTGTGCTGGATTATAGCCTGTGCTTCCACATTCTCACACTAACACATGGCCTTTGTATTTTTTCCTTGGATATTCACTGACTCTGGATCTAGTGTTCTTTTCATTACTTCCTGCTGCCCCATCTGCATGGCTCTCCAGTACCATGACTTCATGGATCTCAACCCATTAATAACTTAGCATCCTTGAATCAACTGCTTGCCCAAAGCTGTATCAGTTTTGGGCCAGGGCTGAGGCTATAGCTCCCAGTGAGATCTTGAGGACACTGGACATGGGCTCAGACAACTCTAACATCAAGGGGCGTGTGCTCTGGGGAGTGCATGGGGCTGCAGGAGGCTGAGAGGAGGCTTCTGATGTTTTCTGAGCTTTTTCAATGAACTACTGTGCTCCTGGGCCCCCAAGCTTACTCTCGGATGTTCTCTTTGCTTCCTCTCCATGGCTCCCCATCTCTGAAATGCTCGTCAGTTCTATCAATCGCCACAAGCTCTTCTCCATTCTGCTTCAGCTGCCACCATCCAAGCTCAGATCCACCAGGACCACTTTCCCTGCCTCTGGCTTCCATGCCCTCTAGCCATCCTCTGCCAGATTGGTCTTCTCAAGGACCATCTTTGGCTTTGTTTTGGCTTTGCCCCTTCTTGATCAATAACTCTTTGTCAGCACCCTCCAGATGAAGGCCAAATTCTGGCCCTGCTTGTCCTCCAGCCGCTCATCCCTACCCCCCCTCACAGTGTCCAGTGTTCTGGTAGTAGGGTCACCATGCCTTGTTAATGCTGCTTGCTTTTCTGCTTCTGCATTCTAGCTGTTGCTTCTTAAAGAATGACCTTAGCTAGAGAAATCTCTGCGATGCCCTCCCTGCTTCCTGCATAAGTGCTGCCTTCCTGCTCTAGGCCCTTCCCCTGCCTGCTTGGTTCCAACTCTAGGCTCTTGCTTGCACCCAGTCCCTTATGTACTGGCCTACCTGCTGCACAGGGCCACCTTTGGGTCAGGCCCAAGCCCAATTCCAGGCACTGGCCTAGACACAGGTTGCACGCTCAGCTTAGGGCTAATGGGCCAATGAGAGAATCAGATCTTATCAGCCCCTGGTGGTTTTTCTCAGAATCTGCTGGTGCTCTGGGCAGTGAGACCTGCAAGAAGGTCTAGACTCCTATTCTGAGCCCCAGGCGACCCTGAAAGCCCATATTGGGGTTAGGAAGGTGCAGGTCTGGTTACTGACTGGATAGGGCTAGGCTGTGTGGCCTGTGGCTCAGGAAACTATAGACAACTGCGTGCCTGCTGCAGGGTAGCTGTGCCCTCAAGCGAAGAAGTCACAACTATCGTGGCAGAATGACTTTATGATCTGGGAGTGTCCTTAAGAAGCAGCAGGCCATTCACTGAGCCAAAAACAAAACAGTCCAAACCATAATAGTAACCATGACCAAAATAAATCCTAAATTTCTCAAAGGCACATTCTTTCCTATCTGTGGCAGGTAGAGCAGTTTTAGCCCATTTACCAGATACAAAGACCAAGCGTGGGAGGTGTGAAGAGTCTTGCTCAGGGAATCATAGGTAAATGAGAGCCCGTGCTTGGTCCTTCCCAGGACATCAGGGAGAGGGAACCCTTGCCAAAGAGGTGCGAGGGCAGAGTCTGTAGCAGGGATTGTAGTCCCTCTGCTCTCAGGAGATGGCATTGTGAAGGAGGAGGAAAAAGAGGGTCCCTCTAGCATGTTTTGAGATTTGAGCAGCACCATGCAGCCAGAAGCCAAGACACTTCATATGTGGGGAATCACCCGTTTTCTGTGCTCTTTGATGACTCAGGAGAACTAAGGCATATTTACTGAGCACCTGCTGAGTGTCAGGAATAGGGTCTTGCTGCACGTTTTTTTTAAAAAGTAGATAACTGGCTTAAGGAAATAGAGCTTATGTTTTTCAATTAAACAAGAAGCCCAGAGGTGGAATCCAGGGATGCTGCGTGTCCATGAGATTGTCACTGCTTCAGACGCCTTCCACATGCAGAGCGTGGCTTTCATCCTCAGAGTCAGAAAGTGGCTGCTCCAGCCCAGCCTCCCGTCCATACCACGGGCAGGAGGATGCCAAAGGAGTCTCATGGAGGAGCAGGTAGCCACTAAGACCTTATGAGCTAGAGCTCTGTCCTGTGGCCCAGGTTGCCAGGGAGGACTGGAAGGCAGGTTTTAGCTGCATGCTTCCCTGCACCGAGCAGCTCATTTCTTTAGTAAGGATGATGGGGAGAATGGATGTTGTGTAGGCAATGAGTAGGGTCTGCCACATCAGGCCAGGCTGGGCTATGCTAGGAGGGGAGGATGAGCAGAGAGAAGTTAAACAGTCACAGAGTTTCAGGAGGCCTTGGGTCTAGAATTGTGTGTGTGTACATGCGTGTGTGTGTGTCCACATGCATGTGCCTGTGTGTATGTACAACTCCTGCCTTCTCAGAGCTCACACTTGATTGCAGATGCGAAACAACTACCCACAGACTGAATAAGGATCAGTAAGACTGTATGGCAAGGCCAGGACTCTGAAGGGCAGCTGATCCAGGCCTGCCCGTTGCTGGTGGTGGGGCAGTGGCTCAGGTGGAGGGAGAGGGAGAAAGTTATTCAGACATCACTTTAACACTGAAGACGAGCTAGTTTTCCTCTTGGGAAGGATGACCATGACTCAGCCTGCAGGAGGCACTGACTCCTCACCCCAGCTCAGCGAGGACATGCTTTCCTGGAACTGCCATTTCTCTTCTTTCCCTACCAAACTCTTATCCATGCTTCAAGGCCCACCTCGGATATGCCCTTCTTGTGAAGCTTATTCTCATACCACAGGTAGAATTACTCTCTTCCTTTCCTGTGCTTTCATGGCTCTTTTGAAAAATAATACCTTTATTGTAACTCTTTGTCCTATATAACACTTGGGCTTGCTTTCTGGCATGTCCCCCCATCAGTCTCCTCAAGGTCAAGACTATGTGTTTTTCATCTCAGTGTCCCTAAGGCCTAGCTTGAGTCTGGCAGAGAGGAGGTACGCAGTGAAAGATGTGCCCTATAACAACATCTAATGTTACTGCCAGGAGTCTATTAGCTTTCCCTTCACCTACAAGCCCTGGGGCTGCATTGCCCCGGTAGCTACCCCGACTGCCTCCCCACTCACTGCCCAGAGCCTCGGATCATCATGGCGCAAACCTTTGAGTTGCTAATGGCCCCTGCCCCCAGCAGGGCCATTAATAGATGTCCTGCGGGGACAGAGGGCCATGTGCCCAGCTCCAGAGACCTGACAATACCATTACTGAGCAGCGATGTGTTTACACAGACTCTGTAACCCACATGCACTGTTCCCAATTGCCCTCTGTGTGAACCTGGCACAGTATTTTAGTGTGTCCTGTAGAATAATATTGAGAGAACGAACAAATCAGTGGCAGAACCTTCTGAGATTTGCCTAATTGCAACTCAAATTGTTCCCATATTGGAAATTACATGGCTAAGATGCCTTTTGGGGAACTGAATATTAGGAGCCCAGGAAGGTCAGCCAACAATGAGTTGCTGGGTTTTTTTTCTTCATGAACTCTTACCGAGACATTTTCCTGCAATGAGACACGTATAGGTTGACTCAAAACAGATTTCACAATCGCTTTATCCAATTTTGGACGACTTAATTCGGCAATTCCTGCAACCCTCTTTAATCAGCCTCATGTCCAGGGGCGGCTGTGGTCTCAGGCGCTTTGACGTCTGTGTCACTCAGGGTAGCACCCCTAAGTGCAGAGTCTGTGGTGAGTGCCTGCTGTGGCTCTGGGATGGGGACCATGTTTGGGATTCTTAGGGGCTCTGGGTCACTGTGGGGGCTCCAGCAAAGCAGGAGACGTGGGCATGCCAGGTCTTGTTCCTGGGGATGCCAATGCCTCGTACCCTATGCGCATTGTGTCCAGGGTCGGTGGAAGCAAAAGTGATTTGCGTGTTAAGATTGTTCCGGTTTTCACTGTTGTGAACAGTGTGGAGATCTTAGGAATTTTGACTCTGACATGAAATAAAAATACACTAGCTACATATCTACCTTAGAGTCCTTAGGGGAAAGGTAATTTCCTTTCTGTCCTTCTCTTCATGGCACTAGGAACCGAATCACGGGAATTAGGTAGGGAAGTATGTCCAGTTGGCATTCACACTGTCATCTCTCCAGGGTTGAGGAAGACTCATTCTCTACCAGGGAGGTTCCTATTTGCCTAGCATTTCCATTGGGCCAGCCCTAGTCCTTAGTCACTGCCACCCACCCACCCCATGAGGAAGCCTGGGGAAAGATTGTCCACATTTTACAGACAGGGCACCTGAGGCCTGGAGCACTCAAGTGATTTGCCCAGTGTCTTTAGGGAGTTCATGGCAGAACTAACCAGGTTTTAACCAGTCTCTTAGTCCCATTCCCAGGGTTTTGTTATGTTTGTTTTTTGCTAGGGCATCTACCTCATTTGCTTTGATGAAATGCTATTGAGCAGTTGAGGGTGTGTGGCTCTGAAGCATGAAGCATGAGTCGGAGGCAAGAGGCATGTTCTGCAGCCCCCACTGAGGTCAGACAGCTCGTGTTTGCTCAGCACCTGGAATGTGGCCATTTATTCCTTCTTTGCTCAGCGCCCTGCAGGCACCTGCTTCTCTGGACAACCCCAGTTACAGACCATGTGTGCTTGGGGCCCTGATGGGAGGAAAGAAGGGCCCCTATGTGCCCAAAACTATTCCAGGTGCTTTACGTTTATCATTGCATCTAGACAGTGGCAGAGTCAATGCTGAGAGATTTCAGGGGCAAGGGAAATCAGTGCTGCCTGGTTGGTGGGAAGTGTGTGTGTGTGTGTGCGTGTGCTGTGTGTTTCTGTATACAGTGTGTGTTGCATGTGTTTGTAGTGTGTGTAGTGTATGGAGTGTGTAATATATGTATGGTATATACGTTGGGTGTGCATATAGTGTGCGTGAGGTGTGCATGGGATGTGTGTAGTGTGTGTTTGTATGCAGTGTGTGTATGGTGTGTGTGTATGTGTGCCCGTGTGTGCCAGGGAAGGCCTTCTAGGGCCGTGGGTGGCCAGAGCTGTGTGGCCCTTAAGGTGGGGCTGGTTTAGATAGGGGGGCACAGAAGCGTTCCGGCAGGGTGCTGGGTGGAATGGAAGGCAGGTGACAGGCTGCCGGTTGGTTGGCGCTAAGAGGTAATGTGAGGAGGCCAAGTCCGGTTGGTGATTTGCTATTGCCCTGACAGCCTTCTCCAGGCCTTCTGCTCCTGTTTAGCCCGGAGGCTGCGCAGCTCAGGAATTGCTGGCTGAGCAAAGGCACTGCACTTTCTCACCTCCAGGGGTCACTGTGAGGCTCCCGTGCTGAGAGCCTGGAGGGCGCTTGTAGAGGTGGATCAGGCCAACCCCGCTTACCTCCCCAGGCCAGGGTAAGTGCATTTCCGTAGGGAGCACTTCCGTGACCTCCGGTGCAGAGCAGATTCTCGTGCTGAGGCTGTCTCCCACGGAGGCCATTCTTCCCTTGGAAGTCCTCATCACATTTGCTTTGTGGTTCCTGTGGTTTTCCCTTTCGATGCCTGACTGCCCCCCTTCTCTGTTAGCTTCCCAGGGACAGGGACTCTGTTTGTCCAGTTCACCATCAGGCGCTCAGTGCCTGGCATGGTGCCTGACACATGGGGGTGTCACGTGAATATTGAGTGAGTGAATGGATGCATGGCGCTGTGTGGTCCTCTGGGGTCAAGTTTGCCTTTCCTCACCTCCCAGGATTTTGTGGGCAGGGTTGGGGACGGTGCTGCAGGAGACGGTGCTCAGAAGGGGCTTGCCCCTGCTCTGCAGCAAGGGCTGGGACTCTAGCTCACACAGGCCCCTGGAGACCCTTCTGGTGCCCTGAGATAGAGCCTGCAGCCAGGAACTCTCCCCCAAATCCCTCCTCATCAGCAGCCCAGCCAGTGAATTCCCTGAATGACTCAGAGGCCAAGGATTTACTCCCAGTGGCTTAGGGAGAAGTGGCTCAGCCCGGGCTCCCCAGTTTTCAAATAGCAATTCCCATATTTGGGTCAGGAAAATAAGGCCACAGGAGGCTGATCTGGGACCTCCAAAGGAACAGCCCATCACCCATGCCTTTTCTTCCTCTTATTACTTGAGATTCTATCAGCCTCCCAACCTGTGAATACAAAGTCACATTAAGAGCAATAATCTGGACTTCCGGTCTCCTTCCTGCATTAGTTTATAGAGTCTTGACTCCCTTACAAAGTTCCCTTCAAATATTTCGGGATCCCCCCAGCATGTCTGGGGTGTGCTCATAAGCATGTTTCATTGCTACTTTGTGCCTCTACTTCTTCTAGGAGCTGCTGTCCCTGTCACTATGAATGTCCCTCTCATTGCTATGAATGTCCCTCTGACTGCTGTCCTCTTCTGTGGGTGACCATGTCTGCTGGTCACCGCTGCTGCCCCACCCCTCCCATCAGGAGCTGTGGTTCTGCCAGCCACAGCATTGATGTGCAGGGGCCCTCAGTGTGGAAACTGTGCTCTGTGTCCTTTTCAGCTACCAGCTCGTCTTGAAGAATTTAGACTATAGACATGACTCCAGAGGACTAGACAGGGGAGGCACAGAGCCATTCGGAACCCTTCTTTGCTAAGGTGTGGAAACCTTATATCCATTTCTACATTTTCTACATTGTTGGGTGCTGTCTTAGGGTGAATTCTCTCCCCGAAAGCAGTTCAGTTTGTTATACAGTTAGATTTCTGGGATTTTGCCCTGAGCATGTCTAGATCTCTAGAAGGCTTGAGCTGAGACCTCTGCTATTCACTACCGGTCCAGAAGGAACTGTGCCTCAGGGGTGCCATGTGTCAAAGATAATAGCCATGCTATAGGCTGAGAAATGGCCCTGCCCACTCTCTGTCTAGGGGAGAACTTGTAGATGTGGCAAACATGGGTTCCTCTGTAAATCTCTCTGTTCTTGGCTTGCACTGCTGGAACTGACCTGAGGAATGGGATTCCATGATCCTTGTATCCTCCTTTTGCAAATACGTGTTTTGCCTTTTTGCATGTCCTTTTTGCATGTCCTTTTTGCCTTGCCTTCTGGCTTACCTCTAGGTTTTCTCACCTGGACGTAAAACATGCAGGAAAATCCAAAGTTCAGGTTGGAATGCTCCCCTGGAAAGCTGCAGGATTCCAAGGAGACGTCATGGATTTTTGTCTTAAGTAGATTACAGCCTGACAGTCCTCCAAGTTGTCTCTGGCCCTTGAGCTAAAAACATCTCTGAATAAGACACATACAGCTGGGCATCTGTAGGGGAGCCCAAGACTGGAGTCATGATTGGCAGAAGTCTTTGGGGCTGGTGGGAATTTGGAGATCTGGCCCTCCTGGTCAAACAGGGGGCCAGGATTCTATAGTTGGTTCAATGGGCAGATGGTTTGGCACCGACAAGGACATGGTCATGCCTGGGGGTGAATCACCTGCTGCATCTGGCAGTCTCTCCAAGTCCCTGCTGGAGGCACCTTGGCCTGGCTCGCTTTTACTGGCAAAGCTGATGCACATGGAATGTTTCCTGCAGGGTTAAAGGCTGTTATCTTGCTAAGAGAGAGAGAGCCAAAAGTTTTCTCCGCGTTTCCAGCCCATGAGGGAGAGTTCTTCAGGGCATAGCTCCCATGCTGTTAAAATCACACTGGGCTGTGGCTAATGATTCAGTTCAACATGCATGGGCCTTTCTCCTCTGTGCCAGACACCAAGCAAAATGGTGGGGAAAAGGAGGTGGTTCAGACATGCTTCCGGCTCTCAAAATCGTCTTGCTCAGAACAAGCAGTGGTACAGAAAAATCATTCTGGCAGCACGTTAGACAGTGTCTATCCACTTTTGTTGGACCACAGACCTTTTGCAATTCTGATGGAAGAAGTGGATCCACTTGTAAAAAAGGTACAGATACACCCCTCCCTGCCAGTAGTATGTACCAGTGTAGGGGGTGCCTTAGTCAGAACCTCAGTTTGAAAAATTCATCCAAGTGCACAGGTTGAGGGGGTGGCTACTGCGACACCTGTCGGTGGGCTTTTGTATTGTTCCAGGCAAAGGCGAAAGCCTATCTGAGAAGATGGTGGTGTTGGGATAGAAAGGATTGAAGTAGAATTCATAGGATTTGAGACTGCCAGTGGTGAAGAGGGGCAAAGAAGGAAGATGCTGAGGTTTCTAATCTGGATGACTCGGTGGGAAGTGGTGCCATCAACATGGAAGACACACAGATTGCCCTTCTCCACTGAATGACCAAGAGAGAGGACGTAATAACAGACAGTCTAGTAGGATGGAGCAGGGCCGAGAGCAGGTGACCTTGGGAGCCATGGAAGGGGGGGACAAGTAAAGAACACCTTTGTTCCCAGCGTAGTTGCACTGGCCTGGACAAAAGTGGCCATGGCCCCACTAGATGTTCTGTGATTGTCATGCTCAGCCTTCAGGTAATGGTTTTATTTCTGACACGCAGGCTGGCCTTGGGGATAGTCAAGCAGCTTAACCAGGGGACATCGGGCTGTGGCTACAGTTTCACCTGGAGTAGAGTATCACGTTCTGTTCATGGAACTACATGTTGTTGGGGCATGTGGAATCAGCTGGGGCACTTTTTTTAACTTATAAGGCTTAAGCCACTTAAGATCTGATGATCAAAATCGTCTGTGGGTGAGGTCAGTTATGTACATATTTATAAAAAAATTCATGAGTTAATTCTGATGTGTGATCTAAGAACCACCAACTCAGAGCACCCAATCCTTTTATACCTGAAGAAATGGGGTCTTAGGAGGGACAAGATCTTGGCCCAGGTCTTCAGCAGGTGGCAGGGCTTGGCCCAACATCCCTGAATCCTGAACCAATATTGTCCTTATCTCCAAATGCTTCTTCTCAGGGGTTAGGCCATGCGTGGTCCCAGGCTCTACCAACGAGACTTAATCAGGCATTTTTGCCAATGGAGTCTTTTAAACCTGCTTTCAGTTTTCCCCTGGGTGGCTTAGGGGACACGTGTCTTCCATCCCAGGTGGCTGTGGTGGGAAAAAGAACATAGAAGTTTTCCCTGAGGTCTGTTCCAGGAACTGGTGACTGAGCTGGCTTATTTCATGGCCTCTAGAGGACACTTGGGTCCCATCACGGCTCTTGGCAGTGTCATCTGAGCCAGTTTGTTCTTCTCTGGACCCAGGTGGCCTGGGTTCCTAGAAGAACCAGTCTCCAGAGAGACCCTTTATTTCCTGTTCACGGTTTAGCTTGGCCACAAAGTTGGGACAGCCAGTGCCCAGGTAGGCTGCTCTGGGACTGGGAGGAGAGGGCTGCCAGGACAGGAGTGGTGGCCTTCAGGTGAGGCTGTTTGATGCAGGTGACACCATGAGGGCCTGCCAGCACAGCCTCCTACTCTGGCATTTCTCGCAAGGGAATTTTCTAAGCTGACCCAGTGCTCATGACCCGAGCCACCCACCTGCCCTCAAAGGCAGCCTGCTGCACACACCCTCACCCTTTTATCAGGGTTCTGAAGTGGGAGGGTTACTAAGTAGGGGACGGTCAATGACATTCTCAGATGTGGGAGGGTTACTCAGTGGGGGACAGTCAATGACATTCTCAGATGGCGTTTGCTTCTTCCTCGACTTTCCTTATATGAAAAGGGAGAGGTTAATTATGTAGTTGTGTAAACAGCATGACTTCATAAAAAAACCAGATGAGGCATCTCTTAATAGGAGAAGGGGTGTTGAGGGATGGGATTCTGGGTGCTGGGAGATGGTGTTTCAGGCAGTGTGACCCCCACAAACCTTTCTTGTAGGAGTAGGAGCAGAGGGCGTTTGCACCGGGGAAGAGCCCCACCCGTAGGATTCCTTGCTCTGCGTAGACTTGGGCAGCAGTGATGAGTGCTGGCCCTGGCTGCTGGAATGGTCCAAGGGCAGTGTGGCAAGCTGGGTGGGTGGGGCAGAGGGCTTTGTGTTTTCAAAACTGAACTCAGAGAATTGATAGGCAGACTGAGGATTCAGTCCAATAATTGTAACAGTCCTGAAACAGTGAATTGACTAGACTGGTTTAGTGCAGCCAGACATGTGGATCAGCATGAGACAGAGCATAGTGGGGCATGGACCTGGACCTGTGTGGATGCAGAGGTGACATGGAGACCCAGGACGGTGGAGGAGCAGTGGACGGGAAGCAGAGGAGCAGGCCGGGCAGACCCAGAGACGGCACCTCTGTCCCACCTGGTCTTGGCTTCACATGTGTCCCAGGGAGAGGGAACTGGTGATTAATGACAGAACTATCTAGGGATTGCAGTACTCTTGTCGATTTAACAGCCACAGTTTTGACTAGAGGTCCAAGGCATGCAGTCATTTATAATCTTTTTGAGACAAGAGTTTGAATGGCACTTAGTGCAAGGCTGGAGTGGACGGTGATCCATATGAACCACACAGTCACACACAGAGCTGAGCTGGCCTTCCACATACAGATCCTCACGTGGCATACTCCACTCTCACCACACGGCGACTCTTGAGGAGGACTATGGAAACTGTGTATGTGCGTGTGCATATGAGTGTGTGTTTGGGAGACAGAGGGAGAGAGAGACAGAGACAGAGAGACAAAGACCACCCACATTGCATTCAAACCGAATGGCCCTCCTAGAATTGTGCATGCACAAGCTGCACCACTGAACATATCAGTTCTGACTTAGCTAACAAATAGAATTTTGAAAAAACCTGGAGACGAAATTACTGAGCTTAGCACTGGCTCAGCTCTGTGGTGTGGAAAAGTCCATCATATACTTATCTGGGCAAATGGAAAAGGAATTTGGGCGCCTCTTGCAAATAATTCTCCAACTAGTGTGCAAAGTCATCTCTCATCAAGTGAGAGATAAAACTCCAGTGAAAATGGAAAAGCCTGTTCACCAGGGTGTGAAGAGAGGGCATAGAAAATATGAGCTTCCCTCAGAAATGTAATATAGGACAAAGCCAGGAGCTCATTCAAATACGTCTGCATTTGTGTTGTTGTGGATTGCTGAAGGTTCCTTGCAATGTATTGCAGTGTTATTTACAAAGTCCTGCTGTGTGTGATATATATGGACATGTGTATGCATATGAACAAGTTCACTTTATCTCACATTGTATGCAGTGGACTCTCACTTTATGTGCATTATGGTACATGCTGACTTTAGAAATTAATCCCTATTGTAAGATGATATTTCACTGTTGCCTTCAGACGTCACCACAACAAGCAAATCTATTGACACTGATGTGCATCACGGTTCTAGTCACAAGCTTATATAGAGACAGAATGATGGGAGGAACACTTTAGAGAGGCAGGTACTAGCTATACAACTTTCAATTACCTGTAGGAATGTGATGGTAAATTGCATGGTAATAATGACATCTAAACAATGTTAAGTCTTCCTATCCATGAACATGATGTCTTAATATTTATTTAGGTCTCTTTTAATTTCCCTTCAGCAATGTTTTGTAGTTTTCTGTGTACAAGTCTTTTATTTTCCATGTTAACTTTATTCATAGGTACTTTCTTCTTGTGGATGCTATGGTAAATGGAATTTTCTTTATTTCCCTTTCAGATTGTTCATTGCTTGTGTATCCAAACATGACTGATCTTTACATGTTGATCTTAGTAGTACACGGCTACTTTGCTGAATTTATCAGGCCTAGTAGCTTTTTTGGTGAAATCTTAGGGACTTTCTATATATAAAATCATGCTTTTTGTGGTTAAAGATAGTTTTACTTCTTTCCAATTTGGATGCCTTTTATTTCCTTGCCTTGCTTAATCACTCTAGATAGAATATCCACTAGGCACAAAACACAACATATCAAGTTTATGGCATATGATGAAAGAAGGGCTCAGAGGGAAATGTATGGCAGCAAATGCCTACATTAAAAAAGAAAAAAGATCTCAGATGGATAATCTAACTTTACACCTCAAGGAATTAGAAAAAGAAGGGGAAACTAAAACTAAAGCTGTTAGAAGGAAAGAAATAGTAAAGGTGTTGAACACATGTAAGTGAAATATAAAATAGAAACACAATAGAATCAATGAAAGCAAAAGTTCTTTGAAAAACATCAACAAAATTGACATTTTATCTAGACTAATGAAAAAATGAGAAAAGATGCAAATAATAGCAGAAGTGTGAGGACATTAACTACCAACCTTAACAAAATAAAAAGGATTATAAGAGAATACAAGGAACCATTGTATGTCAAAAATTAGATAACCTAGGTGAAATGGATGAATTCCCAGAAACACACAAAGTACCAAAACTGACTTAAAAAAAAAGAGACAATCTGAACAGACTGGTAACAAGTAAAGATTGAATCAGTAATTTAAAAACATTCAACAAAGAAAAATCCAGGACCAGATAGCTTCACTGGTGAATTCTACCCAATATTTAAAGTGGAATTAACACCCATCCTTCTCAAACTCTTCCAAAAACAGATGACGAGAAAATACTTCCTAACTCATTCTGAGGTCAGCATTACCTGATACCAGTGCTGGATAAAAGACATTACAAACAAAGGTATTATAGACTAAGATCCCTTATGAATAGAGGTGCAAAAATCCTCAACAAAATGCTAGTGAGAAGAACACAATAACATATTAAAAGGATTATACACCATGACCAAATGAGGTTTATCCCAGGAATGCAGGAGTGGTTCAGCATAAGATCAATCAATGTGATACGCCACATTAATAGAACAAAGAGAAAAAAAAACCACACAGTCATCTCAATTGATGCAGAAAAAACATTTGGTAAAGTGTTTTCTTATTGATGAAAAACAGTCAGAAAGCTAAAAATAGAAAAGAACTTCCTCAGTATGATAAAGGACATCTATGAAAAATCCACTGCTCTCCTACTCAATGACAAAAGACTGAAAGCTCTCCCCCTTAGATCAGCAACAAGACAAAGATGCCCATTGGTCAGGTAGTCAACATCTTTTTCATATACCTGTTGGCCATTTGTATGTCTTCTTTGGAAAAATATCTGTTCAGGTCCTTGGCCCATTCTTGAATCAGGTTATTATTTTTTATTTATTTTTTTGCTGTTGTAAGAGTTCCTTACATATTTTGGATGTTAAGCCCTTATCAGATAGATGGTTTGCATGTATTTTTTCTCATTCTGTAAGTTGTCTTCACGTTTCGTTGATTGTTTCCTTTGCTGTGCAGAAAATTTTTAGTTTGGATATAGTCCCATTTGTTTATTTTTGCTTTTGTGGCCTGTGCTTTTGGTGTCAGAGCCAAAAAAAATTCATTGCTAAGACTAGTGTCAAGGAGATTTTTCCCCTGTGTTTTCTTCTGGAGTTTTATGGCTTCAGGTCTTAAGTCTTTAATCCATTTTGAGTTGATTTTTGTGTATGGTGCACAGTAAGGGTTTCCTACCATTTTAAAGTTGCTTTTTTCCTGATTCAATGTTTGCTTGGTTGCTAAATAGCTTTGACTGTTTCCCAGAATCCTGACAAAGTTGGTTTTAACAGTTTATCAGCATTTCTCTGGAGGGACAGGCATTCGGAGCTAGCGCTCTGCCCAGCTGCTGCCGCTCCCCACTTTCTTTAGGAAACTGTTCTGAACCCAACCAGAGAAAGTTTTAACCTCCTCTGGTTCCCTAGTGGTCTCTCCTTATATTTTTCTATGGGCTCCCCATTTGCCTTATAAATGAATTAAGTTCCCATTTTCCATTGTAGCATGTCAATGACTTTAGAGCTGGATCTCATTTTTGTTCAAACCTTCCACTCAACCCCATTCATAGGAGACATCTGGAAATGCTGCAGTTAAATTGACTTTTATCCTTATTTCTGGACCTTAGTCTTTCCCTGGTATCTGGCAGGGCCTGGCTTTGCCCCCATATGGGTTTGCCACAGTTCCCCTGCAGGGATCATAGGGCCTGGGGAGGGACACCTTTGATCTTGCATCACAGCAGGAGGAAGGACTAAGGCTGCATGGGAGCCCTGTGAGGCTTTCCTTGTCCCATCTCCCTGTCCTCCTCTGTTTCTCCCTGGAGACTCTTCCTTTCCAGGGAATGTTTGACTCAGAAGACAGGGGGGTGGGGGCTCTGGCTGGACCTGAGGCTCCACTTCCATGTGACCCCAGCAGCACTTATGGGAGCTTAGTGTCTGCGCCAGTAAGTTTGTTTAATGAACAAAAAGTGTAATGACTTTAATTAGGTTTTAGTGTAAATAATGAACACAATTACAGAGTAGGCCCCTTTGTCACCCTCATGGAATTTATGGTTGTTTGAAAAGTCAACACCCACTTCTAGCCACTCCCATCCTCACTTCTTGGTTAACTCAGGATCCCCATTAATCAATGGGTTTGGCTTCTGATGCTGAAGTGGAAAGTCTGAGCTGGTCTTCCCAACCTGGAGTGATAGCTCACCCTTCCTCACCTTCATGTCCATTTGTGGCTCCAGTCTCAGCCTGGGTACCCACTCTTGAGGGGTTGTGCTTTGAGAAAGCCCTGGGCAGGGATGACTATAGGGCTAGTGATGTTGGAGATGGTGGTCCATGTCATGGAAGAAAGGATGAATAGTTTTGGCCCCCCCATCCAGAGTCTAATTCCATGATGTACCGAGCATTTACCATAGTCTAGAGGCCCCAAAGCCTGGGAGAGCTCATAGAAAATCAGGCCAGACCTGCCCAGCAAAGAGGAGTCAGGTCTGTCACGGGCCAGTAGCCTAGGGCCTCCCACAGCCCACAACAGAATTCACAGCCATTTAGCCAGTGGGTGCAAGGTGGGCCTTTTGGGGTGAGCTGCTTTGACTCCGGAGCTCTAGGGGAGGACTTGAAGTTGCCCTTGGGTTCCAAAGGCCGAGAAGGCATGGTTTGTAAAGTTCTCTTGACTCCTAATGTGGTTCTCATTTCCCTGTTGTCAACATCTTCTTTGCCAACCTAACATTTCCAACTTCAAATCAGTCCCCTTCCCCCATTCTCCTCTCCCATGTACCAGCCCCCACATGGCTTACAGATGCTGACAAAGGGCACAGTATCCTCTTTCTTTGACCACCCACAGTGTAGACTTCCCTCTCCAGCTCTTATGGAAGCTTCCTGAAAGCAGAGATCTTTGTGTTTGCTTGGGCCTCTCAGGCACTGAGCAGTGGTGACCAAGTCCCCTCTTCTCTGAACCCCTCATAGTGGTGCCCAAAACAACGAGATCTCCAGCTCTCCCCAGCCCAGTTCCTTCCCAGATGGGGCAGAGGGCCTCTTTCTGCTGGTGGACACGAGGGCCTGGTTTCCAGCTATCGGCACATGTCCTTTTCCAGAGAGAACAGGATATGCTCTCATGAGCTCCTTGTCCCCTCTTCCCAGCTGTCTCAAGACCAATCATATGTGTGGGGCTGGCTAGACTCAGACTGCCTGGCATGCCCCATGCTCACTGGAGCTTTAGAGGGGCTAGAGGGTGCCAGTGGAGGGCAGGTGGCACCCCAGTGGGCTCCAAGGGTGGCAGAGGCCAGGCTGCCCTGAGTCCCACTGTGCTGCAGCCTGGCAGTCACCATCATCTCCAGTTATTTATTGTCATAACATTAATCACTCTGAACTCACTTGGCATTAATGAGGACGTAATGTGCACTTGGACGGGAATTTTTATTGTAGTGCAGCATTAACTAACTGGCCTATTATTTAAAGTGTTACCAGACCTGGTATGTGCAAATGGTTTACTTTGCCGTCTCCAAGTGTTGAAACTTTGTATGGTTTGTGTCAAGAAAATATGAATATGGAGCACAAAGGGGGCAGGGGCTGAAATAAAGTGGAGCTGTCCTCTGGCTGGCTGAGAGACAGCGCACACTCAAGAAAGGGTACCCACTGGACAGCTTGGGCAACCACCTCTGTGCTGCTCTAATTGCTATGTCTAGGTCACATGCCGGACAATGAAGAGCGTAGGGTGGTTTTTAGGGGCTTTCCGAGCCATCACCTTGGGGATGAAGAGAAACAGAATCATCGGATTTAGAAGGAGCAAAAATCTGCAGCCCAAGCTGAAGATCATGTGACCCTAAGCTCTTCTCTTCATTTTTGGTCAGGGGCAGACGCAGGCCGCATCCCACTGTGCCTTCCCATCCATGGGGATGCACCCCTCTCTGCCATCAGCCAGACGTGGTCCATACTGCCTATCCTCGGTGGGCTTCACTGGCTGAGGTGCTCTACGGTTCCTGGCCTTTCCATGTGCCATTCCCTTGTTTGGTTCATGTCTAGTCATCTTTGGAGACTCAGCTCAGGCAGCACATCCTTCCTGAAGCCTCCTGGATTTCCCCATCCAAAGGTTAGATGTGAGCCCACAGTAGTCTCACTGTGAACCCCTGTTATGGGCCATCCATGCTAGCACACAGGGGAAATCTCTACGATGGGGAAGACATAATCCTGGCCAGTCTAGCGTGGGGATCAAGCCACACAGATGCACACACACCTCAGTTAGCAAACAGGATTTGATTGCTGTAACCACCTTGGAGACACAGCTGTGTAATGCCTACAGCTAGAGAGGTAAACAAATGGTCCATTAGGGTAATAGTTGCTCAGAAGATGGAGAAATTAGCCATGCTGGGCCTTGAGGAAGACACGAGAGGATGTGGTGAGGGGCACACCAGGCTTGGGAAGAAGCCTAATGTGATGCCATATTGTCCCAGTGTATCTGCTTTATCGTTCACAGAGCATTTCCGCTTTATCTCCTTTGATCACCAAGGCCACTCTACTGCGGGTGCCAGGAATGCACCGTTGGCCCCATTTTACAAATGAAAACACAGCACAACACAAAAACGGAGGATCAGATAGGTTTGCTTATGGGTCAGCTAGCAAGTGGTGGAACTGAGATGTGAACCACAGCCAAGACTCCCTGCCACTGCGGAGGGGTTGCTGGGGCTGCACTGAGTTAAAACTGATTTTCAAATACAAGTGTTAAACTGGCAACTTTTGCTCCACATTGACCCAGGCTGGTGTCCTGAATGAAAGGAAAATTGCATTTGGGCTCAGGGCTTCATCAGAAGGTACGAGAATAACAGGGGTGTGGGTAACATTAACCTAAACTCGCAACTGTGCCCTGGGTGCTGGCGGTGAAACCCAGGGAGGGGTTGAGGACCATGCTCTCTGTGTGTGCAGGGAATCAACAAGTGTCCTTCAGACGGACATGAGTTCTAGTGGAGATACCCTTTGCTCCGTGAGATACACAGCAGCCATATGGACACTTGCCAGCATCAAGGGGCAGTGAAGAGTCACAGGCGCCGAGGATCCAGTCACCGAGTGCATACAGAGTGTGTGGTGTAAGAGAGAAGGAGGATGACATAAGAATCACATGTGATAGTTTCCCATTTGCACATTCTCCAATTCAAGTTAGTCCACAGACTCACCATATATGAATAAGCCTAACTAGAAGTAATAGCCATGAGATGTAAGAACAGCTGTGCAGGGAGTGAAGCGAGGAGGTAGGTATATAGAGTGGGAACAGCAAACACACCTTTGACTCGATTAACTGCATCCGTTGGTGGTTTGTGCCCACCGTCCAGTACTGAGCCATCATGAGTATGTAATGAGTGTGTGCCCAGCTCTGCGCTGGAGTATAGCCTGCGATTCCACATTCAACACTAACACACGGCCTTTGCATTTTTCCCTTGGATACTGACTGACTCTGGATCTAGTGTTCTTTCCATTACTTCCTGCTGCCCCTCCCTCAGGAAGGCAGCCTGCCGTTCTGACCCTCGCCTCAGGGCATTGCCAGGAGCCAGCCAAGCCCGGCATGTATGGAGTTGGGTGGGGGGATCGCAGCAGCCGGTCTGAGTGGAGGGCTTTTGGACTGCCCGGAGCTAAGATGTAGCCAAGTAAGGTCTGTGCCCGTGTCAAACGAACTGTGAACAGTGGTCTGGAGTACAAATAAAAGGATCAGACCTCACAGAGATTCTTCTTGGCGCTACACAGAGGTCAAAACTTCATCAAAATTGTGAGTCAGAACAGGACTCCAGCCCTTGTGGAGTCTTCTCAGGAGAATAAGGTTAAGGTCTAGGCCTGTTAGGTAGGGTAAGCCATATTGGCACCTGTAACAGACACGTCCCTGAATCTAATGGCTTCTAAAGCAGAAAGCTTATTTCTCATTACCCAAAGTCCAAGAGGATGTTGCTGGTGTCTCTCCAGGTGGCATCAGATACGTTCATTTCAGGACATTAGCTTCTCCATCCTGCGGTTTTGCCTTCCCCTAGGGCTGTGGTTGCTCTGCTGGCTTTTCCAGATCTGGCTGGCAGATGGAGGAAAAGAGAGAGGATTACGCATGGAAGGTTTTAATGGGCCCAGCCTAGAAGCAGAGCAGAGCCCTTCTGGCCACATTCCACAGGCCCAAATTTAAACACATGGCCACACCTAACTGCAAAGGAGGCTGGGGAGGAGAGTCTGTGGGCCCAAGAGGAAAAGGAAATGGGTTTTAGTATGTCAGTCTCGGCCATGCCTGGCACAGACTGTAATAGAACTACCATGTAGTGAGTGAGCCCCTACTATTTATGCTGGTCTCTGTACATACATTACTGGTATCCTGGTGGATACATGAAATCCGGAGCCCGCCCAAACCCACTGGACGCTGGGAACAGGATAGAATGACCTTACCTTTTGCTGGGAAAGAAGGGCTTCATCCACAGTTCCTTCTGTTTCATCAGCTCAGGGCCTAGGCCTGGCCAGCATGAAGTTGGTGGATTTGAGGACCAGCGTGTGTACTGATAGGAGCTAGATGGGACAGATGGGGTCCGTGGGCTGGCATTGCTGGCTTGAAATGTTGCTGCTGGGCCAGCTTCTCACCAGGACCCTCCCTCTAGGTTTATGGGTGCATCTGGGACAAGGTGGGTTTGGGATTTTACTAAAGAGCCATTGGCAGGACTCCAGGCACCCAGGCTATCATTGCGCCTCTGAAGTCTGTTTATTCACTTTTTTTCCTCCCTCTGTGTCTGTTCCTTGTTTCTCGCTGTTTCTTCTGACATCTTTTATTTTCCTCTTAATTGACATCGTAGACAAGTTCTGTTGGTAAGTTGAGAGCTTGCCCACACTGACACTCTGTTTACAGTTTAGAGTTTACGTTCCAGCGTTAGCAAGGCCCATCCATTTCTTGCCCATGGCCAGTGTGTTTTCTCTGCGTGCTTGGGCAGTGGACTGCACAGCATGAGGAAAGCAAAAGTTGGATCTTCAGGTGCTGAGGTGTTAATGAAACCTGGGGTCTCAGTGTGACAGATATGTGGATGCCATCTGAGGATGTTTTCACATCACCCAAAGGTAGCAGCCTCCTTGCCATGGTCATGGAAATCCTCATGCGCAGGGGCTTGGGGCACGTGGGATGGTGGGCTGGGTGATTTCCCAGGCAGCCGTGCACAGCCCTGACCGTATCAGCCCCGTCCTCTATTCTTAATCTTGTGGTGGCTCTGAACCCTGATGGGGCTGGAGCCGGAGCCGCACAGCAGCATGCTCTTCTCTGTGCTGTGAGCCACATGCCCTCTTTGACCTTAGTTTCATTGACTCCTGGTAAAGAGATTGGAAAAGGTGTTATTTAAAGTTCCTGTCAGCTCTGAAATCCATGAATCTTAATCCTTGTAACTGTCTTCTCGCACTGGGAGGTGGTATGGTAAGGTGGAAAGAGTACATTCTCTGAGCCTCAGTTTTCTTGTGTTTAAATGGGAGTAAAATCTGTCCCTCTGTAGGGATTTGTGAGGGTCAAATGATATAATATGTAGGCAGTGTTTAAAGGTATCTGGCTCACAAAGGGTATGTCTTCTGTGCCACGCACTCCAGAATTGAGTGTGATCCATGGTCTCTGGGGAAGCCCAGCCAGCCCTCCGCATAGACAGAGAAACCTCGCACAGGAGATGGTTGATCAGGTGTGTGGGGCAGTGGCCTGCACTCTGGGACCTGGAGCCATGCTAAACTAAAGGCTTTGGGAGGAGGAGAGATGTTATGTCTGGAGCTAGCACCTGACGTTGCCCTTCAGAGCACAGGAGAGAACCCACATAGGCCACAGAGAGGGCAGGCTCACCTTGTAGAAATACATGCAAATGTGTTTGTCGTTAGGCCTTCCACGCCAATAATCCATATCTCCTCATCTTTCCTTTGTTGCCATTTTTCTCTGGTGGCCAGAAGCCAGAAAAAACACACTGTCAGTTAGCTTCAACAGCCGATTCTGCATTTCGGGGCTGGAACGGGGCATGGGGAGCAGCGGCCTCCACTTATGGCTCTGAATCCCTCCCTGTGAGGACTCAGGCACATCAGGTGTGTTGTGAAGTCAAGGTGGGGACTCTGGCTCGTCCCTGAGACCTGGCCCCTGGTGGCCTCCAGTCGTCCCTTCACCCAACACATCGTGGCCTAGGGACCACAGAGTGCCAGTGGTCAGATCTGTGCAAGAAAAGCAAACAGGGTGAGGGCCAAGACCGCCCGTAAATGCGAGAAGCTCAAGCACGCTGTGGGGTTTTGGAGGACAGGTGAGTGGGATCCATCCCGTTAGCTTGGCACCGACAATGCCCACTGGGAGGGCCTGTCTTCCCTCTATTTCTTCCCTCTAGTTACACTATCCAAAATATGTGACCCCTGACTCCAAGAGCCTGACTCCTGCCCACCTCTGGGCCTTTGCACACACCGTGTCCCATTCCCAGAGAGGCGATTCACCAGTCCTTCACAAGCACCAACCCAGTGCCAGGTCCGTGCTAGTTGCTTCATCAGGAAAGATGTCAGTCACCTTGCCTCTTTCTTCTCCACTTACCCAAGGCCAGTCCTTCCATTCAAGGTTAGCTCTCGCTGCTCCTGGCCATGTTTCTCTTGCCTATCCTGGTGCAGGGGTTCTTCAGGCCTCCTCCAACCCCTGGGTATCTCACCTGCTCCACTGCCTCCTTGAAAAGCCACCTGATACCATTATTCATCACTTGTACAAGTAACTGGCTTATTGAGCAGTCTCTACTCATTCAGCTTTACCTTTACGATGGTTCTTTCATTATTTATTTTATGATTTGTTTTCCAATCCTTATGTTCAATGAGACCATCTGAACCTCCTTTTCATACCAGGCAGTGGCTCCCTTAACAATATCTAGCCCAAATGTCATAACTCTTCAGTTACATTTGGTTATTAGAACAATTTACTTTGTGACTTAAATAATGAATTGTTCCAAATAATTAGTAAAAGAAGAAACCCTTCCATCTCAGATTTGATTCCTAGCTCATCTGCTTGTATCCAGAAATGGGTAGACTCATCTGGCTCCAGTGGCTTTGGAAGAGAATGCGCATGTGTGTGAGTACATGTGTGCGCATGTGTGTGTGCGCCGCACATGCATGGATGGCATTTAGTCCCTCATATCTTGGGGTGGGATGAAGAGACCCTATGAAGGCGAGCATCTTCCTCAGCTGGGTGAGGCACTGTCCTCCAGTTTGGCTGTAACTGCTCATTCAGCTCAGGAATTGAACTCCACAAGGAGGAGTAGTGGCTCCAGTGTACTTTGCTGACAAGGACTCATCCTTATTAGACCCCACTAGGCACTGGGGGTCCCTGAGATTGGCCGGCCCTTTTGGCCCATCCCCTGGTGGTAGTGTCCCTGCTATATCTCGTTGAATGTGCATCTTTCTGCCTCCTACATTGGGTAGTTCTGAAACTCATCTGCTCTCTGAGCCAGTCCCAGGGCGGCAGGCACCGTCTGTACCTCTTAGGACCTGGGAAGTCAGGCAGAGTTCTGGCCTCCCTCTCCTCTTGGCATCTGCCCACCATGCTGGTCCTCTCCAGTTTTCTTCATCCTCTCGGGGGTAACAGAGGGGTAGGTCCATTAAGTCTAATGCCACAGGAGACATCAGACAAGTCAGTGAGACGCAAGTCTCCTGTTCTTGCAGATACCTCTGTATCAGGTTCCTAGGGCCACCCTAACAAACACCACAAACTGAGTGTCTTAGAACAATAGAAATGTGTCTTGCAGCTCGAGGCCGGAAGTCCAGATTCAGAGCGTGGGCAGCAACCTCCCTCTGAGGCACCAGGGAAGGATCTGCTCCTAGATGCTCTCCTACCTTCTTGGTTTCCTTGGCTTGTGGCAGCCTGACTCTAGTCTTCACATGATATTCTGTGTGTGTGTGTGTGTGTGTGTGTGCTCTTCCAATGGCACTCTTTCTAAGGACACCAGTCATATTGGATTAGGGACACCAACCTCCAGTATGACCTCATCTTAACTAATTGCAATGACCCTATTTGCAAAGAAGGTCACACTCTGAGGTCCTGGGGGCTAGGACTTCAACATATGACTTTTGGAGGGGACACAGTTCAATCCATAACAACTTCATCAGTAATTCTTGGCGTCTTCCTCTTCCATTGCTTTGAGGGGAAGGCATGAACACTGTGGCTGAAACACCAGACCACCCCTGTCTGTCTCTCTATTCCTCTGTTGTGTTGATGGAGGATGGTAGTGTAGGTGGAGATCTGGTTCTGGGGCCTTGAAGCGAACAGTGAGGGAGATGGTGACTCTCTGCACTTTTTGTCCATCACTTTAGGCCTTAGCCACAATTCTGAGACAACAGGCAAAGTTCCACACTCCATCCCATTAATGTATATTTTGCCTTCTTAATAAACGGTGACTCCTTTAAGGCAAAAATAGCACCTAATGAAATACAGAGGCGAGAGACCTGAACTCTGCCCTGCAATCACCCACAGTCTGGTGGGGACAAAGAGACACGTACGCGGCAATGATTGCATTGGAGTGCACACTGGGGCACCCTGCGGGGTCCGAAGAGATCCCGCCAATACAGAGGATGTTGGAAAATACCCAGTTCCACCCCCCAGTTGTAGCCTTAAAAACACTGGGTCTCATCCGCCGGCATTTGGACACGCTAGCAGCCACTGTCCTCTCAATAAGGGGCTCCAGGAAAAGAGTGCCCAGGGCCAGAGGAAGCGGATCCTGGTAGAAGGTACTTCGGGATTGGCCGGCGTGGTGGTGGTACTCATCGCCCAGACTGAGAATGGAGAAGGGGAGTCAGAGCTGCTTAGAGGGTGCCCTGTGCAGACTCGCTCCCGCGCTCTGTCCCCGTAACGGGGTGTGCGCTGTGAACAGGGGGAGCGAGGCACGGGGCTCAGGACTGGCGTCCTGATGGGGAGGGGCTTCTTCCACAGAGCTTCCCTAGGCAGGGCCGTTTGGAAAGGCATAGATCGATAGTCTTTGACTTTGTTCCTGAGCAGCAGTTTAGGTAACTAAGATACCCCAGAATTCCCCAAGTTTGGTGTTCATATGTGGAACAGAGCTCTAGGCTATGGAAATGTCACGCACAGTGGCTGCTACACGCCCTCCAGGGCTCAGTGTGGCAGCAGGAGTCCGTGTGCTCCACACTCTGTCTCAAGCCCCCTTTTCCCGTCCCAGATCCTTTCAGGCATCATGTATCTGTTTAACATAAAATTGTTTCTTATCTTCTTTCAGAAAGTGGACTGTAGGTCTGTGATCTCCTAAATTCTCTCATAACTAAGCGCCACCTGTCATTCACTTCAGTATCCCTACTTCTGCTCTTTGAAATAATTTTAAGAGATTCTTGGAAGCTTATAAGTCTTTAGGGCATAGTCACAGTGGCTTGTGCCTGAATAGCCTTGCAGCAATGGCTTCCCAGCTGGCTTCACCCCAGGTTTTGAGAGCCCCATTGCTGGGGTGCATCCTCTGAACACATATATGCAGAGAAGGCACATCCCTTCCACGTGGCCCACCCATCAGGAAGTTTCAGAGTTTGTTGTCAGCAAGACCCCAAAGCTTGTAGCTTCCAGACAGATAGAGTATGGAGTGGAAGGAAATACATTAAACAAATGGAGGAATTATTAGCCTCATTTTGCAAATGAGGTAACTGAGGCTTCACAAAGTTGCTATGGACTGAATTATGTCCCTCCACCCCCGAAATTCATATGCTGCAGCCCTAACCCTTAGTGGGAGGATTTTGGGAGACTTGGGAGTTAATTAGGTTATGCAGGCAGGGCCTGAGTCTAATGAGATTAGTGCCCCTATAGGAAGAGACACTGGAGAGCTCTCTCCCCTTCTCTGGTGCACACCCAGGAAAGGCCACAGGGCTCACAGTGAGAAGGTGGCTGTCTGCAAACCAGGGAGAGAGCCCTCCCCAGAAACTGACCATGCTGGCACCCTGACCTCAGCTTCCAGCCTCCAGAACTGTGCAAAATAAATTTCTGTTGTTTATAAGCCACCCAGTTTATGGTATTTTGTTATGGCAGCCCAAACTAAGACAGACATTAAGTATTCTCCAAGGTTTCGAGGCTAATAAGAGGCCAATCTTGGAATAAAAACCCATTTCTATCTAAGTCCAGTGCATTTGCCTTACATGGTGCTTTTTTGATGTGTGTGTTCATTTAACTTGCCTTCCCAAGTATTTATTGAGGATTTTCTATGGGTATGGCCTTGGGTTCTCTTCTGCATTTGTCTCCTGTTCTCTCCTTCTTTTTGTTGTTCTTGTCCTTTTTCCTTCCATTATCCTTTTCTACCAACACCATTGCAATAGTCATTACAGTTGTCATAAGTGAGATTCCCATGAAAATGCCTTAATAGTGCATATAAGAGGCATTGCATTTTTATGACCATCTAGTGTTTATTGCACATCCCTGGTGAGGTGGTTCAGGAGGGATGGCACTTTTTCCTATGGTGGCTTTTATATTCCAGGAGGAGTTGAGAGCTTTGGAGTATATGAATAAATTATATTTCCCAAGCACCTCAGGGCAGTGTTAAATGCTTATGTATTATTAGCTCTTCTTTACTGAATATCTTTATTGAGTACAGACAGCACTTCTTTCAGTTTATTTATGTTGGTTCTCATGGAGATTTGTGAGTAGCTGCGGGCATCTCCAATGCTACAGGTGTCCCACTCTCACCCCTGAGTTACTCTGGGCCCCCAGGGAGCCTCTGTTGTGTTTTCCAAATCCTGCAGGGATCCACATCCTCGGAGCTGTAGGTGGGATTGATGAGACTGATGGTTTAGCTGACTTATTCCAGCTAAACTGGAGTCAGTTAAAACTTAAAAAGAGCTGGTCAGTTTGGAAGGATTAAAGGATTATGTGTGACTTTTAAAAAGTTCAGAAACCAGAAGCCCCCAAATGATCCTGAGGAACCAGGAGCCAATGACCAGTTGTTATTCTTTTTCACACCGAGACGAAGACAAGGCTTTTATTGACTTAATTTGATACCAGTGTGGCTTCCCACTCCAATCAAGGCTTCCCCTCCTAGTGACCTGGGAGGGCTTCTGAGTTGAGAGGCAGTTCTGAGAAGTACTGAGGGGTTTGGTCAAACACATGGGGATACAGCACCAGCCCTTTTCATGAGAGGTCGTCTGGCTTTGCTCTGGCCACCTAACACCTAATGTGTCATGTAACTGTGTGTGTGTGTGTGTGTGTGTGTGTGTGTGTGTGTGTGTGAGGTCACGTACTGCCACATGCATGCACCGATAGGATGTCCTTTTATTTTGGAGTCAATTGCCCTTCTCAGATGGGGAAAATGATACGAGATCATAAAAGGAATGATATGGGGGCTATTTTTCCCAGCAGAAATTCTCTCCCAAGCTTTTTTGGCATCTGTCCGCCCCACTGAGCCTCGTGTGTGACCCCGGGATCTGGGGTTTCACCGTGTTCGGGCCTCTCTGGGTCTCCAGGAACTACTCAGGATCCATGCTCTCGGCCGGCTCTGGAGTGGGGCCAATCTCATGCCTTCCTCTCTGCTGTCTTCATTAATACTGGGCTCACGTCCCAGCATTCCTGAGAAATTGATAGAGACAGAACATCAATTGTAGTTTAGCTTTACAACGGGGAAACTCACGGTGACAGGCTGGGGGATTTTCGTGCCAGAGAAGTCAATGGGCCCCTTCCTGGAGCAGCCCAGTGCTGAGACACTCTGGGCCCTCGTGAGGTCATGGAGTGGGACACAAGACAAGAGCAACAGGCTGCTAATTTGCTAATTGCGGCCTGGCTGAGTGATATCACCTTGGCTCTCTTGGACTTGATGAATGGCATGTATGTGGAAGAGAACAAATGAAGGCATCTTCCCTCAGGCTGGGGAAGGCTACGTGTGTGATTTAGAACTCACAGACCTAGATGGGGGCCAGGTGGGCAGATGCCACCTGACCCTGAGCTCGCCTCTGAGGGACGCTTCGGGACTGGGGCTGGAGGGCAGCCTGGGCAGAGCTGGAGCTGGGGTGCTCGCTCAATGGCCCTATGGGTTTCCCACAATGTTTGAGAAAAACATGTAGCTTCTTTTTGCTGTTTAGGACTTTCTGGGTCCCTTTCTGTCAGGTGACTTCTGCAGGGTGGATGCAACAAGCAGGTCTCACCAGAGGGGCAGACCCAGGATGGGAACACACATGCCTTTGTGCAGTAGGCAGAGAGGAGGAGGGCTTCTCTCTCTCCCAAATTTGCCTGCTCATCCTTTTGTGTTTTCCACTTCCACCAACATTTCCACCTGCCACCTTGTCGCCCAGTTCAGACGCCTTGGAGTTGTCCACAGCTCTGCCCGTCTCTCCACTCCCGCGTCAGGAGATGACTTACCCTTCTTTCCTATCCCCTGAAGTGGTGCCCATCTTTTCTTTCCCACCAGATCCTCCCTTGCCCAGGCCACCATCATCTTTTCCAAGAGGACCACAGTGGTAGCCTTGCACAGATCTGTTTCTAGTCTCACCTCCTAATAATCCACTTTACACCCCTCGGCCAGAGTCATCTTTCTGAAGAGCCAAGCTGACGGTGTTACTTCCTGCTTTAAACCTTCATTGGCTCCCCCATCACCTTCTCGATCAAGCCCAGATGTCTTTTCCTGGCTGACAGGGTGTGGCCTGGACCAGCCAGCTTCTTCTCTAGCTATTGCTCTCCTTGGGCCCCACGTAGCCTCCGTGTGCCTTCTAACCATGGTGGGCCTTCTGTGGCTCCCTGGGCACGCCCAGCTCTTTCTTGCTTCTGGGCCTCTGCATGCACTTCTCTGCCTCAGTCCCCTTTCTCTCTTCTCTTGGCTAAAATACTGAGACGCTTTCTTCCAGTCTCAGCTAAGATGTCACCTCCGTTGGGATAACTTTCCTGGCCCTTTTAATTTAGGCCTGTCCTTCTCTGTGCTTCCGTAGTATTCAACATACTCCCACACTGTAATACTGATCACAGTACATACACAGTAAATGCCTGTTTATGCAGCAGGAGACGCTGTGTTTTCAGAGATGGCAGTGAGTTTCTCTTGAAAAAGGAATTGGGTTTGTTTAGGAAAATATCTTGATAAGCCATTTGGTTTAGAAGGTGGGGCTCTGAGAGCCTGGTTTAGCAGGAGACAAAGAAACCAGAGAGATTAATAAACCGTTGTATATAAGACTGGATGAGGATGTAGGTGTCAGTGAGAACAGATTGGAGGAAGTCAGATAGGTAAGAGGCTGGCTGATCAGCGTGGTGCAGTGGCCAAAGGATCTTCAAGGCCAGAATAACTCATGTTCAATGAAAGTTGTAGGCATTTTTTAAACTTCCAGTAAAATTTAGCCTATCACTAGGTTCCACATTAGGTTCCACACAGGTTACTGGGTATAAATGTGTGGTATAAATCCTGATAGGGAGATGGGCTCATGTCTGGGTCTCCTCAATGGTGAAAATAAATAGCCATAATACAGGAGGAAAGGATAAGGATTTGGAGGAGAAAGGATGGCACAGACGGTGGAACGAACAAAGGACGCTGGCTTTCCTTGGAATTACACAGGAACTTCAGAGAAGCCACTGGGCTTTCCAAAGGTGCGGATCTGGGATTTGGGCCAACTTTGCTTAGATTTAAAGGGAGGAGACCCCAGGCAATGCCTGGTTTCCACCTCAGTGTCTACTTCGTCACCAGGATAAACCTATGAAGGAGGCAAGTGCCCATGGCTCTGTTCCCACACTGAACAGAGTGGCTGTGGAATGAATAAAGGAGGGAAATAGGAGTAGTAGGTTTAATCTGCAGGAGCTGATTAAGCTTTGAGAAATACCCTGAACAAAAGTGAGGCCTCCAATCAAAGCACAGAGACTGGAGCTCTCCAGGAGGCTGGCAGGTCCCCTGCTGGCCCCGCTCCCTTTATGTTTAAGAATTGCGGCTTGAGCCCCTCTCCAAGCACATGCCACCTGGAAACATAACTGGGTTTATGAAGCACCAGGATGCTGGCACAAGGAGGAAGGCCTGGCAGAGGGTGCAGGGCTGGCCAAGTGCATCTGTGGGACATCATCTGGGCTTCCAGATCACAATTAGACGGCTGGAAACCCGACTGACTCATCTCCCCGCATGGTCCCTGCTCTCCAGGCACTCGCTGTCCCTCCGGAAAGCAGGACATGGGTATGTGAAAATAAAAGTTGCCACACAGGGTAGAGTGTCATAATGAGGGGACCTGTGGAGCTAGGACAGGGGATGACTTTTCCTGACCCCTGTGAGTCCCTTCAGGTCTGGTAGATGGTGGCGTGAGATGCAGACAGTTGGGGGCCTGGGGGAACCTGGCGACCACATGCCTTGGGGCTTCCATTTTCCCTGATGAGTTAGTTTTGTTTTTATCTGAACTACTCACGTTTTCCCCATGTTTTATACCTTCTTTCAAAAAATCAGGTTGTTCCCCCAAAGGTTAAATTTTGCAATTACTTAGATAGATCTCGGAGATAAAGGTAAGTCTGCTTTTACACTTCCATGTGTGAAATTGATTGGTTTTCTTTTCCTTGCCTCCCAATGTCTTGTGGTGCTCTTAACTAATCATCTTTTACCATACTATGGAGGGTATTTTCCCCCTATTTTTAAAAAAGGGTCTGCCAGTGGAAAACCTGAATGAACTGGAATGTTCCTGCCAAGTAATGGCCTTTAAGATAGCCTCATATTTGATAGACTTTAGGTAGATCCTTTTCTCTGTTTGCTGGAAGTCTTCCTCCAATATGGCTCCTAACCCTGATTCCGGGGGTTTCCCCTCCTCAGGAGAATAGCTCTTTGGAAAGCTGGATGGGGAACAGCTATAGCGAAGACTGTATATTTTTCCTTCTTGGAGAAAGGTCACTGGAAAACCTGTGCTAAGAATAAGCTTTTGGAAGGAGACTTGGCATGCTTTGGCCTGGACCCTTCAGCGAGGCTGTACTCTCTGGGGAAGCTGGGGTGCAACAGAGTCAGCAGCATCAGCCTTGGGGGCTGGCTGTTGCTCCTCCTTGCTCCCCCATCGAGGGATGTCCACCTTCCCTTGAGCCCAGGTGTGCACGTCATTTCTTTTAGAACAGATCCTGCATTCGGAGAGACTTCCTGCACCCCTCTTGCTCCCTAGGCCTCCCTCCTTTCATCATTTTTCTACTGCTCCTTAGGGCGGCCTCCAGAGTTGGCATGACTCCCGCAATTCCAGCGTGTTTCTGGATCCTTCCCCAGTTCCAACAAGCCCTGGCTGCCTTGCCTTCTCTCGTGTTGTTCCCTTGCCCTGGGATATCTTTTCCTCCCTTCCCCCTGGGCGACTCCCTTTTTCCCTTCGAGACTCAGTCACCAGCTTTTTGGGGAGACTTCTTTGGCCTCCAGGTTGAGTTAGATGCTTCCTCTGAGCTCCCCGACACCCTGGACATATTCTGTCGTAGCTCTGATCTCAGTCTCCTGATGGGAATTTTCACTTGCTTGTCTTCTTTTCCAGATCATGTGTCCCTTGGGTATAGGGGTGGGGTCTGATTCATGACTGAATCCCAATACTCAGCATCATGCCCGGCACAGTGGGTACTCAGACATGTTTGTTGTGTATGAAAGAGGTGGGAGACTAACTGATTTGGGGGGCAGCTGTAGGGAATGAGGTGTGATCTCAGTGTTATTTTCTAACCCACTGCTTTGCAGAGCCTCTTCATGTCAACTGGAGGTACTGACACAGGGCTCAGCTGCCCCAGGCCCCTCAGACCGACCCCTGGGCTTGGAGTCTGTGCACCTGCCTGGGAAACTCTGCTCTCTGTGTCCTGCTCCTCTCTTCTGAACAGGTCGTGCTGTAGCTTGGCTAGTCTATCTGCTTCCCCCAAACATGTCCTATATTTTTCATCTCCCTTGTCTTTGCTCATGCATTCCTCCCTGCCTGGAATACCCATTTCTCCCCTTTTCTTCTGTGTGTCTCTTTATCTACCATTTTCTAAGATCTTATTCTAGCCCCTATTTCTAGGGATCCTACACTTTCACAGTCCCCTGTCCTAAAGTCCATTTACTAAATTCTGGTGTGCTTGATATGACCTTCCATATTGTCCCTAGCATTCACAAATGTCCCCCTTGGGATCCTGTCTCCCCAGGAGAATGGTTAAGTGAATTAATTGCTGGGCCATGATCCACCTCTTTCCCTGGTCCCTGGCAAATGTTAGGGGATGGTTGGAATCTTTGCTTCCTTGGACTGGTAGCCATGGAAATCTGTTCAGGGAAAGTTGGGCCCAGAGCTTCATAGAGGACAGGGATGGGAGTTTCCAGAAGGGGAATAGGTATGTGCGGGTATAGGGTGATTTCAGGAACCTTCCCTCTAATGTCATTTCCTCTACCTGGAATGCCACTATTAGTGAATCTGTTGTCTCACGAAGGATGAGTAGCCTAGAATAGAAGTTTATGCTACTGCTTTGGGGCTTGTCCATGGCTGAGGGAAACTCTGTAAGCCAGTGGGTAGCAGGATAGGAGCTGCATGGTGAGAAGTCATGGCAGGACCCCCTCCCCTGACTTCTCCACTTCTGCATGAACTGGTCCAGCTGCAGTTGCTGGTAGAGCAAACTCAGAGTCCAGGTCTCCCTCGGCCTCTGCTGATGAAACTAGGACCACCCTTTCCAATCTGGAGAGGCCTCTGCAAATGAAGTGCTTATCTGAAAGGTCCCCTGGAGCCATCCTTATGGGATCAAGATGCAGAAAATAGTTTAATGAGGATGCAGCCTGCAGGTGCACCTGTGCTAATTCTGTAGACAAAGGCACTAACCTGGCAGCTTAGAGAGGAAGGACCCATTAAGCCTCTTTTGGGAAACATCAGTCCTGCAGGGCAGACAGAAGCATCTCACTGAAGCAGGAGACAGATGGCAAAGGCACCGTTAGGACTCTGCCGCCTCCACCTGGCCTGTTAGCCTGCTCTGTCACAGGCTCAGCAGTAGCTGGGATCCAGCAGCTGCTCCTCAGCAACCCAGGGCAGCAGGGAACCATGGGGCGTGGGGACGAGACACCATAGCATGCAAGGTGGAGAGAACAGGACAGAAATTCCCACACTGAGAACTCAGACAGTGGACCAACAGTCTAGCACAATAGACCCACAGTAAGAAACATATTTAAAATTGCATCCCATTGCATCCTGTGTGTGAGTGTATATACATATATGTATACACATAAATGACTGAAACAAAGGTTTCATGAAATAATGCTTGCGCCCTAGTAGGTATGATGCACTCTGAACATTCTATTCTATTCTTTCACTTCAAAATGTTTTTGTGATCTACTACATTTATTCAATGAGCCTGCTACTAAATTGCTTCCCTCAGTTTGAAAAGTGTGTGTCAGACACAGGAAGAAGTTGGAATAGAAAGCAGGCAAGGCTGTGCTGCCTGGGAGGGATGGCCCAGCCTTGTCCTCTGTATCTGCTTGATGGGCAAACAGACCCCTCCTTGTAGGTCTGTTGTAGAAGTTAAATGAGATCATCTGTGGGAAATGTTCAGCACAGGGCTTGACATACAAGGGCACATCTAATAAGCACTCATATGATGGTGATGACGGTAGTGATTCCTGTCTCTCGGATTGTAAATGCACCCTGCTGTCCCCTGTGGCTCTAGCCGTCACTGCTGGCATGAGGCTGTCAGCCACATTCCGAATTGTTTGAAACCTGCAGGTCCTCAAAGCGGCGAGATGAAATTTGTGAAGGGTAGAGCAGCTTTTCGAGGAGGTGGCAGACAAGGTTGAGATCCGGATTAGTATCGTCTGTGATGTATTTTCAGCATGGAAGGATTCTCTTGCACTCCCATGATAGCTGCATGGATGGAGACAAGAGACAGCAATGCAGAGGAGTGGAAAAGACTTTAGTCAGAAATGGGGGAGGAAAGGGTCATAGACTTGGAAGAGGCCACCTGGGAAAGAGTGGGAACAGGAAATCAGGGCAGGAGGTGGTCACCAGTTTTCTCCCTGTTTTAGGGGCGTCTCTCTTCATGCTTGTTCCTGGCTTTTCTATATAGTGGGACCTCTGCGTCTTCCTCCCACTCTGCACCCTCTCCCTCTGCTCTGATATCCTGCAGTCCTCATGGGAGGGGATGGCAGGGCCATGGTGTAGTGCACTGTGGAAGCGCCTGGCTCTGAGCTGCTGGGCTGAAGTGGACAGGCCCATGCCTAGAAAGGGATCTCTCCAGCCTGCAGGGGTGAGGCTGGTCACCTGGCTCAGAGCTGAGCCTGCACACTCGCTTTGGACACAGCAAGAGAAACCCTCCTTGGAGCCCTTCGGCTTGCACACTCAGTCCCGTGTTGCAGATTTGCTGCATTGTAAAGACAGCTGGCTGCTTTGTCCTTTCTCGTCCACACGGTGCAGAGGCTTCTGGCTTCCCTCTTTCCTAGTCTGAGCCTGGGATATTGGTGTTGAAGTGGAGCAATGCCAGGTGGGCCTGGGAGAGGGGGCAGGCCCGGGAGATGTCTGGGCCTCTGGTGGACCAGGCCTGCAGGGATTGGTCGTTCAGGTGTTCTGCTCCAGACAGCCACGGATCCTTGTGGGATGGATCAGGCCCATTAAGCTTCTGGGAGTGTCCAGAGGGCACCAAGCTCCGTACAAATGTAGCCAGTGATTCTGAGAGGAAGGCAGGGCATGGGTGGCCGTCCTCAGTGCTCTCTGTGGCTGGATGCCCCTGCCCTCCTTTCCAATGCCCCATCCCTCGGAGGCATTACAGCGACAGCTCCCTGTGGCCTGGGAGACCAGCTAAGGCCAGGCCTGTGCCCCTGCAGCTGGCTGCACAGTGCTTTGGGCTGCATTTCACCCGAAGCCAGATGGCCTTGGGGGACTTACTGGTGCCACAAATAACATTTTGCTAATGCAGAAGCCCAGGGAAGTTTTTTTTTGTCAGGTTCAATTCTCTCCCTGATCTTCTTTTCCACCTTCCTGGGGTGGTTGCTGCATTTGAGCTGTACCCTCACTGCGCATGCCTGGTGCTCTGCCCCGGGCACATGGGCACCCAGCGTGTGATTTTACTGTCTTCTCATTCTGTCTCCCTGCCAAACCTTCTGCCATTTTTTACCAGAAAGAGCAAATGAACAGTTTCTACTTTGTAGGGCACCTTTTCTTTGTTCTACCCGTGCTGTGTCCAGGGCGGGGAGCAAGAGATGGCCTTGTTCTCTGGGGCTCCCAGAGGGACTTGAAGACCACTGGAGCCCCTGGGAGAGCTTGTGCCTTAAGGAAGGGCCTCGGGGAAGGGGGCTCCCTCAAGTGGGAGCTCAGGGGAAGCTTACTGGAGGAGGCTGCCCCAGTGACCATCTTTGAGGTAGGGGCGGGGGGACCGGGACGTGTTTGGGCTGTGCCTGGCCCACAGGTGAAAGGCTGGCACCACCCAGATGCAGCACCAGAGCCATGACTGATGCTCCCAAGGGAGCCTCAGCATGGGCACCTCCTGCCCCGCTCAAGGTGGGTGGGTGGCATGAAGCTGGGGCATGGGTGGGCTGGCTGGGCACAGGGAAGGGCAGGTGCAGGGTCTTTTCCACGTTGTGGGGTTGGGGTGGGAGCAGCGTCCACTGGAGGGCACTGCAGCACCACCTTGGGCCATTCCCCACCCCTCTGCCTTCAGAGCGGAGGCTGTGCCCTGCCTGGAACCAGTGAGGGCTCTAGAGGGAGACAGAGACCCGCCAGGTGCTGCAGCTCGTCACCTGTGGGACTGGGGCGCCAAGCGGTGTGCCCCTCTCCCGCTCCCCCTCACCCTGCCCCCCAGCACACACACCTCATTATTGTGGGGCACACAGACCTGCGTGCTCACCTTCACTCTTCAAACGCTCAGACTACACGCACGTTCAGAGCCACTCGGGGGGATGTGCTCCCAGGTCACCCGCCCTCTCGCACACTCGATCAGTCACATGGACTCTCACGCCCAGTTCACACACACATGCCACTGGATGACTCACGCACACACACACACACACACACACACACTCCCTGCACTGGCAGCTTCAGCCATGTGCCTCACATATGCAGGCAGCCCGGAGCAGCTGTTTGTGTGGTGGGGCTGATGTAATGTCAAGAAATTTCGTGTTATATTTAAAATGACACCTGTAAAAATAGTCTTCAATTTGTAATTTAAATACTGTAATACTCAATTTTGTGGACTGACAGGAAGTGTCCCAGCGGTTTTGGAGAACAACATTCCTGGGCCCCCCTCCCATGTACTGGGGATGAGGTGGGGACGAGGTGGGGGTGAGGTGGGGACCAGCCTGGGCCTCCTTCCCGAGTGGCCAGCCAGGCTGCCGAACCGGGTTCCCAGTGGCTTCCACGCCCTGAGGAGTGCCTGCACCTGCTGTCCATCCACATGTCCATCTGTCTCCATCCCTGGCTTCTTCCAGCAAGAACACCTCTGTGAGTTTGCCCAGCCGACCAAAGACACAGTTTCTGCCCAGGGGGAGAATGGGAGGCTTTTTTGAGACCATGCATGGTCCCAGCACACAATTTCACTCTCCCAAACCCCTTACCCCACCCCACAGCCTGAAGCCTGCAGTCACAGCCCGCAGGCCTGAGCCCTGAGCCCCGAAGGCTGTCAGCCCAGCACCCTGGAGCCCTATAGCTTCACCTCACAGGACTGCACAGCTGGGTCCTACCTCACGCCTTGGCCCGGGGGGACACAGAACAAGCAGCAGCGGCAGCAGTTCCTGCCCCGCAGAGCAGCAGCCCCACAGAAGGGGGCTGTCCTACAGGCGCCCTATGCTGAGCATGTCCCGAACGAAGCACATGGCTTTTCTCTCAGGCCTGCTCCTCTTGCATTTCCTCCCACTGTGAGTGGTGGCTGTCCCTTGGATCCCCCGGATGACCAGGCCAGAAAACTGGCCATTGTTCTTGACTTTCCCAGCTCCCTCACCCACCCCAACTCCTGAGGTCATTGGTTACCGAGCCCTGTCCCTTCTCTGCTTAAATGTCTCTCCCATCTGATCCTGTCCAGTTCTACTTTAGTCCCAGGCTGGGACCGTTTGCTCTTCATCACTGGTCTCTTTGACTCCAGTTCATTTGCTTTACCATGAGGCAGGGGGACTCTTCTAGAGCAGTGGTGTCCAGTAAAACTTTCTGGGATGATAGAAATGTTCTAGATCTGCACTGGCCAATATGGTAGCCGCTAACCATGGTGGCTATTGGGCACTGGAAATGTGGGTAATGCCACCGAGGCACACTGCATTTTAAATTTTATTTGATTTTAATTAATTTAAATAGTCATGTGTGGATAGTGGCCACCACATTGGATAGTGCTGCGCTAAAGCATGAATCCGACTGCACCATGCCTCTGCCTCCACGCCCTCCCACTGCTCCCAGAAGAAAATGTAAACTCCACAGCACCACCTCTCTCCCTGCCCGGTGTCCAGTCTTCCAGCCCACCGCTTGCCTTTGTTTTCTGTGCTCCAACCTCCCAGGCTCCCTGAAATTTCCTGAACCTGAGCACTGTTCTTTTGCACCCTGTTTGGACTCAGTGTTTCCTCTGCCTGGAAACTCTCCTTCCCATTTGTCCTCCAGATTCAGTGCAGGCCTCACCTATCCCCAGCTCCTGCCCCATTTGCCCCAGGCTGACCCACAGTGCCTGCGGCGGCCCTTAGTGCCCTGCTGTGGTCCTTGGTGCCCTGTGGTGGCCCTTGGTGCCCTGTGGTTTAGTTGCCTGTGTCTGCAGTGCTCTCCCCTCCTCCTGGACGGTGCCTTGGTGAGGTGAGGGCCACCTTCTGCCCACAGCAGTGTCCCTGCACCTGCCGCAGCACCGTGCACGCAGGAGGCACTCAACAAGCATTGGCTGGACCATTAAATGGGAAGATGGGACTGCCAGACACCAGCTGTGGCTTCCTCAGCAATATGTGTCCTGGGAGGCAGGTGAGATGGATGCCAAGCAGGGACGTTTCTGGATTCTTGGGATTTTCTCTCCTGATGCTCTCACTCTGGCAAAAAAGGGTGAAGTCATGATCTTTGATCAATAGCCCACTATTTCCTCTTCCTTTTTTTCCCTGTTTCCCTCCCCCTGCCTTGCACAGGAGACCAGGCTGCACAGACCTGGGCCTTGGACGCCATTCTGGGCTGCAGTTCCAGAGGTGGACATCTGAGGCAACTTGGGTCTCAATGCTCCCCTTTCTTCCCCTGCCCCCACACCACCTGTTGCTCCACCAGTACCACCTTCACCAGGCTCAGCAAGGAGAGCATGTGGCAGGGACTATTTGAAGGTCCTGCTTGCCTGTCCAGTAGTATATGGTGGGACTTTGGCTGTGCCCTCACCGATGTCTTCTGCAGATCCAAAGGTGAATAAGAGAGATGATATTGGTCCTGGAGGTTGGTAGATGGAGCACATGGGGATGCAGGCTGCTGAGCCAAGGTCCCCAGGCTGCAGGCTCTGTAGCTTCTGAGAGTGCAGGGTCCCCTGGGTTGGCTGGGGTTTTTGAACTCCCTGCAGGGTCATGGTATAGTGTGTGTGCTGATGCACCACAGCCCTGGGGTGTGGGCTCTGGCCTCAGACCATGCTGGACGTGTATGCCACCTCTGTCACTGACTGTGTGCACCGCAGCAAGGTCTGTGACCTCCCCGCTCTGCAAAATGAAGATGAGGTGCTCTCGCATCCTTTGGTTCCCATGAATACCTTAGCAGGCCGCAGCTCTGAGCATGGCGCTTGGCTCAGAGGAGGGGCTCAGTATGTGGTAGCTGCTCTTAATGTTCCCAGGATGCCTAACAAAGAGAGAAATCTGAGCTGATACGTTTGGTTTTTATCTGCCTAACCCAAGAGCTCGGCTACTTTCTTCTTCTGAAGACTACAGGAGACAGGAATGGTGGACCCTTTTCCATAGCAAGGTTTACAACCACTTCCAGGTACTGAATGCTGACTCTGCACTGGATACTCTCCTAAAGCCTTTATAGGCATTTTTCTAATCTTTACTGCAAACCTCAAGGAAGATATTAACAGTCTCATTCTACAGGTGTGGAAGCTGGCACAGAGAATTAGAGTCACGTTCCCAATTCTCACGGTCGGTGCGTGGTGGAGCCAGAATTGCAACCCAGGTTCTCCTCTTTGTAAATACAAATATCAGAAAGCCATAAGATGCTGATGACGCTAAGGTGTAGGGCATGCCAGTGTCTAGACAGTACTTCCACATTTTGTTCTTTGGAAGCCCTGTATCACTCCTGAAAAGCGAGTAGGGTGGGATTGTCATTCCTGCTTCACACGTGAAGAATCAAGCTCAGAAGTAAGAGGTTCCCTCATATCGGATTTAGCCTTTTGAAAGTAGTGGGCCACCTCCTGGGTCACTGAAAGTCAGATTCTGTCCAGGAAAATTGGTGGTGACTGGAGGTCAACTCTCTCATTGGCTGTGGGTGCCCGGGGTTCCTTTCTGTCCACCTCTTTGTCCCCTTCTTTTCATAGCACACTCAGTGGGAGAAATGTTTTTTGGACCTTTTCTTTTGGAATTCTGCATTTTTTCCGTATTCACACCAGACCCGGCATCTCTAGAAGTTGGTTTTTCTTGGAAGGGCTGCCTGTGGGAATGGTCTTTTGTTTGTATTTCTCTCTCCCTAGAGGGGTAGGTGGGGGAGCAGAGAGCCAGCAGGTCAAGGGCTCCCCCTTCTCTCCTCCCTTGGCTCCTGTGGCTCTGTAGACAAGGCCCAAGGAGATGAGCTCCGAGGAAAGTTAGGGGCAAGAGGGCTGCCCGTGAGAACTCTGGGCATGTGCTGGCGTTTGGTTCCTTCCGACCTGCAAGACCCATTCTGGGAGCTTCTTGTTTGGGCTACTTTAGGCAAGAAGTAGGGTTCTGGAGGGATCCTCGAGACCCAAATGTTTATGCATGGCTGCACATCAGCATGTGAAGTGTGAATGACAAAGCCTAGAAGTGGCTTCCATCACTGGGAAGCTAGTCATGTGGAAATATCAAAGGGTTTCTTTTCCATCCATTCTTTCTTGAGGGAGGGGATGCATCCTATCCATGGCTACATCCCCAGCCCCTTGTTCAAGGTCTGGTCCATAGAAGGCATTTAATCAATAACTACTATGTGAATGGATTCCCTTAAAAAATTATGGTATAATTACATACTATAAAATATACAGAACTTAAATGTGCAATTCAGTGAGTTTTAACAAATGCCTATACCCATATGTGTTGCAAATACCCCCATCAGGACAGAAGGCATTTTCATCACCTGAGAAAGTTTCCTATTTCCTTTTCTTGTATGCCCTCCTCCCCAAGGAAAAAAACACTGTTTTGAGTACTATCCTCCTAGGTTCATTTTGCTTCATCTTGGAATTCATGGAAAAATTGGATCAAACAACATGAACTCTTTTCCTCCTTCGGCGGTCTGTTCCTTTGCATTGTTGCATACTAGTCCATTGTGTGAGTCTACAGCAATTTGTTTATCCATTTTCCTTTGGGTTGGCCTTTGGGGTTGTTTCTGGTTTGGAATTTTTATGAATAATGCCTCTCACAGTATTCACACATAAGTTTTTCTGGACCTATGTTTTCCTTTCTTTAGAGTAATTACATAGGAATGATATTGCTGGATCATCAGGTAGGTAGATGTATGTTTAACTTTATATGACATTGCCAAACAGTCTTCCATAGTGGTTGTGTTGTTTTCCACTGCCACCAGCGATGTATGAAGGATCCAGTTCTGCATCTTTTCCATTACTTGGTCTTGAGAATCTTGTTAAATTCAGACATTCCACTGGGTATGTGGCTTAACTCTTGTAGTTTTAATTTGCATTTTCCTGATTGTTAATGATGTTGAACATCTTTTTATATGTTTATTGGCTACATAGATTTCTTTTTTGTAAAACACTTAAGTCTTTTCCCAGGCTGTCTTTTGAAAGATGATTTATGGGAATTTAAAAATGTAATCTTGATTCTAGCTCTTTATTGGATATATGTATTGTGAATATTTTCTCATGGATTGTCTTTCCATATTTTATGCCTTTTATTGAGCATAAGTACAACTTCTCAGTTTTTTCTATGGTGCTTTTTGTGTTCTGTCTAGGAAAAATTTACCTACCTCTCCTCTCACCATGCCCCCGGTTCTAAATACATTCTCCTATGTATTTTTTTTCTTTATGGTTTTAGGCTTGTAAAAGTTTTGTGAGTTAATTTTGTCATATGGTCTAATTCGGCATATGGTCAGAAAGTTCACTTTCTGAAGGAGGAATCCTGCAGATAAGCTGATGCATCATTTACAGCCAACAGCTCTGTCAAATGAAATATCCCCGTTAAGTAACTTCTGCTTTCTTAATGGCTTTGATGCTTTCTTCATTCTTGTTTTCTTTTTAAGAACCCATCCAGCCCCACCATCCTGAGATCTGTGTCTTGTTACTGAGGCACATGCTGTATAACCCTGTTTGAGGCCCAACTTGGTTCAGTCCTGATAGAATGCTGGGGGTGCCTGCCTATAACAGAGACCCCACCCCAAAATAGTAAAGGGAGCTGGTTTCTCCACAGATAGCACAGCCATTTCACAGGCAGGACCGCTGACTCTGCAGAGGCCAGTGGAGGGGGCCCAGGTCCAGGAGAGACGGAGGGCAGGGTCTGCTGGATGGAGCTCTTGGCTCAGGACAAGGCTGGAGTCCTCTGCTTCTCTTCTGGGTTTCCATGGATGCACCCCATAGACCCCATGCTGGAGTGTCCCCAGGGAGCCCCAAGTGGGACTCTATCACTCCATCATTGGCAGCAAATCCTCGTGAATCTGGTGGCACCGCAGCTGTGAGAGTCCCACAGCTTAGCATGCCCGGGAAAGGACCATCTGATCATGCTGTTCTTCTTGGAGTCTGAGTGCCCCTTGAAATTAGATTCCCTTTGTTTATTTTCTCATGGTCTTAGAGATGGGTTCCTGCTGACTTAGAGAGAAGCTATGTATCCTGTGGAGGAGGCAGCGAATGGCTGTTTGTTTAATCCAAATTTGGGGAAGTCTTCATGGCCCCGAGTTGTCCTGGGGGCCTGGGCAGAGCTCAGCTCCTTTCTGTTGCTGGAGGCTACTGGCCCTTCAGAGGGCTCAGGACAGGAGGCTGAGTCCTGGGGTACTGGCCAAGGTGATGAGGTGCTGAGGACAGAGCTTGGCCCCACGGCCCAACCTCTGAATCCTCCACTGGGCTAGTCCATGGGTCACCATCCATCATAGGCTCTGTTGGCATGTGGCTGCTGCAGTGTGTCCTCTCAGCCCTTTTTATCATCCCAGCCTCAATCAGGGAGGCCTAGCCTATGTCACCTCTTCCAGAAAGCTGTTCTTGACTCCTTCTGCCCAATTCAATTCTGCAACCACACTCTAGCCTTATTGTATGCCAGTCTTCCTGCCTCTTCTATGTTAACTGCTGGCAGTATCCAACTGTTTTCCCCAGCTGACCTTTTACATTTCTCTGATGAATTAGTGTCCAGTGGGAGCAGGGCCCATGGGGGCAGAGACCATGCCCTGACTGGCGCCTCACAGGAGCCTAAGGACATTCAAGGGCCACCCCAACATAAAGATTTCTGTTGCTTCCAGGTCAGACAGTTCACTCTGTCCTTCCTGTCTCCAATATTCTCTGTGTAGAGGACCCTCTCAGCATTCATGCCCTGGGACACTTGTTTGTCTACAGGTTTCTCTCCTTCTGATAACTTAGGAGCTGATTGAGGACAGAGGCTGCATTTTAAGTCACCCTAGCATCCCTGTATTTAATGAACTGCCAGATAAAACCATATTTCTCAGGCAGAGGAATCAGGCTGCTGAAGTTCTGTTTCAACGGACGAGTCTCAGGACCATACATTATTCTCAGCCAGCCAGTTGGGCTATCAATGAATCCTGCAGGCTGGACCAGTTAGGTAGTACAGAATTTGCTCTTCTGCCTACTAGGGTCTGGCAGAGCTCTGCTTATTTTGAAAAGCATGAAGGAGCTCTTCTATGTGGAACAGAAACAAACGTACCTACCAAAAGCAGCCTCATGAGCCTCGTAAGGCATCCACACCCCCATCTCACTGCCTGGGATATCAGGAACACTGGAGTAGGAGACAGGGTGCAAGTGCCCAGCCTGGTATGTGACACATAACAGGTCCCCTTTGTCTCCGTCTTGAGGAAATAAAATGAGAACATATAGCCATTGCCCCCTGTGAATGATGGTTAAGAATTGAGACAGGCAATGAAGTTTTATCTAGCTTAAAAGAACTGATCTACTAGTAGGGTTTGAAAGGATCTGCAGTTTGTGAATTTCTTCCCTTTATAGCTCTCCATTCTCCCTCCTCTGATCCTATGATGTCTTGTTTGATCCCTGGATACAGGGACGCGTCTAGTGAGCTATCTGGCATTCCCCTGAGGTTCTCTTCCTGAGTTGCCATCAGGCAGGAGCTCTCAGCATAGCCCAGATGTGAGAGGGAAGTGATGGATGTAGGGAGGCAGGAGTGCATGGGGAAAAAGGTGGCATCGAGGTACCTCCAGGGGCATTCTGGTTGGCTCTGGCTCATAGGAGAATAGTGGCCTGGAAGGCCTCCCCGACATGGCTGATGAGGAGCTTCCTAACTTCTGAAGGCCCATTGACCCTGGCTAGTTCTAGGTTGCTCCCCAGGCCCTTGGCAGAGCTGAGCTTGTTCTGGGCTTTCCAGAATGTGCTTCCCTTCAGCTTTCCTGCAGCTCACCAGAGTGTTTGAAGTAGGGAGTGAGGTAAGTTGATACCTGCTGTAGCTCAGGTTCTAGTTGAGCCCTGATTACTCAGGTCTGCTACATGACCGGCTACGTGGCTGACATGCAGGGGGACTGGAGCAGCTTATGATTCCCGGGAGGGGAGAGCTCAGGTCGAGGACCTGGGCCCTGATGGATGATTGTTATTGCAATGTGTATGCAGTTGAATGACATCATGCTATGGAGTGCACAAATTTTTTTTTGTCAGTCTTTTAACACAAGTTTATGTTTTTCAGACCTTAAAACTGCAGGTCATTTTTTACATTTGCTATTGAGAGCAGATGTGACTGATCCCTATCAGGTTCTACTGAAAAATGGTTGGGTTGCAGAAGGTCAAATGCAGAATGCCTCTCAATCTCCATTATTATTTCCTCCACTCAGTGGCCTCAGCAGGAAGCCCGTGCTGGGAAATGGTGGCCTTCTGAAGATTTGCAAGCCTCCTAGCCCCAGCCCCTGACCATTGGTGATCCCCACGCTGTAAGCCACCTCTAGACTCAGCAATCAGCCAGGGGCAGAGACTGGGCTGACCGGCAGTAGGCTGAGCACTTTCTGGGCCTCAGCTTCCCCATCTATACAGTGGGAGTGTGGATTGGGAAATACTGCCAAATACTGTGAGAGACTCATGACGTTGCTAGTTTTTAGTTTTGTAACACTTGGATTCGGAGAGGCTGTGTCTTTGACATTGCAATGTGTTGCTCCAGTGATTTGGGGAAGTTCAAGGAGATACCTCTGTTGAGGCGAGTGCTTGCCCCTTCCTTGCTGCGATGCTCAGCAGGTTAAACCAGTGGGAGGGATAGGTTAGGTGTTCCCTGGAAGAGAGTCACGATGTGGGTCTTCTATGTTCTCATCCATCATTGGGGTCATGCAGCAACTCTTGAGGGCGAGTATGTTTTCACAGGCTTTTATAGGGAAATTTCCATGTCAGACCTGGGAAGAATATACTACTTGCAAAATCAAATTCTCTTATTCTTGGAAGTGTTAGGGGTAAGCGATGGTGGTGGGGGGTGTTGGCTAGGGGTGACCCTAGTTAAAGACCCCCGTTTGGTGTCCATGGTTGTGGTGAACACTGACCTGTGAGAAACTGAGCCCTGGATCCTTATGCAAAGAAGGTGGGAGCGGTCCCAGGGCTCAGAAGATGACCCCCAGGGGGAGTACAGCTCCCAAACAGAAAGACCACATTTGTCTCAGAGCACAGGCAGATCCAGCTTGGTGTGACAGAAGTAACATCAGCTGTTCCCCAACTTGAGCTGCTGTGATGGCAGTGTAACAAGGTGCTTGTGACATTCTGGGGAAGGCCTTTGATTCAGGCAGGATGTATGGTTCTGAGTGAGCCCTGAGTGGGGGTGGGGGGATTACCTTTCTGACCATCAGGGCTTCCGTGCTGCCATGGGAGTTCATTTGTGCATTCAATTACCCACCTATGGACTGACTGATTGATCCCATCCACATGTCCATTTATTTAGTCAGCATTTATAGAGCATGGTCTTGTGTCTTCCTCTCGTTAGTGACATGAAGATGGACAAGACAGCCTCTGCCCTTGAACTCAGAGCTGGCCACCTAAAGCATGCAATGGGAGGTGAGACAGGCAATAAGGGCAATGGGGATGGAGTGAAGCTCCATGCTACACTCCAGAGGGAAGTGTTTGGAATCCACAGGTGTGCAGGGAGAGAAAGCCGGGAAAGGAGTGGGATTGAAAGGTGACAGTTGAAAGACAGGGCCAGCAGGAGGCAGCCAGCTTCTGGGAACTATGGACTTGGAGCACTCTGGGCCTCTCCTGCCTCCCTTGAGTGGTGTCTGTGGTATAATGGGTGGGGCCACCACTGTGCTGTGTCCCTGAAAGGGGAGGGCATTGAGGTGTGCGCGCGCCTGTGCATAGTGGGTGGGACGGCTTGGAGTCCCAAGGCAGCACTTCAGCACTGGGTGTTTGGGAAATACCAAGTGGGTCATGTTAAAGAGATTCTTTATTATTTGGTTCACTTACTTTTGTTTTTAAAGCATATATATTATTTTAAACACAGTTATCCTCCTTTTTGACTTGGGAACATCCTTTTGTCCACAATGCATGTTTTTGGGGACTTGGTGCACAGTGGCTACTCTGAGGTTTGCGGCTTGGGCGAGGCCAGTTGTGCAGCCCAGGGCGGCTGCAGTCTCAGCATGGAGCGATGAACAGAAGCCCCGGAACTCAACCGGGCCTTGTCAGCAGCGACATTAATGGCTGAGCTTTATCTTTTCTCTGACGCTTCAATTTCCATCTCTAAAACTGGGACAGTTGGAGCCACCTCACAGCTTGTTCTCCTTCCAGCTCATGCCAAGGAGTGCTCTTCTTCTAGCACTTTCTATAAATATCTCCGGGGCCATGATTCTGTGACTCAGATGCCACAGCTGTAGAACAATCCTTGTCATACCTTTCCTTCCCTCTGCCTCGTGGGGACAGTGTGGGGACAGGATGAACTCACGGGAAGCACTCTGAGAAGTTACGAGGTCCGGATTGTGTGCTCAGACTGGTGTGCTGGCGGAAGTAACAAGGGGTTCAGCGTTTTGGCAGAAAGCAGGCTCTTCATTTTCCAAGGGACCCTTCCTCAGACACCTCAGGCTGGCCTTGCTTTAAAGAGGAGGCAGCAGATTTAGCAGGGGCTCTGAGTGGAGGAAGGCCAAAGTGAGTCCTTGCTCAGGCCTCATGGGAAATTTGGCAAGCAGTATTAATAAAGGCATCTTTTTATTTTATTTCGTCAATGTAAAATGCCAGGTTACGGCTGGCTAGCGCTTTGTAGCATCAGAGCCAGTTAATCTTCTGAGTCCATATTTTTTATGGGCACTGCGGGAGTTGTCCTGGGTTTTCGTTTCCAGCAGTGGGATATCAGGATTTGTATCCTATGGTCTATCCAAGGAGTAATTCTCCTTTCCTTTGATGTTCCTTGGACATCTTGAGGCACTTAGGGCGCGTTCTCAGGGAAGGTTGGAGGACAGGATTGCAAGGCCCTCATTATGTTATTAAACTAGATCCAGTGAAGGAAGACTGAATTTCTTGAGCAGAAAGCTGCCTTGCTAAGTGGAAGTCTGGTTCAGAAGTCACTTCTTGCCCTGACTTCTTGAACCAAGGACTCTAGTTTATTGCTGTTTGGGCAGAAATAAGATGCTCTGCTGCCCGTATAATTGTTTCACAGTTGGAGGTTAGCATGGATTGTTTTTCCTGACATTTGGAAGTCATACCTTAACAAAATACAGTTTAGATTAAAACAGAACCTCAAAACATTGTCTGTTCATAACCTTGAAATTCACTTAACAAAGCTGCTGTTACTGTGGGATGATGGTAGCAGTCTCCTTCGACGGAGTTCCTTCTCCTGGTCTTGGCTGACCAGCCTGGCCAGCCCAGCCCAGCCAGGGGGTTTTCCTAAGGGCTTCTTCCATCACATAGTTCTGCTCAAAAGACTTCAGGGGCTCCCCAGTGCCTCCAGAGTCAGACCTTCCTACGTAACCCTGCTGAGCCCGTTCAACCCTGTCTACCAGGTGGGGAGCCTCCTGCAGCCCCAGGGGCGCTCTTACTGTTCCCATAACACACGAGGGGCTTCTTAGATTCCCTCATCTCTCTTTTATGCTGTTAAACTCCCAGGCATTTCTTCTCTGTCTCCTCTCATTAATATCGAGGATCATCCAGCTCACTCTCAGTCCAGGACAAGTCCTGGCCCTTTGAAAAAGCCTTCTCTGATCACATCAGCCCAGTGTGCTTCCCGTTACCCATTCCCAATTTTACACTGTCATTATTACAGAGACAACGGGGTATTAGGAACAGTGACACAGCTCTGGGTTTGAAGCTTGCTGTGTGACCTCAGGTGATTTGCTTAACCTCTCTGATTCTCAGTTTCCTCATTTGTACAATGGGGACATACACGTTTACCTCACAAGGTTGCTGTGTGGGTTCATGAGATAATGTAGATAACAACTACCAGCCCATTGGCACTTAGCAGGTGCACTCAGAATGTTAGTTTTTCCCACCTATGGTACATACTTCATTCAAATAATTATGTTTATCTGAGGACCTGCCACCCCTCTGCTCAAGCTCCTAGCTCTTAGAGGGTGGGGACTCATTTCATATCTCCCATGGTGCCTTGCACAGGACAGCTCAAGAGACACTCAGGTTCTTGAGTGGGTGAAGATTATGTGGGAAGAGGCAGTGCCAGGAGACTGTGGCCTCACAGACAAGCCCATGAAGGCTAAGCCGGTGCTGCCCAGGCCTGGCAGCAGTAAAGCTGATGGAATTATTCTGCCTCCTTTTCCTGCCTGGCAGTAAGGGCGGTAAAGGCAGTAAGTCCCCATGGGCCTGAGAGCAGGGACGAGGTAGGCTCCAAAGCATGGCCGACCTGGCGGCTCAGAAAAAATCATGTCCATAGTCAGCCTAACTGAAAGCCTCTAACCAGCTGATCCAACTGTTTTGCCTCCAACAAAACCATCCAAGGACACCAGGGGCTGCATGAGGAACTTTAGCTATTTGCAAAGGGGGGTGTGGCGAGGGGAAGGGGAGCTAGAGGAGCATCTGAAGAGATGCAGGGAGATGGGATGAATGGCCTGGAGGGCCACGGGCCATTCCCGCTCCCAGGGGAGGTGGCTGGGCTGAGGCTCTAGAGGACAGAAAATGAGGAAAAGGCTTGGGGTGGCTGCTTCGGGGGCACCCTGTGGAGCTCGGAGGCACTGGCCCCCCTCAGTGACCTGTATCTTGTCTTCCACGATCTGATCTTGTCCTGACAACCTAGGTGGTCCCTAACCAGGGTGTCATACCCTGCTGGAAGGTCCTGTTTTGATCCTACCCACTTCCTACAGCCTTCCCAGATCCGTCCTACTGAGGTCCTTCCTTGGGCTGTGTTCCTCTCTGAGCCTTTCCTTAAGTTCCCTCCGTGCTTGCACCCTCCACCCCTCCAGCTAATCTCCAGGGCTCAGAGGCAGATAGATGCCAGCCTGGTTGTTTCTGCCTCTGTCATCCTCCTATCTAACAACGGTGATGGAGTGTTTGCTGTGTCTCAGGAACTGCACTAAGTGCTTGACATGGAGTGTCTGATTTAATTCTCCCAAGAAATTCATGAAGCAGGTATAGAATTTCCAGCCCTATTTCATAAATAAGAAAGCTGAGGCCAAGAGGTTGAGCATTTTGCCTCGGGTCATCCAATCTACTGTGAAAAGGAGCGGCATCTGAATCCACTCTGGATCTAGGATTTGTACTCCTACCCACCGTACTATGCTGTCCCTCACCTCGCCCGAGGCACCCGACAAATGGCAGTTATTTTCTGTTACTGCTGCTATTGGAAGGCTTCCAACACGGATGCCAATGATCAGCATGGATATGGAGGATACGCTACTACCTCCTGCAGCACCAAGAGCTACGGCCACCATTGCCACTGTTAGTACAAGGCCTACCACCCTTCCCCCTGGTTAGGCTAGGGCATGACAGCATGTTGCAAGTCTGGGCTCTGGAGCCAGATTGCTTCAGTTTGCATCCTGGCTCTGTGACTGACTACCTGTGCAACACTGGGTAGGTTATTAATCTTGCTGTGCCTCAGTTTCCTCCCTGTAAATGGGGGTAATGATGGCAGGCCTACGTCACAGAGCTGTTGTGAGTTATTACACAGAAGGCACTTGGCGTACCAGCTGGCACACAGAGAGAGCTCTGTGCGACAGCCGCTTTAGCTTCCTTCTCTGTGATGGTGCCTTGTTCGGAGGAGGCTCTCATACATTCTGATTATGGGAGAAGATTCTAGAGTAGTGAGCGATGTGCCTAAGAGACTTGTCTGGGGACTTGGGAACATAGAAGTGAGAGGACAAGGGCTCTTTAAGAAACCACCCCTGAGAAGCAAGCTTGTACCTTGAGCAAGCAGTGCTGAGTTCTGCCTTGCTGGAGAACTCGAAGCCGTTCCTAGAGGCTTGGTGGAGTGCTGGGGTGTGCGTAGGGTCAAAGTCGAGGAGCCACGTCTTGAACATACAAGGAGAGGAAGCACTGGGAAGAGCTGGGAAAGGTGGGGAGGCTCTGGTGTAAGCAGAATGAAGCTCAGGCAGCTGAGTGTGGAGGACGGAGAGGGCGAGGCCTGTCTCTGGGCAGGGGGGTCAGAGGAGGCCTAAGAGGGTTTCCTGAGGGATTCAGGGCTGCAGCATCCCATGTGTGGATGGGAAAGTAGGCCAGGCACAGATCGGACAAAGGCACTCAAATCTGAACTACGAGGTGAGGGTGTGCAAGGACCAGAGTTCCCCTGACTCCCCGGGGAGAGATGAGCTCGGTCTATGAGCCCTTCCAGTGCTTTGCCTGGATCTCTGTTGCCTCTATGGCGGGACCGAGGGCTCTGGCATGTAGCAGACCTGGGTTCTAAATCATAGCTCTTCCAACAGCTGTGTGATCAGAGGGTCTTGGACAACTGCTTACCTTTTCGATCCTGTTTCTTCTGTAAAACAGGACCACAACAAATATTTCATAGTTTTATGAGTATTGAATTACATGATTTTTGTAAAGGGTGTTGCACATGGAAGGCAATAAATTGAAGTTCTTTTCTCCTCCAGTGCTGGTTCTCAAGGTGTGGTCCCCATGCTGGTGGTATGGGCATCACTTGGGAACCTGTCAGCCATGACATCCTCGGACTACAGCCCAGACTTACTGAATCGAAACTCCAGGGTGGGGCCCGGCAGTCTGGGCTTTGACAAGATCCTGAAGGTCGAGAACCACTGATGTGATACAGATGCAGGGTGAGGGAGAGAACTCTACATGGGGCTGGTACCCAGCCGGGGCTCAGCACCTGCCAGCTCCCCTTCTTCCCTTCTACCTGGGCAAGAGTGTTCCCCGAAGAGGTTAATGCTACTGCAGGTGAAAGGGCCTTGCTCCCCTGGAGGATAGACACATTATGACCGCTTCATTTGATTAAAAGGGGATGTTGATCATTAGTTATGACCCAAATTTCTTCTCTCCCCAGCAATCACTCAAAGTGTTCCCAGATGCGCAGGGAGCTGTGGGTTACCTGTGAACACAGCCTCCCTTTATAATTAGGATGCTCATGTGAACGAATGGAGGCTTTCAGAGAAGTCTAGCGGCCTCCCGGCCCACGCTTTGCCCTCCATTTGATGGAGGGAATGATTGAAGGCAAACATATGCATTCCAGATTGGACCCGAAGATCTGGGCCGGGAGGCGGCCTGCTTCCAGCGGCAGTGAGGGGGTGGGGGGAGCTCTGTGAACACTGGTCGTTCCTGTGGGGCTAATTACTGACTTTTAGAGGCAAGTGGCCGCCCCAGTTTCCGGGAGCACACTTGTCGGTGACTGCAAAATTAAGAGGAACGGGGAGCCTTAGTGGGGAGCAAGCAGAAGGAAGACCGAATGCAAATAGCTTGAATACTTTCCCCTAAGGACACTGGGCAACAGTCTTCAGGTCAAATGTTCAGCTCTGGGTGCAAAGGGCACTGGCACGGAGGCGGGCAGGGGCAGGCAGGCAGAGCTGGCTCCTGCTCCCGGGAGGGAGATGGAAGAAACCGGCCTGCCTGAGGCATGTTTGGGTGGTTTTAAAGGATTACTGCCCCACTTGCCCTAAGGTGGAAACGAAGGAGCTTTGCTCCCAGCTCTGGCTGCAGACAGGAACCTTTCCTCTGCAAAGGGCTGGGATGGGCCTCCTGAGGCCTCTGATGATGTGATGATGTTTAAAGGAAATTCGCTGATGCTGGGAGCTAGCCAGAGCTCCACTGGGCAGGATGCGAGGCAGGGTTTGGGCAGCCCTGACCAGGAGCCTGAAGGTGGTCAGGCCACTGGGGCACCAAGGGCTTAAGGGCTCTACTTGACTGAGCTGTGAGGTGGAAGGCAGGAGGCCGGCCCCTGGGCTCTCACTGAAGGCTGGGGTTACAACAGCCACTGCTTGCTGGGAGCTAATGTGTCCTGAGCCTTCTGTGCTGCCTGTTTAAGTGAAGACAGCAGCTGTTCTCTGAACTGTGGGGTGAGGGCTGAGAGCCTGACACTCTTAGTGGAGGGAGCCCTGGGGGAAACATGAGCCGGTGAAGGAGGAGATGAGGAGCCTAACGTGCAGGGAGGGCAAGGGGAACATTAACCTTGTGTGCATAGCTCATCTAAGCTGTGGGGCTCAGAAAGTTCCAGAAATCTGGTTTGAAGAAAGCTTAAAAACAGAACAGGGGAATGTGAAGCCATGACCTGGGAGTCAAGGGCCCTAGATTCTAACCCAGTTCTGCCATTAACTAGCTGTGTGACCTTGAAGAAATTCATGCTGCTTCTGGGCCTCACTGCTTCATCTGCAGATTCAGGGAGGGGAATGAATGTACTTAAGGACCCATTTGAAAAGTCTGGCTCTGGGCCTACACAATGGCAGTAGAGAAAAGGGAACTGGGGAAGGGAGTTCAGGGGAAGACTCCAGGGGAAGGAGGAAAGACCCTCCAAAATAAATACATTCAACACACAGAAATCTGTTGCATTCCTATGCACTAATGATGAACTAGCAGAAAGAGAAATCAGGAAAACAATTCCATTCACAATTGCATCAAAAAGAATAAAATACTTAGGAATAAACCTAACCAAGGAAGTGAAAGACCTATACCCTGAAAACTACAAGACACTCTTAACAGAAATTAAAGAGGACACTAACAAATGGAAATTCATCCCATGCTCTTGGGTGGGAAGAATTAATATTGTCAAAATAGCCATCCTGCCTAAATCAATCTATAGATTCAATGCAATCCCTATCAAAATACCAACAGCACTCTTCAATGAGCTGAAACAAATCGTTCTAAAATTCATATGGAATCACAAAAGACCCTAAATAGCCAAAGCAATCCTAAGAAGGAAGAATAAAGCAGGAGGGATCTCGCTTCCCAACTTAAAGCTCTACTACCAAGCCACAGTAATCAAGATAATTTGGTACTGGCACAAGAACAGACCCATAGACCAGTGGAACAGAATAGAGAGTCCAGATATAAACCCAAGCATATATGGTCAATTAATATATGATAAAGGAGCCATGGATATACAATGAAGAAGTGACAGCCTCTTCAACAGCTGGTGTTGGCAAAACTGGACAGCTACATGTAAGAGAATGAAACTGGATTACTGTCTAACTCCATACATAAAATTAAACTTGAAATGAATCAAAGACCTGAATGTAAGTCATGAAACCACAAAATTCGTAGAAGAAAACATAGGCAAAACTCTCTTGAATATAAACATGAGTAACTTCTTCATATCTCTCTGGGCAAGGGAAACAAAAGCACAAATGAACAAGTGGGACTATATCAAACTAAAAGCTTCTGTACAGCAAAGGACATCATCAGAAGAACAAAAAGGCATCCTACAGTATGGGAGAATATATTCATAAATGACGTATCCGATAAGGGGTTGACATCCAAAATACACAAAGAGCTCACGCATCTCAACAAACAAAAAGCAAATTATCCAATTAAAAAATGGGCAGAGGATCTGAACAGACACTTCTCCAAAGAAGAAATTCAGATGGCCAACAGGCACATGAAAAGATGCTCCACATCGCTAATCGTCAGAGAAATGCAGATTAAAACCACAATGAGGTATCACTTCACACCAGTGAGGATGGCCAACATCCAAAAGACAAACAACAACAAATGTTGGTGAGGATGTGGAGAAAGGGGAACCCTCTGCTGGTGGGAATGTAAACTAGTTCAACCATTGTGGAAAGCAGTATGGAGGTTCCTCAAAAAACTCAAAATAGAAATACCATTTGACCCAGGAATCCCACTCCTAGGAATTTACACTAAGAATTCAGGAGCCCAGTTTGAAAAAGACATATGCACCCTTATGTTTATCACAGCATTATTTACAATAGCCAAGATATGGAAGCCACCTAAGTGTCCATCAGTAGATGAATGGATAAAGAAGATGTGGTACATATACACAGTGGAATATTATTCAGCCATAAGAAGAAAACAAATCCTATCATTTGCAACAACATGGATGGAGCCAGAGGGTATTATGCTCAGTGAAATAAGCCAGGTGGAGAAAGACAAGTCCAAAATGATTTCCCTCATTTGTGGAGTATAACAGTGAAGCAGAACTGAAGGAACAAAACAGCAGCAGACTCACAGAACCCAAGAATGGACTAACAGTTACCAAAGGGAAAGGGACTGGGTAGGATGGGTGGGAAGGGAGGGATAATGGAAATAAGGAGCATTATGATTAGCACACATAATATGGTGGTGGGGGCACGGGGAAGGCAGTATAGCACAGAGAAGACAAGTAGTGATTCTATAGCATCTTACTACGCTGATGGGCAGTGACTGTAATGGGGTATGTGGTGGGGACTTGATAATGGGGGCAATCTAGTAACCACAATGTTGCTTATGTAATTGTATATTAATGATACCAAAATAAATAAATACATACATGCATACATACATTCAATACTGAACCAAACCTCTGACCCGGTTTTGTGTCGCAGAGAAACTCTCCCTCTTCTTCCATAATCTGCTGGAGGAGGCAGGTGGGCATTAAAGAAGTAAAGATGTTGGAAGTCTCCTATTGCTGCTCTGACAAATTACCACGAACTTGGTGGTTGCAAACAACACAAATGAATTATCTTATAGTTCTGGAGGGTGGCCATCCGTGTGGGTTTCCCTGGGCTACTGTCCAGGTGTGGGCAGAGCTGTGCTCCTCCAGGAGGCCCAGGGGAGAATCTGATTCCTTGCCTTTTCCAGTTTCGAGAGGCTGCCCAGCTTTTAGTGCAAGGCCCGTTCCTCCTCCTTCAAAGCCAGCAAAAGGGGATGAGACTTTCTCACGTAGCGTCACTCTATCACTGACACGTCTGCCTCCCTCTTCCACATTTCAGGATGCTTGTGGTTACACTGGCCCACCTGGATAATCCAGGCTAGTCTCCCTATTTTAAGGTTAGTTGATCAAGTAGCATCGTTCCATTTGCAATCTCAATTCTCCTTTGCCATGTAATGTAACACAGGAACAACTTTCAGGAATTAGGCCACGGGCATCTTTGGGAACTGTTCATCTGCCTGATGCAGATGCTAATTTGCAAAGAGCAATGCCAGTGCAGACTGCCCCTCGGCTCCAGAGAGAGTGGTCTCATTCCTAAAAGTGGCTCCTGGGCAGCCTTCTGACTTGGGCTATTCTCCCTGCCCTGACTCGGGCCCAGGGCCTTCTCTAGGGTCTCTCCTCCCTGCAGGTGGGGTTGTCACTACATTGCTGAGCACCCCAGGCCTTTGTACATGCCCAGGGCTATTGACAACTAGAAAGCAAACTTTCCAGGATGAAGGAGAGCTTTCATTCAGCCGTTACCTGTGTTTGGGGGAAGGGTGAAGGTGGGGAGGTCCAACTTGCAGGTGAACCCACTTTATTCATTGCACAAAGAGATATTCATAATGGACTCATTGAAATCTGTTAACTCTTTCCCTGCAGTGTGAGGCTTAACTCCCTTTAAAATGTCAACAACTTGAAAACAAGGGTCTCTGATCTGCTTACCCAGGGCCTTTCCTCAGCAAAATTTATTGTCTGAGAGATGCCATAAAAGGTTTTGCAGACTCTGGACTCCCTCCTGCTTCTGAGGCCCTTTTCTTGAGTCCTTTTCTTAAGAATTTCACTTTCAGGCTCTTAACTTTTCTTCTGCGTGGCTAATTTCTCTCTGAGCTTCATTGTACGATAGCAGCTTCACATAAATAGGAGCTTCAATAAGTTTCTGCAGTAATTTGGCTTTCTCTTCACCTAATAAAAGTATCAGATGTTCCTAATGGGGCGGTGGCTGCTTTCTCACAGTCCCAGGGGTCCTGAGCTGGCTGAGAGCTGAAAGAATGTCATCCATCATTCACTGCTTGGGAGGAGCTTGTCACCGAGTCTCCCCACTAAGGGCTGGGACTCCAGCTCAAAAGGCTGGCATACTTTTCCCATGCTTTCAGTGGTATTCCCTTCATAGACCTCTTAGCTGTTGGAGGAAGCCCATTTTTATACAGCTAGATTCATTTGATCATTCCTTTTAACCTAAATAAAAAAAAAACCAGCATGTCATATTGCAATGGGGAAGAATATTTCTCTTTAGGAAAAGAAATTAAACTGCTTATGAGACCCTGGGACCCTTGATCTGATTCTGAGGGACTCTGAGCTTTGCACTTTAACCTTCTGGTTAGTTTGCTGGCATGGGTTGTGTCCAAGGTGTGGTTCTTGGGTCAAGGATGTTCCAAGTGGTGGCCCCCCCCACTATCCTGCCAAACTGTTAAATGAAGGGATCTTCTCTCCAACAATTCTGCAATTTTGCTCCCACTTAAACACAGACTGGGCCTATTCTTAAGTCAGGAGTTAGTTCTATTGGCCGGCAGCTCCATCCAATAGAAATATAATGTGAGCCACATATGTTTTAAAATTTTCTAGCAGCCCCGTTAAAAAAATAAAAAGAAACAGGTGAACTTAATTTCAATATATTTTGTTTAACCCAGTTATATCCAAAATATTATCATGTTGACATGTAATCTGTACAAAAACATTAACGAGACATTTTGCATTCTTTCTTTGTACTCTCAGTCTTTAAAATCCAGTGTGTGTGTGTTACACTTAGAGCACATTTAAATTCAGATGCTAAATTTTCCTTGGCAATACTTGGTCTGTATTCAGAGTTCATAAAATTGAGTGTTGAAAAAGTAAATTCACATACCTTAATTGTTCCAAATATTCTTAAAAGTTTTCCAATAACTGACTTGAGTATCAGTCTTGAATTTTGAATTAATTAAAATGACGTAAAATTAGAAGTCCAGCCCCTCAGTCACAATAGCGAGGATTCCAGTGCCACCTGGCCACATGTGGCTGGTGACTGGACTGATCAGCGCAGATCTAGGGAACCACCCTACGGACCCTAAAGCAAACATGTGGTTTGGGGCTGGGAGGCTGAGGCTGTGGGCAGGGGTACAAAAAGCCCTCCCCTCTGTAGCAGCCGCAGCACCAATTCCAAGTTTGTGTTTTCATTCTTTTTTATACAATCATTAATTCATACATTCAATAAAATTAGGTACTGGTGACTGGTGTTAACTGACACACCATGGTTATTGTGCTGAGGGAAGCAGAGGAGTCTTAGTTTACTGAGCCATGGGAGGGGGATAGACAATATGTAGGCCAACAAATAAGCAGGATCGTTGCAGACAGCAATGTTTGCAATGAAGAAGATAAGAGATATTAAGGAGAAATATAACTCAGTCTGTGGGCAGATGGAGTGGAAACTTCTAGAATACAATTTGGGAAGCCTCCTGAGGATGGGCCACTGGCATCTAGACTAAAGGTAAATGAAGATCTGAGGGCATGATCATGCTAGTTGGAGAGGATTCGTTCACAGGTCCTGAGGGCTTGAAAAACAGGGGGCCCTGTGGCTGGAGCCCAGCAAGCTTCTCAGCAGGACATACGGGTACAGGCGGCTAATGCATTCAGCCAAAGGTGAGCTGTCCAAGGCATGCTTCTAGCCATGAGGATTGGCACGGGGTGGAGTCTACATGCTCAGGCTCCGGATGTGGACTGCTTATGTTCAGATCCCAGCCCGCCCACTCGCTGTGTGTCCTTGGCTATGACTTAGCCCTTCTGTGTCTCTGTTTTCACATCTGTAAGATGGGGATATGAACCCTAAATACCAGGTTGCTGTAAAGATTAAGTGTGTTATTACATGTAAACGTCTGGCAAATTCGAAGTTCTTGAAAGTATGAGCTGTCATTACAGTTCATTCATCAGACGTGTTCCGAGTGCCAGCCAGGCCAGCCTGGTGGTAGGCACTCACAGATCTGGAATGGAGAGGGGTACATAAGAGAGTTAGTGGAGGTCGAGGTTTCACTACTTGTGCACTGTGAGCTGAGAGGGGGCCCCCTAGGGGGTGTCTAGACTCTAGGCAGGAAGCTGCTGTCTGAGTTCATGACTCAGAAGGTCCACGGAGCAGGTGTGACAGAGGCTGGCTGGGTAGGAGGACCGGCTCCCCTTGGCCTGAAGGCCCAGGCCCAGCCCCTGAGCCCATCCAGTTCCTCCCATCACTTGTTTGTTGACAGGTTATCATGGCAACAGGGGAGGCACAGAAAAAGTCAATTATCAGCACAGAATAAAATGGAACAATTTAGATTTTGGTTTCAATTAATTAAAATTCTGTCTCTGGTGTTTCTCCCAGGTCCTGGTTGTTTTCTTCAGCTTTGGGGGACCTCCTGCCTCAGGGAATAAGATGACTTAAAAATAAACTCACCGCTGAGCTTCAGAAAAACAGTGATTTCTTCTTCCTACGTAGAATCTGCAACTAAGGAAGACCCAGTCTCCTGGGAACTGGGGGATTAGAGGGCCTTGCGGTTCAGCCACTGTTCATGCAGGGCCTGATGGGGGGGGGGGCTGTGAAGAGCACACAGTGTCATCACCACTTTTTTTTAAAACCCCAATCAAGGCCCTTCAGCGTTCAACATTAGGTTGTGCGTTCAGAATGTCCCAGAGATTAGGAAGGAGGCCTGGTGAAGAGTTTTTTCCAAGATGTTAATTACGAGTGCATGTGACACTCAGAACTTTGATCAGGTGCCCAGCCAAGCACGAGACTCGGTCCAGCCCTGGAGCTCACCCCAGCTCTGTGGCTTGGGAGGAAGCTGAATGTGCACACAGGTTCAGAAACAAGAGTGCTGGTCTGAGCAGAAGCAGAGACCCCACCTCATACATGCGGGGATGTAGCTGGCTCATTTGTTCACTTACTCATTTGTTAAACAAGTATCTATGTTTGAATGCCTACTGCCTGCTCGGCACTGCTTAGGCCCTTGAGATAGAGCAGGAAGCAAGAGACGAAGCTTCCCGTCCTCCATGGGTTCAGTGTTTCAGTTGGTGGAATGACAGGATACATAGGCAACGTGCACAGTTACATATTGATATGGGCCCTGGTGGAAAATACAAGGTGGTCACTGGGGTGTGTTGGGTGTGTGTATGGGGTTTAATTTTAGATAGGATAGCCAGAGATGTCCTCACTGAGAAGCAGACATTTGAATAAAGACCCAAAGGAAGAGAGTGAGCGAGCCATGGAGATCTTTGAGGGAAGAACATCGCCGAAAGGGAGAGCAGCAGGTGCACAGGCATCACAGCAGGACATGTCTAGGGTTCAAGGAATAGCAAAGAAGAGAAAGTAGCTCGAGGGGCATGAGCCAGAGGTGACTCAGAGAGACAAAAATTGGGGCACAGTGCGGTGAGATACGGATCATTTGGGCTATAGAGATGTTAAGTTTGAATGAATGAAATGGAGGCCCCTGAGCAAAGGGATGACATGATCTGCCCCGAATCACTCTTAAAGGATCACTTCGGCAGATGCAGGGAGCCCAGTCAGCAGGTGTGCTGGTCCAGTGGGAGATGAAGGTTGCCCACTCCGGGGTGGTTAGCAGAAGTGGTGGGAAGCCATCAGTCTGGACATAATTTGAAGGTCAAGCTGACACTATTTGTTGTTGGATTAGATGCTGTGTGTGGGAGGAAGGAGTTCAGGATGACTCCAGGACTTCTGGCTTGTGTATCATTCAGGGTTCTACAGAGAAACAGAACCGGTAAGATGGGAAGGAATTCACTCCTGGGATTAGGGAGACTCCCAGATCCAAAGCCCGCAGGTGGGCTGTTAGGCTGAAGCCCAGGGCAGAGTTGGTGCTGCGGGTCACATCTGAAGGCTGTCTGCTGGCAGAATTCCCTCTTGCCTGGGGCAGGTCAGTCTTTTTTCTATTCATCTGATTGGATGAGGGCCCCTCACTTTAGGGAGGGTAATCTGCTTTACTCAAAGTTTGCTAGTTTAAATATTAATCTCACCCAAAACACACCCTCACAGAAACATCCAGAATGGTGTTTGACCCTATGTCTGGGCACTGTGACCCAGCCGTGCTGACACATAAAAGACCCTCACAGCTTGGCAGCTAGAGGAGTGGTGTTGCTGAGAAGGGGACTTGGGTCTGGATTTCAGCAGTGAGGACCAGGCAGGGGGTAGATATTTGCCTCAGAGATTGCACTTAAAGCTATGAGGAAGGATGAGGTCACTGAGGGAGGAGGCGTGGAAGAAAAGCTTCTTGTGGGCTACCTTCTTGTTGGGAAGTCAGTGCCCCAGGTCCCCCTGCTTGGCCAGCACAAGCTGTGCTGTTTCAGCCTCTGGGCTGCCTGTGTCCCTTGAGCTCCGCCAGAGAGATGGAGGCTGGAGGGGACGAGTTAGTAGAACCACTAGTGGGGGTGGGAGGAAGACCTCTGAGAACCTGCCCTCCAGTCTAAAATGTTTCAGGCCTCGGCTCTGAGATGTGGCTGGTGGTTCTCAGTCTTGTTTACTCATTACCTCGACACCCTCCTACTGAATAGCTGCTCTGCTTCACATTCACCATCTCCCAGGGACACACACGCATCAGGCACCGTCTGGTGGGGCAGACACCGAGATGTGAGGGAAATGGCAAATGCAAGTGGGGAAAGCAGGGGAAGGGTGGCTTGCTTGGTGACTTCTGGCTCGGGACCCAGTTCCTTCCTTGCAGCCAGGATCTTCCTCAGCTGCGGCCCCCTGTGTCACTGCCTCTTTTCCTCGCTGTGGGTGTTCTGCCCCAGGCGCTTGGACTCACCTGCCCGCCTCGCCTCTTGGCCCTTGGCCCATGTGCTCCTATACGGCCTGCTTGGATTGTCACACATCAGGCCCAGCCCATGCCAGCGGGGCCACGGCAGAGATCCTTCCTCACCATCGGGAGATGTCCTTTCCCCTTCCCTTTGTACAGACATTAAACTCCTGAAATCTACCCCGAGTCAGTAATAATGAAAAGGCTTGACTTGGACTAGACCCTGGCGTGGAGTAACATCTTTGGGAGGAAACTGGAAAGTTCTATCATGTTTCAAGATCCTTGGGAGCTGAAGTATGGACAGGGCTTGGCGTGGAGACTTAGAGATGCTCTGGCCCCATCTCAGGTGCTGCCCTCCCTGGCAATCATGCCTCTGCTCCTCTGGTCCGAAGCAGGCAAAGCTGGCAGGTTTGGCACCACATTCAAATGCTCTCTCCCACGGCTGTGCCGAGCCCCACATGGTCCAGGCTTCTTTACCCCCCAGTGCCCGTGCCCTCCCTCCTGGCCTGGATTGTAATCTTGCTCACATTTCAAGGGTAATTTCATCCATCTGGCCCTGATTCCTGCATCTCAAGTGTGCCTAGTGGAAACTCAGGTGCCAAGATTTCCCCTTGCACTGTTCCAAGCAGACCCCTAGTGGGTTCCACACCAGAGGGTCCCCTGGATTTTCTGGGTGAGAGGCTTCCTGCTCACTGGTGCACACAGTGGCCTCAGAGAAGTCGAGGCAGGCTCTAATTGCTGGGGAATGCTGTAGCCTGGAAGAGGTTCCCAGTCAGAGAGAGTGGGACTCCAGCACTGAGTATGAGCCTGTGAGTCACAGGGGGGCCAAGCAGGTAACATGGCACAGAGGGAATGGGCTGGGAGAGCAGGCTGGCTTATGCTTGGCTTCGTTATTGGCATGATGGCCCTTCTTCTGGCCCTTCCTGCTGGTCTTTGCACTTGGTCCTTTGCTCTAGTCCCCTGGAGCGGGGGATCTACACAGAGGCAGAAACTGGAGTGGGTATGGGGGAGAGGGAGGAAGGAGAGACCCAGCACTTCAGGCCCAGCCCAAATGCCAGGATTTCCCTGTTGCCAGAGAGGCTGCTGCAGGCCCTAGCTGGTGGGGTGGGCCCTTGTTGTGTGTGGTCTCCTAGACAAGCCTCTCTCCCTGCCACCCCCGTATCCTCCTTCAGTGAGCAGCTATGGGCAACTCAGTAGTGACCTGGGGCTCAGGTGGAGCATTCGTAGCCACGGCCCCAGGCGTTCTGGACTCCCCTTTGTCAGTGACACTGGGCCCGACCACCTGTTCCTCATTATTCCTTCACCAACCAGGGCCCACTGTGGCCGGGGGCCCAGGGAACCTCAGAGCTCTGGGAGGCCCTGAGTGCTCAGATGACATACTCCTCTGGTGGCAGAGACACAGGCCAGGTGGGGACTCATATGACAGCACATCTGGAGTGACAGGATGAGGCTCTGAGATACCAAAAGATCTTCGAGTAAAGTTCACTGGGACCAGCTGGAGGGGTGGTGCATCTGAATGACAGCGAAGCATGCATCAGAAAAGCTTCAGTTTGGTTAAGGGGTTAAGAACATTGTGCACTTGATGTGGGTCTGAGGGTGGTTTCCTAAACAGGACGGTGATCAAGGAGGGAGCATGGTTTTCGTGACATGAAGAGAATTTAAAGTGATATACTTTGCAAATGTTTGTGTTGGCTTAAAAATGCTGCTTTTTCTTTGTTGTTGGATATTGTCTGCTGGCTTGTTTACACATTTGGAAAAAATAGCACATTAAGTTGTTTCTGTGTCCACTGTGCAAAGTTTGCATTCGGATCTAACTTTGGATTAATGCTGATAGGCTTTGGCAGAGTCGGTCTACCTGTGTACAAATGACGGATATACTGATTAGCATGGTTCAGTGTGGTCAGTAAATAGACCCTCCATTCTCCACTCTGACCCCCAGCCCCATATGCTACCCATACATATTGGTGATGTACTTTGTCCACCCCCTGTCCCCCAGTCCTGGTTAATTTGTTCTGCAACATAATAAAAGTAAGGACTGCTGTCCTTTAAATGGCAGATATAGACTTCTATATTAATAATTCTCAGTGGTTTTCTGGCAGCCATCCTGTATAATTCGTTCTTGTGGACTGGTGGGAATGTTGTAGGGAATAGGGGCTCCACACATTGCATTTGTCATGTTATCCATTGTACCCCAAATACCCTGCATCTGCTGGGATGCAAATTCTGTAGAGTCAATGCTCCAGGAGAGAGTGTGACTCTCCTCACAGGCTTCAGCTTCAATTTATCCTGGAACTTGGTCCGAGATGTGCTCCTCCTTAGGTCCTGGGCTCCAGTCAGCTCCTGGGTGGCAGGTTTCGGATTTCTTATGTTTGAGATGCCCGTTAGGCGGTCGTGGCCAGATGCCAAGTAGGTAGTTACATCTGTAAGTCTAGCAGAGGTAGATTTAAAACTGGCATATGTGTAGTTTCTAAAGCCCTAAGGGATTATTTAAAATCACCCAGGGAGAGTATAGGGACAGAAAAAAAGGAGGTGAGTTGCTGAGCTCAGGACGCTCCTATCCAGAGCAATTAGTTGGAAATGACAGCAGCCAGCTAAGGCGCCCGAGGAGGGTGTGTGAAGCAGGGGGAAATCCAGGGGAGCGTGGTGTCTAGGCCACGCCGAGAAGGGCCGAGTGTTAGATTTCTAGAGCTGCCATAACAGAGTGCTACAAACTGGGGCTTAAGCAACAGAAGTTACTGTCTCCCAGCTCTGGAGGCCGGAAGTCCAAGGTCAGGGGGTCAGCTTCTGAGGCTGGTGAGGGGGAGTCAGTTCCAGGGCCCTCCCCTGGCTCATGGTGGTCTGCGGGGGATTTTTGGCATGTAGGAGAGCCACCTGGACCTCTGCCTTCATCTTCATGTGGGGTTCTTCCTGTGCGCACACCTATTGCCAAACTTCCCCTTTTTATAAGGACACCAGGCATATTGGATTAGGGGCCCGCCCTGCTCCAGTATGACCTCAGCTAAGTAATATCATGTGCAATGACCCTATTTCCAAATAAGGGCCCATTCTGAGAGGGACTGGGGGTTAGGACTTCAACGTATGAATCTGGGGTGGGGCACCATTCAACCCGTAGCAGGAGGTTTCAAGAAGGCAGCAGTCACTGTGACAAATCTTGCAGACACATCAAGCAAAATGAAGACAGTGAAGTCATCCTTGAGTTTTGCAACCTGTGGCTTGACGAGAGCAGATTTAATGGCGAGGCAGAGGCCCGGAGGCACACAGCCACGCATGTCCTCTTCTCTCTCCTGTGCACATTTTGCTGCCACCAAGACCTCTCTCAAGCTCTGATAGAAGAGTCACTTAGAGACTGAAAAGAAGTTACTTGCTAAAGAGAGGCAGCATAGAGCTACTTAATGTGCAATGGCATTATCAGTGGCTTTTATCTTAAGTCTGATGTTTCAGGTGCTGGGAATTTGAACATAATGCCACAGAGTGCCAAGTTGGGATGGCATTTGTTGGGTTTGAGCAATAGTCTTGTTGCATCTCATAAGATTATACTGCTGATGGGGGCTTTGCAGGTGTCAGTAGGAGCCAGAGGAAGTAGGCATTAAGGTTTTCAAGGAATCCTTACAGTTCTAACATCCCCTCTTCTCTGTTAGAGCCAGCTTTCACTGGATCGCTGTGCATTGCCTACAGAATGCCAGAGACTGGTCTTGCAACAGTGTCCCTAGGAACCCCACGCTGACCCCCTTTATAGTCATTCTAGCTTCCACTTCCAAGTCACACAGCACAGTTCACCTGTGACACTCATCCTGCGTCCCCCAACTTTTCTTTCACAATTCTTTTTGGTCCTCTCTGATAGACCCATTGTTCTGGAATTTTCCTTTTTTAATGAATGAAATTGGCTTTCACAAGCCACTCGCTCTCCGTTGTGAGAAGAGTAAGTGCCTGCTCCTCTCTCCTGGCGTTGAAGCTGTGCTGTCCTTGGAGAATTCGCTCTCATTGCAGCAGGTGGGGGGTGGTGTAGAGGAGCCCTGCAGGCCTCTCTCTCCTGCCTCAGAGACCACTCCGCAGTGACTGCAGTGAGCATACAAAGGCCCCTGTCTGCACTGACACCATCTTCCCCTCTTGCTCTGGAGTTAGAGTGCCCTCCCACCCCCTAGAGAGGCCCTCTGGTTCCCCTGCTGCTTCTGCCCACAGGGTGTGGCCTCCATCTCCAGGAACATACTCTCCAGTCCCCGGGAGGGAGGCTCCAGAGAAACAGGCCAGGGCGGCCTTCTGGGACTAACCAAACTCACCTCCTCCCTCTCCCCTGATGACGCTGGGGGACAGGAGGCTCCGGGAGCCTTTACAAGCCTGTGGCAAATCCACAAGCCACGGAAACACCCACCTGGGGAAATGGGTGGCTATCTATTTGCAGCTGAGTATTTTCTCTACACATTTATTTATTTATTGTTACTTTTCAACCCTGAGCTCCCTAAGGCTGCAGTGCTGGGGCAGCAATTGTGACCTTTGTCCCCTCAGGTCCTGGCCGCTGGGGGTGCAGCCATCATTGTAGCCCATCTCTGGCAGCTGGAGAAACCAGAAGCGGAGCAGGGCAGGGCCAGGAGAGCAGAACAGTCCTCAGACTCCAGGGACAGGACAGCCCGCGAGTGCAGCCCCTCCACCTGGTACTTCTGGCGAGGGCAGCCTGCTGGGCGCCTCTGGGGAAGAAATGGAGCCCAGTGAGCTTCTCGCACCTTGGGATGACCAGACTCCCTTTCTGCTTGGGCGGCATTCCCCAGAGCAAGGCAGATTGGTACTGCACTGAGCCAGGGAAGCCGGGGAAGCCATGAGGCCTGCTCAGTGCTGTTGCCATGGTGAGCCGAACCGAGACTCCAGACTGGGGATGGCCACCCGCTAAACGAGAGCAGACCCTGCGCCCAGCTGTGGATTGGCTGCTCCCGTGCTGGTGGCGGTTGCGGACTCTACAATCCAATGCCTGGCTTAGGGTGTTGGCTTCATTAAAGAAGCTTTTAAACTGGGGGCGGGGAATTGGCCCATCCTGGCAACAGAGGAGAGCGGTCCTCACAGAGTCAAGAGTCCATATAGAAGTTTCCTTGCTCTGCCCTTATGAAAGAGAGACCGTTGTCTTGTCCATGGGCCCATCTGCTTTAAACTCTTTTAAAGGAACTGAAAGTCATCATTCACTTAAAAACATTTAAAAAACTGACGGGAAAAGAAACTCTTCCAAATGTGGTGAGAGGCTGTCTGTCTTGCTGACTGGATGTTTATGTCTTGTGGTGTGAACAAGAAATATGATCACAAAGGCCCAAACCATTTCCTCGGCTAGTGGGTACCTGCCTTTTCTGCCAGCCAGGGCACCCTGCATGTGATGTTTTGACCTTATCTTGTGTTTGACCTCAGAATCCCCCTCTTCCCCTTTGGACTCTCCCAGCAGCCTGAACTTGCCTACATTTCCCTCCTGGGAGACTCCAGCTCAGCTCACTGGACTGGATTGGGGGGATTCCTATGGTACATGGGTGGGAACTGGCCAAGGTCGGGGGGATGGGGTGCGGTCTGGGGCTTGAGCTGTATCTCCTCGGTCCTGGCTCCAGGCCTGGCGCGTGGCAGGTGTTCAGAATACTTGTTCAAGTGAGTGGAATGAACCACAGAAGCCAGGTTAGGATAGATGAAGTCTCCCTGGCCGTGACCTGGATCCCTAGGGAGGCTCTGTGGTAAATTAGATGGTGCCCATTTATCACAAAGATGCTTGTCAGGACATCTGCAGCACTGGAAGGAGACAGAGGGTAGAAGGAGATGCGGTGGAAGAAAGAGGTGAGCCCAGGGTCACTAGATGTGGCTGAAGAATATGAGAGTGAGGACTATAGTGGGTCTGTTAGGGTAAATCTGGAGGAAGGCAGAGGTGGAGTTAAGTGTGAGCTCTGTTTCTTCCCACCTCTGGACCTGGTATGTTGCTTAATCTTTCTGCACCTTGCATTAGCCATGTCTATAACAGGACTGATGATCAAGACCTTTCTTACCCCAAAAGTTGGATGCAGAGCTCGACATGAGCACAAGAATGTTTGTGACCCTTCCATGCTGAGCAGGGCTTGGGATGGGAGCAGTCTCATCTCCTTGATCATGGACTATACAAATCTATGGTCGGCCCACTAAGGTGTGGCCCTCTCTCCTGAGCTTCCTGGGCACCAGTTTCCTCCTCTTCTGATGGCTCTTCTCTTCTCATTCCTGACCTTTTCTCGGTCTTTCACCCAAGAGCTACAGTTACAACGATTGGTTATTGCTTCCCCAGGCCCTTGCAGCGTTCCTGTGGGGGATGCTGCTCCCTGGGGCAAAGGCGGGAAGGAGGCCACAGTGGCTAGGTTGAGTCGTGGTCCCTCCTGCTGGCAGCAGGGATGCTGGTGTTTCAACACGTGTCAGGTGGGTTTGATTCCAGAAGGGGCACGTCAGGGCAGTGGGACAAGTTTGGATAAATCAGAACCAGCCTAAATTTGAGTTCTTTCTTACACCAAACAATGGAGCTTCTCTTCTTCTGTCTCTTCTAAGTTTCTTGTCTGGCTGCTCACCAGGGCTGGAGCAACCCGGCTAGAGCGAAGCCTCCTCATTCTCCCTCTCTCCGGACAACAGGTCCTCTCAGAGGGCCGCCTAGGGTGAACAGGTGCAACGTGGAGAAGCAGTTCCCGCCTGTGGATGCTGAGTGCACGCGCCATCATTTCTGAGATTTCAGAGCAGAAACCATTTGGAAAGTTGTGATTTCTGCATGTCTCCTTCTCTCCCTCCACCTCCCCCAGAGCAGCTTTGCAGCTTCATGACCTAGGTTTCCCAGAGATTTGGACAGAGGGGATTAGAGAGGACAGTGAGCTTAAAAGCCAGCAGCTGAGGGGTGCGGGTCAGATTTGTCCCTATAGACTTGATAAAGCCCAAACGTGCTAAGGAGAACAAATGCTTTGGTCATGCGTGCTGACCATGGGGCTCCAGGCCATAATCTAGATTTTTGTTTTCATAGTTTTGCACTTTTATAGTCTATTTTTGAAGATTAATACATTTGCAAGATGATTGACTTGATTTTTGCCTAATCCAATGAGTGTTACAGAAAGCTTGCTGTGACTATAAATGTAAATCTTAAAAGGGGATACTTAATAATAGAGGGCTGAAATTTAACCCTGTATTTAAAAAAAAAATCACCAAATCTATTTGAAACAAAGTCAATTCATGTTATGGTGAAATTGTGGGGGCTTTCAGATTTCTCCTTTCTAACCACATTTCTGACTGCAAAAAATACCAGTTTCCTTTTCCACAGTCCTTGTACTCCAAAATGTTTTTTTTATCCATTAGTTTTAAATATTGGGATACTACTGGTTTTGTATGTATTTTTTTTCTTTCTTTGAAACAACAGTACATATAATAGAGGTACAATCCGTTGGATTTTTGTTTTTGTATTTCATTCCATTTTGATTTATTTTAATTGTTGATACTTAAGTTGTCAGACATTACTTGTTTTATTTATGATATATTTCAGCTTAAAGTTATGTTATTATATGTGGATATAAATATAGATTTGGTGTTTTGCAAAAAAAAAATTGTTTAACCCTTGCATTTCTTAACTGCAGAGTTATTTCTGAAAAGCACTTTCTCAGGAGAGCAAGGCCACAGAGCAGCTCATGTCAAACACAAATCGACCCCTCCTCCTTGTCATGCCCTGGGGCTGCAGAGATAGCAGAGCCTTGGATTCATTCTTCAGCAAGTGATACCAATAAGTAGACAAGTTATTTCCACATGGTGATCTTTTCAGTAGGAGAAAGAGGCAGGCCCAGGAATGCGGCAGGACAGAGGCAATACACTTCTCTGGGTTCCCGGAGGAGGCAGAGAAAGAACTGTGGCTGATGAGTTAGCATTGACGGAAAAGGGAGGAGCAGTGAGAGGAGTATACCAGGATATCAGCTATGCTGGTTTGCTAGGGAATGAAAGGTTTCCCGAGACACGGGACTTTCAGTATTATAACAGGGATAGTTCTGAGCAAACTGGAATGATTGGTCATGCTGGGTAGTGAAAGGGCCAGGACTTTTAAAAGTTGGAAAGATGTGGGTTTGCATCCCTGCTCTGCTACTTAAAAGCTGTGTGACCGGGCATAAATTGTTTAACCACTCTGAACCCTAATTTCCTTCTCTACAACATGATGATATATATATAGGACTTTGCCTAGCCCAGTGGTATCAGTAACAGGTAGTTATTTGGGTGGAAAAAACAGCATCTTCCAATGCCAGGCAGAATATGGTTGGAGCAGAGTATGAAGAGGGGTGTGGCAAGAGGTTGGCTGGAGATAGAAGCAGGAGCCAGATTGTGAAGGGTCTGAATAGCATCCTAAGGAATTTAGATTTTTTCCCCTTAGGACAACAGTTAATCACTGAATTAATTTTAGAACATGAGTAAGGCAATCAGACTCTTGCCTTAGACAGGTTGTCCTGGAAGCAGCGGGGAGAGTAGCTTAGGAGTTGACTGTGGAGGGGGCACGGAGGGTAAGGATGATGTAGTGAAGTGCTGGGAACGGGGAGTTATATTCTGAGAAAAACAGGAAAGCTAAGTTGAGAATTCCGGAGGAGGCCACCAGCCAGCTCAGAGTCAGGCTGCGAGCGCCAGAGGCTAAAAGGGACGAGAACCATCTTCTGAGGTTGGGCGCTGTCAGGGACTGTAGCTACATACCGGGCTGGCCTGGCAGGTTATCTGATACCTGGGAGCCTGCGTGAGGATGACCTCATGAGCGGCTTAGGATATTTGGTTCCTCTGGCTAATAGGCAGGTCCTTCCTCGCTTCTCTCCATCTTCTTCCTTGGCTTCATCCTGTGTGGGAGGCTTCTTGCCAGTGCTTTGACGTCTCATCATTTCCATGGTGATGGAACAATGCTGTCCTAAACACATGACCTCACTGTGTGGTTATGCAAAAGAGTGCGCGGGAAGGGGAGCTTTTGGGGATTGATGAGTCTGGTTGGGATAGGAAGCCCTCTGGACCAGATGCCTCTGCAGCAGGTCCCCAGGCTCCGGGAGAGGATGGACTAGCCCTGCAGTTGAAATAATTTGGACTAGACCACCCCAGCCTCCTTTACAATTTGGAACTGAGAAGGGCTTTCTGTAGATAACAATAATGAGAAGAATTTGACTGACTTCATATAAATAAGTTGTAATTTTTGTAAGTAAACAGTTCAAACAAATGAAAAGGCAGAAGACAAATTTGGAAAATTATATGCAGTGAATATAATGCAGAGTTATTATCCTCAATATGTAAGGAGATAGAAGGAGATTCAAAAAATTACAGTAACTAAGGAAAAAATGCTACTAGAAAATGTGACAAAGGAGAAAACATACAAAGGAGAAAAGACTCATTCATTCATTCATCCTTACAATAAATTCATTGTGCACTTACTGTGTTGCAGGCACTGTTTGAGATACTAGAGATACAGCAAACAAAACAGACAAAAATCTCTGTTCTCATGGAGTTTCAACACTTTCTGCTATTTTTCTATATCTATATCTGTCTATATATATCTGTATTTTCTGTATCTTCTTCTAATTAGCTTTTTTACATTAATTTAATTCCAAATAAACTCTTTATTCATTTGGAATTATTTTCCCATAAAACTGAATTGAGAATTATTCTCCCCTTCAAAAGTAAACCACTTACCTTAACCATTAATTAATTAATCCTTCCTCTTCTGAATAGTTCTATACTATTTTTATCATTGTGGCATCAGGCCATGTCAGATACCCTCGGCTTTACGTGGTTGGGAAGGATTGTGACGAAGCTAATTTGGACACCGTATTGGTTGTTCTCCCCATGAGATGGCACTCACAGTCTTATTGTTTAATTTCTTACCTTAATGAATCATTGGTGATTTTGAACAGGCACAGAACAAAGAGAACTTGTGTTTCACAATTTCCAAAGCTGATTTCAAGTATTATCATCATGTTGCATGTTCTATCATGTCTCTAACGCCTCTGTGTATGCCTCTTTCTGGGACATTAGATCTTCACACATGGACATGGCCTGTGGGGACTGTTCTCCTGTGTTCTCTAACATGGCCAGAGTGAGGACTGCAGGATCTGTCTGTTTGAGTAAGTCCTGCAAGCCTTGCCCTTCCCCTCCTGTCTTTTATAACTCTTCTTTTTAAAAAATATTTTTGGGAGAATTTGAACAAAATTCAGCTGCCCCTTGAAAACATGGTATTTCTTCAAGTCTGTTTTTAGGTTTCCCAGTAAAATTTTAAAAATGTTTTTAATAGAACTTGCTTGTGTCCTCAAGATTATTTTTGTTTATTATTATTATTTTATTGTTCATTTAAATTGAATCATTTTTCCCATTGTGTTTTCGGTTTACTATTAACTAGTTATTTCTGGTATGTAGGTAACCTGTTGATTTGTGTATTTTTAACTTGTAATGGCTCACCTTACTAAATTGTTACTAGTTTGGGTAGTTGTTCTCTTAGGACTTATTATTTTTTTTTGTAGAGTATAGTGTCTTTTGCAAATAGTGACAATTTTATCTCCTGGGTTTTTAAAAATATCATATTTTTGTTTCATGTTATCGGCTAGAAATAGAAAATGTATAACCATGATTGCGATAGAAGTCATACTTGCCATGATTTTAGGGGACATGACCTATTATTTCATCATGAAGAGGATGCTCATTACAGGTGTAAGTTCATGCTTTCTAGTTTGCTAAGTTATTTTTCTTTTTTAATTCCTGAAAAGTATAAAAAATATATCTTTAGAATCTCTTATGGCTTTGTTTCTGAGACTTACTGATGTGGACTAGAGTACACTTCCAAATCTTAAGTCATGATTACATTCCAGGAATAAATACAGAATTAGTCATATTGAATTATTCTTTTAATATCTCCTGGATTTAATTTATTGGGTTATTATTTGGGATTTTTTTATTGAGATTTGTACTCATAAATAAGATTGATCTGTATTGGATATGTATGTATATGTGTGTGTAGGTGTCTATGTGTATACACACACAAAGCATTACATATATAACATACATGTATTTGTATATTTGTCAAGTTGTAGTATTATGTTGGCCTTATGAAAGGAATTGGGAAGCTTTCCATCTTTTTCTATTCTAGAGCATTCTGAAATAGCTCATCCGTAAAACTGTCTGAGCTCATAGCTTTTGCAGAGATAATTCTTCCACAATTTTTTTCAGTTTATTTCACAGTTAATGGTATATTTGGAGAATATTCTTCGTGGGTCAATTTTGGTAACTTTTATCTTCCTAGAAAATTGTCGATTTCATCAAGATGTTCACAGTAACGAACATAGCTATTCCTCCTTAGCACTGGGATGGATCTAATCAAGTGTACCCTGATTTCCCCTGGAGCAACTGAGGCAGCCAAGACATTTCAAAAGACATGGATTTTACTAGAAGAGAGCAACAGGGAAGAGCATAGAGAAGTCAAGATGCCACATCCCCCACAGCACGTTTTCCCGATTCACAGTTTGGATCGCTAACATTTACCTTCTAGTCCTAAAAGGCTGGCAGTTTTTTAGACACCTTGCCTGAGTTTTTTAAGTCTCTGGTTCTAGGTGGGCTCCAACCAGAAGATTCCATTTTAATACAGGAACTCCCTCCTTGACATCTTGACATTCTTGTGGCCAGGGCTGCATGTGCCACAGGCAGACTGAGCCTGTCCTCAGTCCTCTTTCCTTCTTTCCTTGTCACTGGTCTTCGGCATGAGGGCAGAACAGCAGGGAAGGCTTTGTTCCCAGCACCGATCCAGTCCTGTTACCAGCCACTTAGCTGCATAAGAAGTATGGTGGCTGGAATGCTGCTGCTTTCACAGCAAAGGAAAGTGATAACATATTTATAAAGTCAACTACTGCTTCATCCCTAAGAAAACAAATCTCGACTGAAAACATTGTAAAAATATTTCCACCCATTGTAAAAGTTTATATACAAAGGAGGGAAGTACTGCAGATTATTAGGATAAACCAGTAGTGTCCGGCAGACAAACAATTCTACTTCATGCTGACCTCTTCCAAAGTGAATCTTTATCAGTCAAATACTGGTTCACACCTCCTCCATTTGCAGAGATGGGAGATAGTGGTGTTCTAGAGTTAGGCTGAAAATGCTGACTGAAATGGAAGTTTTGCTCAGGAACCAGCAGAGAGAGAGTTGCGCTATGGGCCCGGGGATCTAGAGCCCATATGGGCAGCCCAGGTTGCTGGGAATCCACAGAAAACCCTCATAAAGGCCAAGTTCCAGCAGCTGACAAGTGTTACCATCCTGTCACAGACGTCTCGTTAGGAGGGGTCCACTCTTGGTGCCAGCAGGAGAGCCTGGAGGTATTTCTTCCCCTATTAATTCATAAATACTGGCTATAAACATTCAGGGATCCTAGGAGATGTGAAGACTTCAGATAGTTCAGCAACCATGTTCAGACCCCAGATCACTGCTGGGCAGCGCTTGCCATGGCCAGAGCTCGACCTCAAAGAGGGAGCTTGGTCTTCTCACTCACTTCAGGGACTCCTCGTGGAGAGGACTGCATCTTCTCTTTCTACCGCCTCTCCTCTTGGTGGACATTTGTTGATGTTCCGTACTGTGGACAAAGTCCCAAGCCAGCCTTGGGCCTCAAATTCAATCCAGAAACCTTAAAGACAATCTGCCCATGGGGTTGCTCCCTCCCTGGAATGACTGCTCGTCTCTGTGCCCCACCTATCCTTCAGTGGCTGGCTCAAGTTCCAGCCTGTCCCGAAAGCTGCCTCCGATCACCTAGTCGAAAGGGAGCTCTTCCTTCCTTAACTTTCCAGAGCACTGACTTTATGCAAGATCTCTGGATCTCATTCAACAAATAGACTTAGTAAATGTTGAGATGGTGATCAAAAACGGAATCAAGATGGCCACTTCTGAAGGCCTCCTGACTTTCCGTAAGAAGTTTTGGGGTTCAGGAGCTAGTCTAGACCACAACAACTCCTCCTTCTGCCATAAGCTTCCTTTCACACTCCCTCGAGGGGCTCCGGGTGATATCAAGCTGACTTCTGGTGCCAGCCGAGGCAGTCCCATTCTGCAGGCTCAGGGTTCCTGCGGGCGCATCTGGGGTCTACGGGGCAGAGCCAGGCAGTCAGGGGCCGTGTGCTTGCGTGTCCCATTCAGCTCGCAGCATGCAGGGCGGGCTTCCGAGGGGAATTGTCTGTATTTGTTCGACTCATGCAGTTCAGTGCAGCTCAACCTGGTTCTAGGGCTCAGTGTTTTATGGTCAAAGTAGGCCTGGGTGGAAACTCAGCCCACTGCCTCCCGTATATCTTCAGTCAGTCCCTATCACGGGGCCTCAGAGGTTTGCCCACCTGAAAAATAGGGGCCTGGGACCCAGTCACCAGAGGCTCTTTCCACTTTGATATTCTGTGACTCGTATTTGGACTCACTGGGTAAAGGGACAAAACATGTGTTAGTCTAGCTAGGGCGGCCATGACAGTACCACAGCCTGCGGGGACTTTAACAGAAATCTATCTACTCACAGTGTTGGAGGCTAGAAGTTGGAGGTCAAGTGTTGACAGGGTCAGTGTCTTTCTGAGACCCTCTCCTTGGCTTGCTGGTAGCCGCCTTCTTGTTGTGTCTCACGTCTTTCCTTTGTACACATGCATGTCTGTGTCCAAATGTCCTCTTCTTTGAAGGATACCAGTTAGGTTGGATTAGGGCTCACCCATGTGACCTCATTTTAATGTAATTACTTCTTTAAAGAACCTCTATTCAAATACAGTCATGTTCTTGGGGACTGGGAGTTAGGGCTTCAGCATATGAATTTTGGGGAGACACAGTTTAGCCCATGGCCCTAGGAAAGGAGGGCCAGTGTTATGTAATGAAAACTCTGGTTTGAGGAAATGTTTTTATCCATTTCAAGAATTAGTAGCAAGTAGCAGCTTGAACTAGGCTTTTAAAAAAAAGAAATATTTTTAATTGAAGCATAGTTGATATTCAGTATTATATTAGTTTCAAGTGATTCAACAATTATATACATTATTAAACCCTCACCCCGATTAGTTTAGTTGCCATTGAAGTGCCATATGGGATTCTTTCAGGGCCTTCTTTAATGAACATGGGATTGGTCTGGGAAGGGCAAATCGACATTTCTGTGCACAAAGATAAGGTGGGGCACTGAAAGGTAAGCTGAGGTATGAGTTGGCCTGCCCCTGAGTCTGGGGCTGAAGATGTGTCCAGGCCAGTGTGGTGCATGAGGATGAAGAAACAAAATAAGGCAGATTGTGGGAGGTCTTACACTGTAGGTGATGGAGTTTAGCCTTTTCCAGTAAGAAGCAAAGAGACGAGTGGGTCAGGGTGAATATGTATTTCCCTTTCTGGCAGGGGAGACTATAAAGGCAGAGCCTGGGTGAGTAGATGCCCTGGACCTCCTCCAGATGAATTCCTAGGACTTTGGTGGGGGCCAGGGCAATGATGGTGACTCCTCTGAAGTCCTTTTGCTTTTGCAATCTTTATCCTTTGTCTATCTGTAAAATTTGGCCTTTGAAGTAGGTCTGATAGGGAAGTGTCTGTATGGGAGCTGGGCCCCTAGAGATGGTCTAGGCCAACATCTCATCTTAGGGAGGGGAAAGCCGATGTTCAGAGAACTAAGCATTTAGGTCCCCATTTAGGCTGTGCAGATATGAAGAAACTAAGATGGGAATTCAGGCCTCCTGACCCGGGGTCTGGGACTTCGGCATCACTGTAACAGGAGTAAAGAGCAGGGGAAGGCGGGCCGCCAGGGCAGGTTGGATTCATTCTGCAGTCAGCGCACTTTGTGTGATGTTCTCGTGCTGTTGAATGTGGAGACCGACTGCAGGGCTCCTGTGCCCCACAGCCCCCACCCCTCCTCAGTATATCCAGTGGAGTGAACTGGGTCCAGCCTTCCGGGGCAGCTGGTGAGGAGCACACCCCTTAGGACAGGCAGAGCTGCCTCCTAGCGGCGGCTTCTTATGGGCCCCTGCCCGTCCCCAGGCCTCACTCATCCCACTCTAGGAGTATGCAAGGTCACCTCAACACCACTGGGGTCACAGGGCTGCCAACTGCAGGGGAGAGGGGTGGGGTGGGCTTGGGCTGGCACTTTGCTTTTCCCAGAAGACCATAACCAACTGAGTGGATGCAAAAATGAGAGGCTCTAATGTAGCTGCTGGAGAACAGACATGTCCTGCCTTCACCAGGCTGCACATGGCAGGTGGCGGGGCCTGGATGCTGCCTTCGGTAGAACCGGGCTCCACCATCATGGGCTGATTGATGGCCAAGGAGTCAAGCTTGTCAAACTCCATTTATGCCATTGAGTGAAGAGGCATAATCACACCCAAGCTGGGGATCAGCTCCAAGAACTATGGCCAGCGCCCCCTGGTGGCCATCACTGAACTCAGTGCATGTGTGTATGAGAGAGAGAAGGTAGATTCACGGATTCACACACTGAGAGGAGAGAGGGGGGGACCTTTGCCTGAGTATCAGCTTCCCCAGGACATCAGAGGATTGACTGTCCACTGAGGGGATTGACAGGGACTCGGCGAAGGTCTAAAGCAGGTCAAAACTTAGGATTTCTCTCCCTGAATCTTAGCATGTGTCTTTGGTGATAGTGATGAAGTTCAGGGTGAGCACAGACCCAAGCGCTAATTTTATGTGTTTTGCTTCAGTGACACACTCTCTCCATCACGGGGTGGGCTGCAGTATGCCGGCAGACTCAGACACGTGGCCCATCGAAGGCCCCCGGCAGCTGGAGCCCATGTGGCTTGGAGGCAGATGTGGGACGGGCATGCTCAGCCAGCCAGGGAGGGCATGTGGCTGCCTGGCTGGCCCAGCTGGAAACTTCATTGGCAGGAAAGGGATTTTAATGTGGCCAAAGTATGTGTGTCGTTGCGCTGAGAACTGAGTCAAAGGCATTACAGATCCAAACCATCATTTGACAGTTATTAGTTCTTTCGTTATTTTTTGGTGTCCATTCATCTACTTAATGATGTAGTAACTGCTTCAGGTTTAATTGATTACAAATAGTTTTATGTTTTGTTTATATAAGAAGTACAAACCAGCTAGAGGGCTAATTGAATCCTGGAGTCTTAACATGTCAGAGCTGGGAGTGCTCTCAGGGACTGTCTGGTCTCATTTCCCCTGATTGATGTATCAGGGGTTGGGGCCTAGAACAGATAGCTGACTGACCCAGTGAGGCCACAGGTGGAACTCAGGTCCCCCACCTCTGCCTATACTGGACTTTGCGAGAACTCTGTGTATAGCCAGGTGTAGACCTGAGGTCCCATCAGCAAGCCATGATGGCTGATTCATGGCCAGCAACCAGAGGCAGTGGATTCTCTGGGCAAAGGTTCCCCAAACAGTGGCAATCAGCTACCATCCTATCACATGTGCAAGAAGCTTTACAGTTTAACGTGCCAACATGCACGTACCATCTTCTCTTACCTTGCCAAGACCCTGTGCTGTAAAGGTTAGCCCCATTGTATGGAAGTGGAGACTCACGTGCCTGGAGGTCATTCATCAAGGGCTCCTGAACGTCCCTGTTTTCTCCAGATCGATCATCTCTCCATGAATTCCCCTCCCTTTCCCTTCATCTACCCCAGCTATCTTTCCAGGGCCCTCCTCCCCTGCTCTGTGCTCTCCGTTCCCCTGCCGATTCTAGCACAACCACCTTGACCTGGAGTGATGAGGGTCAAGAAAGACAACCACTGCAGGGGCAGCAGATCTAGTTTCTTCTCATGCTTCCCAACCAGACAAGTCATGAGCTTGGGCAGACAAGACTGTCATTCATATTATCCTTTTGTTTCCTCACTGGCTTCTCTTAAAAATAAAAGCTTGAGCCTTTCCTCTACCCTACTGGCCCTCATGCTACCCCATTCCTTTTCTGACATCCCCCAAAATATTTAAAAGAGAAGTCTACATCTTCTGCCTTCAAGATGTCATTCCTTAATGCCTTGCAGTCCAGTTCTCGCTCTCAGAAGCCAAGCTTGAGCGTCACTGACGTCCCCTTGTTTGCCGGACTCAACAGTTCCTAGTCCCCATCCTCCCTGCACCAGTAACCACCACCTTCCTTCTAGAAACTCCTCCATTACTGTATCAGTCTGGAAAAGCTAGGCTGTGCTGTGGTTACAAATGGTTCCAGGGGTTGATTTCTCTTCATGAGCTTTGGTTCTGTCCCATGTCCTCTTGCACTCCTGGGTCTCAAGAGCAACCTCTGCTGGAACATGTATGGTCACCGTAGCACAGGAAGGAGAGCTCTCATATGTCTCTCATCAGCTTTAGATACCTGGCTTGAAAGAGATGCGCCATTTGGAACTTAAAGGCCGGAAAACGCTGTATATTGCTACTAGCTGCAAAGGGGAGTCAGTAATTCCAGTGCCACCAGGGTTCTGGAAGGGAGGCAGGACAATCTGATGAACAGCACTCAGGACTCCTACTTCACAGCTACCCTGACTTCCTTGTTTGCCTCCTTTCCCGGCCACTCAGCCTTCTCTCAACTCTTTTAAATGTAACATTCTCCAGTACGCTCAATCACATCCTGCAGATTTTTTCTTCTTCATCTATTCCAATCCTTATGCTACATCTCTCTTTGCAAACATCTCCCAAATATGTTTTCCCACCCTCCTTCTTTCCTGACTTCCAGTCTAAACTTCAGACCTGTATAAAACCAGACTCTTCATCCTTTTCACCCAGTCAGTGCCTTCAGCCTGTTCTCCTGTTTCAGGAATGCTGGAGGCCTGGCCTAGTGCCTCTACTGCCTCTGCCTTCCCACTGACCTTCTTGTACCCCAAATGGAACTCTTGATTTTACCCTCTTTTTCATAACTGTGCTTCTGTGTGACAATTGGAGTTTAAAGTCCCAACTGTGTTCCATCAGCAGAAACCTCGGAAGGCAATAAGTAGAGCCACTTAGCTCTAACAGGCTGAGCCCAAGGAGTGGGTGAGGCCTGGGAAGGTGAGTGGATCCAAGGAGCTCTTGGCATGTCTGGGGCTTGGTAACGCACTCTTTTCCCTCCTCATGAAGGCCTGGTTCAGTTATGCCTGAGCAGCTGGGGAGCATTGCCGCAGATGCTTGCTGCAGCCCTCGTGCCCTGGTGGTCCCTGGGTCAGCCTGTCTGCTATTGTATTGGCCATGCAGAGCCTGGCCAGGTGGTCCTTGGGCCCTGGCTGCGTGGGAGGTGTGAAGCCCACATCCCAGGCCTGGCTGGCCCCTGCCTTGTGGGTGCCAGCTTTTGACTGGGATACCCCAGGAGCCTGGATCTGTAAACTGAGGTTTCTGGGCCTGGGCTGAAGGAAGAGAGAAGCCCTCTGATTATTGGTGAGTTTTGTAATTCAGTTCTTCACACTTGTTGGCCCTCCTGCTCATGAGGACAGGTGCAGGGGTGAGACAGAATGGCTTCCGCAGAGGACCAGAAAGAGCAGGCTGTTCTGCTGTGTGGTGGCCAGGTCGTGGGACTGCTGGCCAAGTGATGGGGACCAAAGGCAGGAGGAAGACCACTGGGAGGAGGAGACCTGTCTGCCTTGAATCTGCAGGGCTCTTAAGTGAGGAGCCTGTTTCCAGCCTCATTTACAGGGGTGTTCTGCTTCTGTAACTATAGGAGGGCTTAGGAGGACTTGTTTGCTTTGGCTGGAACACTTTGTTTCTCTCCAGCCTCCTCACCACCGAGCTCCCCATGCTCACTCTGTCCCAGTCCCAGTTGGCCTGCTGCTTCTCATGGGTGCCCAGCATGTTCTGCCTCAGGGCCTTTGCTGTGGCTGTTCCTTTGCCTGGAACACTGTTCCCTCTCTGTCCGTGTGGCTAACTCCTCACTTTCTCCAAGAGTTTGTTCCGATGTTACCTTTCCAATGAGGTGTACCCCATCCACTCATAGCACCCCTACCCCCGTAACACATTTGATCCCCCAATCCTGATAACTTTTTCTTTTATTCATTTGCACTTATTTACTACTTTGTAAGATACTACATACATTGTACAACATATTTATTAGGATTATTATTATTATTTTTATTAAGGTATCATTGATATACAGCCTTATGAAGGTTTCACACAAGCAACATTGTGGTTACTACATTCACCCGTATTATCGAGTCCCCCCCACAATACCCCATTGCAGTCCCTGTCCATCAGCATAGTAAGATGCTATAGAGTCACTACCTGTCTTCTCTGTGCTACACTGTCTTCCCCATGACTCCCCTACATTATGTGTGCTAATCATAACACACCTTAATCCCCTTCTCCCTCCCTCCCCACCCGCCCTCTGCCACCCCTCCCCTTTGGTACCCGCCAGTCCCTTCTTGGAGTTTGTGAGTCTGCTGCTGTTGTTTTAGTTTTGTTTTGTTGTTATGCTCCACAAATGAGGGAAATCATCTGATACTTGTCTTTCTCCACCTGGCTTGTTTCACTTAGCATAATACCCTCAAGCTCCATCCATGTTGTTGCAAATGGAAGGATTTGTTTTCTTCTTATGGCTGAATAATATTCCATTGTGTATATGTACCACCTCTTCTTTATCCATTCATCTACTGATGGACACTTAGGTTGCTTCTATATCTTGGCTATTGTAAATAGTGTTGCAATAAACATAGGGCTGCACATGTCTTTTGAATCTGGGATCTCATTTTCTTTGGGAAAATTCCTAGGAGTGGGATTCCCGGGTCAAACGGTATTTCTATTTTTAGTTTTTTGAGGAACCTCCATATTGCTTTCCACAATGGTTGAACTAGCTTACATTCCCACCAGCAGTGTAGGAGGGTTCCCTTTTCTCTGCATCCTTGCCAGCATTTGTTGTTCCTAGTCTTTTGGATGTTGGCCATCCTAACTCATGTGAGGTGATATCTCATTGTGGTTTTACTTTGCAATTTCCTGATAATTAGTGGAGCACCTTTTCATGTGTCTGTTGGCTATCTGAATTTCTTCTTTAAAGAAGTGTCTGTTCATATCCTCTGCCCATTTTTAAATCTGGTTATTTGCTTTTTGGGTGTTGAGGCATGTGAGTCCTTTATATATTTTGGATGTTAACCCCTTGTTGGATATGTCGTTTACGAATATATTCTCCCATACTACAGGATGCCTTTTTGTTCTACTGATGGTGTCCTTTGCTGTACAGAAGCTTTTTAGTTCGATATAGTCCCATTTGCTCATTTTTGCTTTTGTTTCCCTTGCCCGAGCAGATGTGTTCAGGAAAAAGTTGCTCATGTTTATATTCAAGAGATTTTAACCTATGTTTTCTTCTAAGTCTTATGGTTTTATGATTTGCATTCAGGTCTTTGATATATTTTGAGTTTACTTCTGTGTATGGAGTTAGACAATAATCCATTTTTATTCTCTTACATGTAGCTGTCCAGTTCTGCCAACACAAGTTGTTGAAGAGGCTGTCATTTCCCCATTGTATATTAATGGTTCCTTTACTATATATTAATGGACCATATATGTTTGGGTTTTTATCAGGGCTGTCTGTTCTGTTCCATTGATTTATGGGTCTGTTTTTGTGCCAGTACCAAATTGTCCTGATTACTGTGGCTTTGTAGTAGAGCTTGAAGTTGGGGAGTGTAATCCCCCAAGCTTTATTCTTCCTTCTCACAGTTGCTTTGACTATTTGGGGTTTTCTGTGGTTCCATATGAATTTTAGAATTATTTGTTCTAGTTTGCTGAAGGATACTGTTGGTTTTTTGATAGGGATTGCATTGAATCTGTAGATTGTTTTAGGCAGGATGGCCATTTTGACAATATTAATTCTTTCTATTCATGAGCACGGGATGTATTTCCGTTTATTGGTGTCTTCTTTAATTTCTCTCATGAGTGTCTTGTAGTTTTCAGGGTATAGGTCTTTCACCTCCTTGGTTACCTTTATTCCTAGGTATTTTATTCTTTTTGATGCAGTTGTAAATGGAATTGTTTTTCTGATTTCTCTTTCTGCTAGTTCATTGTTAGTATATAGGAATGCAACAGATTTCTGTGTATTAATTTTGTATCCTGAAACTTTGCTAAACTCAGTTATTCTAGGAGTTTTGGGTTAGATTCTTTAGGGTATTTTTAGGTACAATATCATGTCATCTGCAAACAGGGACAGTTTAACTTCTTTCTTATCAATCTCAATGCCTTTTATTTCTTTGTGTTGTCTGATTGCCATGGCTAGGACCTCCAGAACTATGTTGAATAGAAGTGGGGAGAGTGGGCATCCTTGTCTTGTTCCCAATCTTAGAGGAAAAATTTTCAGCTTCTCGCTGTTAAGTGTAATGTTGGCTGTGGGTTTATCATATATGGTCTTTATTATGTTGAGGTACTTGCCCTCTATACCCATTTTGTTGAGAGTTTTTATCATGAATTGATGTTGAATTTTGTTGAATACTTTTTCAGCATCTATGGAGATGATCATGTGATTTTTGTCCTTCTTTTTGTGGATGTGGTGGATGATGTTGATGGATTTTCAAATATTATAACATCCTTGCATCTGTGGAATAAATCCTACTTGATCATGATGAATGATCTTTTTGATATATTTTTTAATTCAGTTTTCTAATATTTTGTTGAGTATTTTTGCATCTATGTTCATCAGGGATATTGGTCTGTAATTTTCTTTTTTTGTGGTGTCTTTGGCTGGTTTTAGTATTAAAGTGATGCTGGTCTCACAGAATGAGTTTAGAAGTATTCCTTCCTCTTCTACTTTTTGGTAAACTTTAGGGAGTATGGGTATTAGGTCTTCCATAAAAGTTTGATAAAATTCAGTGGTAAAGCCATCTGGTCCAGGGGTTTTGTTCATAGGTAGCTTTTTTGATTACCAATTCAATTTCATTGCTGGTAATTGGTCTGTTTAGATTTTCTGTTTCTTCCTGGGTCACTCTTGGAAGGTTGTATTTTTCTAGAAAGTTGTCCATTTCTTCTAGGTTATCCAGCTTGTTATCATATAACTTTTCATTGTATTCTCTAATAATTCTTTGTATTTCTGTGGTGTCTGTAGTGATTTTTCCTTTCTCATTTCTGATTCTGTTCATGTGTGTACACTCTTTTTTTCTTAGTAAATCTGGCTAGGGCTTTATCTATTTTGTTTATTTTCTTGAAGAACCAGCTCCTGGTTTCATCAATTCTTTCTATTGTTTTATTATTTGCAATTTTATGTATTTCTGCTCTGATCTTTATTATATTCCTCCTTCTACTGACTTTGGGCCTCATTCTGCTTTTTCTAGTTTCATTAATTTTGAGTTTGGACTGTTCATTTGGGATTGTTCTTCTTTCTTGAGGTAAGCCTGTATTGCAATGTACTTCTTTCTTAGAATGCCTTCACTGCATCCCACAGATTTTGCAGTGTTGAGTTATTGTTTTCATTTGTTTCCATGTATTGCTTGATCTCTGTTTTTATTTGGTCATTGATCCATTGATTATTTAGGAGCATGTTGTGGGATTTTTGTTTTCTTTGCATAATTTATTTCTGGTTTCATACCTTTGTGGTCTGAGAAGCTGGTTGGTACAATTTCAATCCTTCTGAATTTACTGAGGCTCTTTTTTTTGGCCTACTATGTAATCTGTTCTGGAAAATGTTCCATATGCACTTGAGAAGAATGTGTATCCTGCTGTTTTGGGTGGAGTGTTCTGTAGATGTCTGTTGGGTCCATCTTTTCTAATGTGTTGTTCAGTGCCTCTATCTCCTTACTTATTTTCTGTCTGGTTGATCTGTACTTTGGAATGAGTGGATTGTTGACGTCTCCTAGAATGAATGCATTACATTCTATTTCCTCCTTTAATTCTGTTAGTATTTGTTTCACATATGTAGGTGCTCCTGTGTTGGGTGCATAGATATTTATAATGGTTATATCCTCTGGTTGGACTGACCCCTTTATCATTATGTAATGTCCTTCTTTGTCTCTTATTATTTTCTTTGTTTTGAAGTCTATTTTGTCTGATACAAGTACTACAACTGCTTTTTTCTCCCTATTATTTGCATGAAATATCTTTTTCCATCCCTTCACTTTTAGTCTTTGTATGTCTTTGGGTTTAAGTCAGTCTCTTGTAGGCAGCATATAGATAAGTCTTGTTTTTTTATTCATTCTGTAACTCTATGTCTTTTAACTGGTGCTGTTAGTCCATTTACATTTAGGGTGATCAACGATAGATATGTATTTATTGCCATTGCGGGCTTTAGATTCATGGTTACCAAAGGTTCAAGGGCAGCTTCTTTAATATCCAGCAGTCTAACTTAACTCACTTATTATGCTATTTCAAATATAGTCTAAAGGTTCTTTTATTTTTCTCCCTGGTTTTTCTTCTTCCTCCACTCTTTATATATTAGGTGTCATATTCTGTATTCTTTGTGTATCCCTCGACTGATTTTGTGGGTAGCTGATTTAATTTTGCATTTGCTTAGTAATTCATTGGTCTACTTCCTTTACTGTGGTTTTATTTTCTCTGGTGACAGCTATTTAACCTTAGGAGCACTTCCATCTATAGCAGCCCCTCCAAAATACACTGTAGAGATGTTTTGTGGAAGGTAAATTCCCTCAACTTTTACTTATCTGGATATTGTTTAATCTCTGCTTTAAATTTAAATGATAATCTTTCCCGGTAGAGTATTCTTGTTTTGAGGCCCTTCTGTTTCATTGTATTAAATATATCATGTTACTCCCTTCTGCCCTGTAAGGTTTCTGCTGAGAAGTCTGATGAAAGCCTGAGGTATTTTCCTTCGTATGTGATCTTTTTTTTAATCTCTCTGGCTGCTTTTAATACTCTCTTCTTGTCCTTGATCTTTGCCATTTTAATTATTATATGTCTTGGTGTTGTCTTCCTTGGGTCCCTGGTGTTGGGAGATCTGTGCACTTCCATAGCCTGAGAGAGTCTTTCCTTCCCCAGATTGGGAAAGTTTTCAGCAATTATTTTCTCAAAGAGACTTTGTATCCCTTTTTCTCTTCTTCTCATACCCCTGTAATGTGAATATTGTTCTGTTTGGATTGGTTGCATAGTTCTCTTACCATTTTTTCATTCCTAGAGATCCTTTTTTCTCTCTGTGCCTCAGCTTCTTTATATTCCTGTTCCCTAATTTCTATTTCATTTGCTGTCTCCTCTACCTCTTCTAATCTGCTTTTAAATCCCTCCATTGTATGTTTCATTTCAGACACTGTGTTTTTCAAAGTTTCTATCTCTTTCTTGAGGTCCTCTCTGAGATCTTGAATACTTTTCTGAGCTCTATGAGCATGTTTATGATCTTTATTTTGAAATCTTTATTAAGAAGATTGGTGACCTCAGTTTCACTTATCCGTCTTTCTGGTGTTGGGATTTTGGTTTGTATCAGATACTTTTGCTGTTTCATATTTCTAAAGATTACTATGAAATAATAACTTTGTGTAGGTGGCGCACTCTAGTGTCCAGAAGCTCTACTCTGGAGCTGCCCAGCACCTCGAGCGATGGCGGGGGTGGCAGGCAAGCAGTGTTGGTGTCTGCCGGTAGTAAAGGGCTCTTTCTTGCTTCCAAGCTGCAGTGCCTGCCTCCACTGCCATGGCCAGTGGGCCAAGCACACAGGGAAGGGCCTCTACGTTATGCCTCTGTAGCTGCCATAGGCAGGGAGCCCTGTGGCTGGCCTGGCTCAATGGCAGGGGCAGCAGCTTTGCGAACCAGTGCCGGCCAGGAGGAAGGAGTGGCAGGCTGCCTAACATAGTGGGGTCCTCAGCACATGTCACCAGTCAGGAGGATGGATCGCCTGAAGCTCCTGAAAGTTCCCCACCTGCTGGACTAAGTGTGCTCTGAAGATTTTGTCCACCTGTCTTTTCTCCTGAGCAGCCAGCTCTGTATAATCCTTGCCCCTTTAGTGCCCTTCTCACTATTGGGAAGTCTTTCAAAGTGCCTTCCTCTCTTTTGTCACTGAGTGGCCAGTTGTGGGTACCTGTTCTCCCCAAGTGGCTGGAATCTCAATCTTTCTGAATATTCCACCTGTCTTTGCTTTCCAACCCCACTAATCTCCAGACCACCATGTAATGTGGGTTTGTGGTCCTGGAGCAGATCTCCAGGGGTGAGTCTTCAGCAGTCTTGGGTTTCTACTCCTGCCCTGCTCCATTTATCTTCCTCCCGCCAGTGAGCTGGGGTGATGGGGAGGGCCTGGGTCCCACTGGATTGCAACTTTGCTCCTTTGCTCCTTTATTCTTTTCTATGAGGTCTTCTCTTTTCCCCAAAGGTAGGTAGTTTGTTGTAGTCTTCTTTCGGTCACTCTTTCAGGATTAGTTCTATTTGCTGTATTTTCGTATTATATGTGGTTTTGGGAGGAGGTTTCTACCTCACTTCTCACACTGCCATCTTTTCTTCTCTGACCTATTAGATTTATTTTTTAAAGTTTTTCTCTTTTTCCATTCACAATTGCACCTAAAAGAATAAAATACCTAGGAATAAACCTAACGAAGGAAGTGAAAGACCTGTACTCTGAAAACTACAAGACACTCCTAGGAGAAATTAAGGAAGACACTAACAAATGGAAATGCATCCCATGCTCTTGGCTAGGAAGAATCAATATTGTCAAAATGGCAATACTACCTAAAGCAATCTACAGATTCAACGCAATCCCTATTAAAAT
>JAQQAC010020896.1:14504566-14550640 GCA_029783875.1 Phataginus tricuspis | reverse complement strand
ATGATCTCACTCATATGTGGAGTATAAGAACAAAGAAAAAATAAATAAATAAATAAATAAATAAATGAAGGAACAAAACAGCAGCAGACTCACAGAACCCACGAATGGACTAACAGTTACCAAAGGGAAAGGGACTGGGGAGATGGGTGGGAAGGGAGGGATAAGAGGGTAAAAGGGGCATTACGATTGGCAGACATAGGGTGGGGGGGCACGGGGGGGACTGTACAGCTCAGAGAAGACAAGTAGTGATTCTCATCTCACTACGCTGATGGACAGTGACTGTGGTGGGGTTGGTGGGGGGGACCTGGTGAAGGGGGGAGTTCAATCATCACGGTATTGCTCATGTAATTGTAGGTTAATGATACTAAAATAAAATAAATTATTTAAAAAAAAAAGTTTTTCTCTTTTTCCTAGAATGTAAACTCCCCGAGGACAAGGATCTTTTTTTTTTCTATTCACTATCATAAGAGTGTCTGGTCCATAGTAGGTGCTCAAAAAGTGATTGAATCTGTCCAGAGAGGACTGGGGGTGGCTGATTCCACCTCCTAGGGCGTCAGAGAGTCTCCTGGAAATAGGCTTTCCCATATATGAGGATCCACTGTTCTTCAACTTCCCTCTCAAAGGCTAAAGACCTACCACCAGGCAAGTGATATTAGAGAGACTCTGAAGGCTGCACCTTCAGGGGAGTCCTCGCTGGAATAAACATGTGGCATAGGCCTGTACTGTCAGCTGGTTGGGTCAGTGGCTCAAAAGGTGACACCTACCAAATTTCGAGTCTGTATCAGTTTGAGCTGAGCCACGGTGGGCTTGTTAATAAGGGTAGGTGATGAACTGAAGTGCACAATAGCTTTCTTGTCTAGAAGGGACGGGATGGACTTACAGCTACATTCCAGAAGATGGTGTGGCCATTGTGAATCTCAGCTGTAGCAGACTGTAGCCCACTGGAGTGTCCAGGCAAATGAATGACATATGCTTAAGGATGGAAAGAAAGTGGAAGAATGTCCTGCCTCTCCTTTGGGTCGTGCCTTATCAGTAGGTTGCTCTGGGTTCAAAATGTGGAATGAGAGAGCCATGGAGTGTGGTGGGTACTGGACATGTCCCAGACTGCTCATACATGGCAGTCCCTTATGACTCATACTTTCCTGCTGCATCCTGCTCTTTTGACCTTCCTTTTTCTCCCCACCCTGTTGGGCCTAAAGTCTTCCCTTCTCAACTCCTGTTATCTGAGGCCCAAGAATGCATGTAATCTGACCAAGCTGTGAGTGTGGGCTGGTGCTCAGTGCAGCTAATCACTCTCAAATGCATCCCAGTTATCTTGGAAGAGGAAGCCCTACAGCCCAGAGGTTGACTTAATCTTTACAATCAGGAGAGACTTTGCAGTGATTAAAGAGCCATTTCCTGCTGATGTATTGATAGCAGGAGCTTCCAAGTCACATAAAACAGAAGCTGAAGACAGGATCCTGGGATGTGGCTGGTCCTGACAAGGGCAGTGTCTGGGGTGGTTTACACTGAGCATGGAGCTCTCTTGTGAGACCATCTTGGCACTTCCCTCTGCAGTATGTGCACTCTTGGGGTTTTTTTCACTGTCATGGTCAGTGTTGGTGGGGGTGGGCAGGCTTGAGTGTAAGCAGAGATAGCTGCCTATGTGAGCTATGTTACTTTTCAATTTTACAGAGCTTGGCAGAACTGGAGGGCCCCGGAAGAAGAGAGCAGGCTTCCCTTTCCACATGGGCTTGTCCCAGGACAAGAGGATGGACTTATTACTTCAGGGGGCTGTCTTCTTATAGAAGGGTGGAGAAGGTCCATGGGAGGCCATACTTTAGATGAATGCAGGGAGCCTGGGGAGAAAAATTGAAGTATATTTGGATATTTTCAAATGCAAACGATAAAAAAAATCAAACCCAATATATCTTAAGCAAAACAGGGTTTACTATTATCTTGTGGTCCTGAGGTAGAGGTCTGGCTTAGATGGCATCACCAGGGCTCTGTTTACTCAAGTCCTTGCCCCCGACTCCTGCACTGTGCTGCCTGCCGTCTGCTCTCTCTGGCTGGAGAAGTACTGCTGACAGCCTCAGATTCGTGTGCTCTTGGCTTGGCACCAACATTGGATCCTAAGAGATGTCTATGTCTCAGCCGACGTGGAGAAGACCTAAGACTGGTGCTTTGTGCCATTGCCAGGCCAATTCCTGTGACAGTGGGCTGGGCCAGGAGGGTGTGGTGGTGAGTTCCCCAACCATGTGGATCAGAACGTCCACAGTGGGGGCCACACAATACTCCATTTCCCCCCGACCCCTCTTCAGGGGCTCATTTTTTCTTCCACTTACCGCACCCAGGGCCAAGGGTTACTCACTTTGGGTTAGAATGAGGTGAAAATTTAAAAGAATAAATGCAAGTTTCTGCATTTCAGATCAGTTGTATGAGTAAGGAAACTGCTGGGAAAATTGCTCTGGTCCAGTTACTGCTGGGCACCTCCTGGTTTCCCCCTTTCAGAAAAGGGGTGTGAATAACTGTTATCTTGTGTCTAAGCTACCATTGTATGTTGGATGTGAAGGGGACAAATAATGTGTCACTTTAGTTCACAGGTCTTTAGATGGAAGTGCTGTGGAAGAGGAATCATGCCCATGGGACCTCACTGGCATCTGGACCTGATTTAGATGAAAGATCCCAGATGTCAAGGTAGGAACTTTGTGGGAGAGCATGAGGGCATTTTGCACTTTGGAGGGGTGTGGATGTGGCAGAACTGTAGCTGCAGCAGAGTGCCCTTTCAGCAGATGCTCATGGTGGCATCGCCCATCCCACAAGTTCTGTTTGCTATGTGACCTGAGAGCCCACCACTGAAAGGGAGAATCTTTGTCCCCACTCCTTGAATCTGGGTGGACCTTTGCAAATGCTTCAACCAGTGAAGTGTGGGGAAGTGGTTCCATGAAATTCAAAGCCTAGGTCATAAAGCTTGGTAAAGCCAGTTCTGACAGGTTCTTCCTCTCTTAGGGCACTTGCTGTGGGGAAGTCCAGGCCCTGTGGAGAGGCTGCGTGTTAGTGCTTCGGCCAGTAGCCCTTGCATCAGTCGCTAGACATCTGAGTGAGGAAGACTTTGATCTCCAGTTCCAGGCCCCATCTGACAACGGCTGCTTGAGAGATCCTCAGGGGACCACCTGGCTGAGCCTGCTGACCTCAAAAACTGTAAGAGATCACAATGATGATAACAATGATAAGTGATTGTTTTTTCATGTCACAGAGTTTGGAGAGTTTTTTAACATAACATTAAATAATAAGAATGGTTGATAAGGAGATCCCAGAGGAATTTTAATTGTGCACCACCTTGGGCTATGGCTACTTAAACCCTACAGTGTTTGTTAAGAATGACAAATTTGGGTTGGAAGGAGGCTGCCCTGTGTATGGGGCTAATTAGGGAATCAGAGTGGGTATTAAACAGGTGGTTGAATTCTTGCAGAGGAATAACAGAGGGAGTGGGACATTTTGGTTAACAGTAGTATGAACCACATTGCCAGAAGGATGTAATATTTCTTGAAACCTTTGGAGGGTGGAGATGCAGGAATTAGTTTCCCATGCTCTCAGTTTCCCATGGCACCTTCTTATTAGGCCGAGGTCTTGCTCTGGAGGAGGACAGATGTGTGAACCTTAATGGGCTCCCAGCAGTCCTCATACTGGAGTCATTTTTGCTGATCATCTGTCAAGTCTCCTCGACTCCTCAAAGCCTTCCTGATTCACCCTGTCCTCGCAGGTCTCTCACAGTAGTTAAAATCTACCCCGTGTGACTTGGCCCTTCAGGACAGCATTTCCCTCTGCTGCCCTCAGGACAGATGCCTGCGTGGGTGGGCAAGGCTGCTCACTATCTAGCCTTCCTTTTCCTGGCTGCCTTCCTCACATGCAGCCTTCCAGGAAACAGGTGGCTCCATGAAGACACCACACCTTCTCCGGGGCCCGTGCTGATGCTTCCCTTCCTTCCATCAGAGATGCTCTCTTCTCTCTCCTTACCTACCTATTCCCCCAAACCCCACTGAAAACATGCACACCCCTGGCCCATTGACCCATCTTCATCTACTCAATGCCTAGTCACTTCCGAGGTCTCCATTAAGAAGTCCCTTCCTCCAGGAAGTTTCCATTTTGCTGCCAAGCCTGGGCTAGGGTTCTCCTTTCCTTATCTTCCTTAGGCTGCCCCGTATCACACATAATACCATGCTTTCGTAATTGTCTGGTTGCAGGTTCCATCTAGAAAGTGATGCCTCTCCAGGCAGAGACTATGGCTCATCTCAGCACCTGTTTCTGACAGTCTTGGGTCCCTCACCTGCCTCGGACCTCCTTTGGGTAGAGACCAGGCTTTCTCTTCATACCCCATTGGGAATAAGCAAGTGAATGGCTGCATAGAGCTGCTGACCGACTGGTGGCATTGCAGCCTAAGGCTCCCTTGCTGCTCCTGTCCCCACCCCCCATCTGCAGGTGTTAGCCCAACAAATGTCTTGGCATCTGCCCCCCACAGAGCACCAACTGGCACACTCTGTGACATTAGACAAGCTTCTTAACTGGTCAGTCCCTCAGTCTCCTCATCTGTAAGATGGGTATAGTAACAGTAATGATGTCTAGCTTAACAGAGAGGATTAATTACATGTTCATTTCATAAGTACAAACTACAGTAGTACTTACTGTAGTTTCTGGCACATAATAAGGGCTCTGAAAATGCCAGCTACAGCCCACTAGACTCCGTGCTTCCCTAGAACATGTCTTTCTTATCTGTCTGCTCCCAGCACCCAGGACCCAGCTCAAGATCTGACATGTAGTAAATACTCAGTAAAGCTGGTGGATGAATGGAGGTCAGTGACATTGTTTCCCAGCTGGAACAGCAAATGCAGTCTCTGAACCAGTTTCTGTGAGTGGATCTGCTTCTGGAGCAGAACCCCCCTGAGTGAATACTCCCACCCACTGGGCCAGGATGACAGGACACCCGGGTAGCCACCTGCAGGGCTCCTTTGTCCTGGTCAGTCCTGTCAGCAGGTGGGTTTCCAGACCCCAGAGGTAGGGGCAAGTGGTGAAAATCCTTGTCTTTTTTGGTGGGAAAATGTCCCACATGTCCTCCTGGTAATGGCCAGGCTCTGGGTGTCCCTCCTGGTGTGCTGGGCCAAGCCCAGTCTCAAAATGTGTGGGCAGGTGCCTGGGCCTGCAGATGACACCTGACCTTGACTCAGAGTCCTTTCATAACTGTTTCCAGGGTGTGGCTTTCCAAGGAGCTAAAAGGCAGCGATAGAGGTGGGTAGAGGCCAAGAAACACCCCTTATTTACAAGGTCAAGGGTACTGTGCTATACAAGTTTTCTGGTCCAGGATCCCTGACCCCAGATGTCTGTCCTGGGAGACCCACGTGGAGGTCCATGTGTGCCGTAGCCCAACATGCATCTCCCTACTTGGGCCTGTGGGCAGAATAAGCTGCAGACCTAAGTGGCTTCAGTTAGCTGTCCTTTGGATAGTTCATTTATGAGGTGAATATTTGGAAATAACCTTTATTTAGTATAGACGTTGCAAAGGCAGTTGTCATCTGGGGGTCTTTTCTGGCACAAGGGACCCAGGGCATGCCCAAGGTGACCTCAGTGGCCTAGGGAAAGAGCCAGCTTTCTAACTGGTTTCTTTGGAACTTGGGCCAGGTCTCAGAGAGTCAAGCAATCAACAATGTTTCCTCCTTTTGCTAAGGATTTCTTCTGTACTGGGTGCTGTGCTAGGCGCTTTGGAGACATCGTTTCCAATGAATAATCAGAGCATCTGGGTTAGGGGAGCATCACAACCCCCAGTTTATAGGTGAGGGACTAATTTGGGCTCAGAGACTGATTGACATGCAGAGGCCGCATAGCTGGGGTGGCAGGGTTCCAGTCCTTGTGGCCTGGGTCTCAGTGTCAAATGTCCTGCCTCCACCTGTCCATATGCTCAGAGGGAAAGGGAGCCACGGCTCAGGACAGCATCTTCTCATTAACCTGAAGAGCTCCCGCGGGCAAAGCTGTAGCAGTCTGAGTGAGAAAATTAAGCAGTATTGGATTGTAATCCAAACTATGAAATAAATACCCATGAATTAATACTGATATAAATAAACAATTGAATACAAAAACACACGGAGAAGAAGAGATGAAACTCCTGTGCAGAAGAATCCAGATAATTTCTGTAGATACCCTACTCTCAAGGAGGTAGAACATAACTCCATAGCCCTTAAGTGTGGTCTGTACATAGTGACTTCCTTCCGAAGAGTAAGGTATGGAAGGGAGGGGAAATGGAATAACTTCACAGTGGAGAAACCTCACAAGCACAGCCTCAGCCAGGTGATCAGGGTCAACATCGCCCGCGGTAAGCCGTGTTCAGAGCAGGCAGCTTTCAGATGATGTGATGGAAACACTTGGTCACTGTGGGCTTCCTCTCAACAGCCCATAACCTCAGTCTAATCATGAAAAAGATCAAACGAATCTCAACAGAGGGCATTTTACTAAACCCCTGACCAGTATTCCTCCAGTCAAGGTCATTCAAAACAAGGAAAGCCTAAGAAACGGTCAGAGCAAGAGTTGCCTAAGGAGACACAGTGACTCAGTGTAATGTGGTGTCCTGGGTGGGACCCAGCACAGAAACAGTCATTAGGTAAAAACTAAGGAACTGTGAATCAAGTATGGGCTTCTTTAACTGGAATATGTCAATATTATAACAAATGGCTACACTAATATAAGAAGTCAATAATAAGGGGAACTAGGTGTGGAGTGGATAGGAACTCGGCACTGTCTTCACCATTTTTCTGCAAATCAAAGACTATTATAAAAAATAAAGTATTAAAAAACCCCACCATAACAGGTCCAGAAAAAGACTCTAAAAGAAACTATATTTTAGTAGTTTTCACAGCATTTTTCTCTTGCTTTTTTGAATAGGGGCCTGCGTTTTCATTTTGCACTGGGCCCTGCAAATTATGTAGCTTGTCCTGGTGCCAGGCAGCCATGGTGCCACTGGTCTTGGAGACAGAGTGAAGGTTCCTGGGGGAGTAATATTCTCCCTAGTGTCTTCCTCAACCAAGACCACTGCACCATAGCAGGATGGTCCTGCTGGTGGAGGAGCTCTTGTGAAGAGATAAAACCTGAGGGTCTTGCTCATTAGCTTGGAATATCCTGGGGCCTCTGATAGTCCTGGCACCACAGCCAAACCCAAGTGTGCCTCTTCGGGGCTGGGCATGATGTTGGGCACCAGGGAGGGGGCTGTCCAGCAGGACAGGAGCTACATTTTGCTCACTAGTTATCTATGGCCTCAAAGGAAAGGTGAGAAGACATCTTTATAGGCAATTAACACCAAGGACTGGCTGGGTGGCCAAGAAGTACACAGCTCAGTAGTTGTCAAAAGGAATCACAGACTCCCTGGGGGTCGTGGTTAGGAAAGCTTCCGGGGGAAGGGGGAGGAGAGGTTGCCCTTGAGCCTTGTTGAATGGGTGAACCCAACGGTTGAGACCAGGCCCAGGCAATGGTTTGGAAATAGGGGGGTTTTGGGTTGGGGACGGGGAGGAGAATGGCTGTAGAACTAGATTTGGGAGACGAAGAAGAGTCTTAAAAGTCCAGCTAAGCTGCTGGGCCTGGAGGACATCATAGCTTTTGAGCGGGGTTGTGACATGGTTGTAAGTGAGGTTTGGAGACCCTCCAGCTGCAGCTGTGGAGTTAATTGGTGGAAGGGGCAGAGGGGATACTGACATTCTCCAAGCCTGCAGGAGAGAGGGCAAGACCAGAATTGGGGTCCTTTTATCCCTGCCCCGTCCATAGCAGGGATGGCAGGTTTGGGCTGGTGGTAAGAGAAGTCTGTCCTGGTAGGGAGGAGCATTTGTAACTGACATTGTTGAGAGCAAGGTGGTAAGAAAAAGAAGACCCACGACAGTCTGTTTTATGTTGTTTTTAAATTGTCTGCAGATAATGCATAGAGAAGCTGCTTTGAAAAGAAAGTTACTGATCTGGTTGGCCTACCCTGGGCTGGCCTGTCCTCCTTTCTAGGGCCTCTTGTCTCCATTGCTAGTCCCGGAAGGGTTTCAATGGACTTACCTTCAGCCAGTCTAGGTCAACCTAACTCAACACTGTGCCACGGCTCCATCAGAAGCTCGGGCAGGCAGTAGGCCCAGTGACACTGAGGTCTGATGAAGGGAGTACAGCACTTTACAGGATGTTCTCCGAGAAGCTGCTGGGGGGCACAGGCCCAGCACTCGATGGGCTTCTGGTACCTAGACTCCAGCCATTCCATGCCACTACCAGCTCTGCGATCCAGTCCTTCTAGGTATTTCAGGGCCTCCCCAGCTTCCTCCTCTCAGCCTCTCCATCCTCTTTACACCCTTGCTGTTCATCCAGCTCCCTGAGCACACCAGTTGCCAGGTCCCAACTTCGCCTGGTGTTCATCCCACAGATCCTGCCCGTCGATCCAGGTCCAGATCCAGGTCCTTCTTGCAGGAAGCTCCCTTGGCCCCCAGACCCCAGGGCTGTCCGAAACCCCCAAGGGCTGTCTCACCTGTTCACCCATGAAGTTTAGGCTCTTGGTGAGTTTAGACTGGGGCTGAAGGGAGAAAGGGCAGGGCAAGGTCCTCCTGTGTCCCTGTTTATTACCTCTCACGGCTGGAGGTCTTGGCTGGGGAGAGGTTGGTAGCTCACAAGTGTTCCTGGGAGCTTTGAATAGGGAACTTGGGGTCAGGGCACTGAGATATTTGACTTCTGGGAAGTTTGGCTCTGGGCCTCCCCTCTGCCCTCTGCTTATCTGGGCCCACCTCCCTCCCTCCCTGCCAGGCTCCGCTTCCCTGCCTCTCTCATCAGGCCCTTGCGGCCCCTGCCAGGCTGCTCCGTTTTCTCTGGATGCCAGGGCCCCATTTGGATCCCGGGTGGACTCCTTCCATCGCTCTCATGCACCATGCTCTTCCCGAGCTCTCCCAAGGCCTTCTGGAGGGAGTGTCCCGAGGGGGGACTTAACGTGGATGGGGTTTTGGCTTAGGTGAAGAGGTCTTTGGTAACCTTAAAATTTTCTTCTGTCTTCATCCACTTATTTAACCAATACCATTTGAGTTTCTATCTCATGCCAGGCATTAAAAATACAGGAGTAAAGAAAAGACAGTTTTTACTTAAAACCAATATAATACTGTATATCAACTACACTTCAATAAAAAAAAAAATCAAAAAAAGGAAAGAAAAGAGTTCCTACCTTTAAGGGGTGATTATATTCTATCAGGGCAGAAGAGTAAGTGAGCAGATAATTTTAAGACGATGTCATAAATATTTGAGAACACAGAAAAATAGCCTCGAACCCAGGCTCAGCTGTTAGGAACTGCTTCTCTGCTGGAGGTACACCCTGCTGAGAGGTGGCATTCCTCCGACTAGGGCGTGCCAGCCCAGACCAGGTGTCTTTCCCCTGGAGCAGGCCTAGAGAGGACCAGTGAGGGTGAAGGGCCCAGGCGAGGAGGCAGCAGGAGGGAAGGAGGGAATAGGGAGGGGAGGTGGATGTAGAGCTAAGGGCAGTTACCACCAGGACCCAGGTCAGAATGGAACCGGTGGCCCAGCTGTCCAGGCACTGAGCCTGTGTGCTGCTGGCCGGGGGCCCTGTGTTCCTTCCTTTGCCTCAGGACAAGCCCAGACTTGGGCTTAGGTGGGGGTCTGAGTGACCCCAGCTGGAACTAGAGGGTTTCAGGGCCCAGAGCCACTAGCCTGGCCTTTGTCATCCTCTCCTTGGCAGGGTGAGGATGGCAGAACTGTCTGTCCATTTCAGCTGGGACAGATGGGGGATGGCGCTGACCTGCTAGCCCAGCCTCTTTCCACTTTCCTCTCTGGATCTGAGCAAGCAAGAGTAAACACAGCAAACTTTCAGGCCAGCCCCCAGGGCCCTTGGTCTCAACCTGCCAAGGCCATTCCTGGGCACTTTCTGCTGCTTTCTTTAGCCAGACCGCTGTGTTTGTGTAAGAAGAAGTTGAGCTCATTAAGGATCCGGTGTGGATACCCTGACCTCGGTTCTGGGGAATGTTCTTGAGGCGCCAGGCCAGGGTGCTGTGTGAACTGTCGGAGCTCCACAGATGACGGAGGGCTGTAGACTTTCATGGCTTCAGGTGTCTCTGGGAGCGTCCAGCCCAACTCCCTTCCACGAGGATTCCCAACAAGGGCACCTCCCAGAATCACAGACTAGAGTCACTTGGGGGCACGGTTTCAAATGACACCCCTTGGTGAGTCAGATCCTGTCCCCAGGTGTGTGTGTGTGTGTGCGCGCATATCAGGGGGTAAAGAGTGAGACCTTCCCATGTTGTGCTGGACCAAACATGACTGGAAATTGTGGTCACCGCATCCCCTGTCTTCCAGGCCCTGCCTGGATACCTGTAAGGATGGGACTTCATGCCATGCGTGGGTCCATTCTCATGGTTAGATAGCTTGATCGTTGGAGGGGTCACCTGCCTCCCTGAACCCACACCTTTGGTTCTGGTTAGGGAGAGAAATAAAAACTCTGGAGTCAGACAAGCCCGGATTTTTATCTCCTTTCTGCCATTGAATACAGATACGTCCTTGTCAAGATACCGCCTCTGAGAACCATCTTCCCCATCTGCAAAATGGGGATAATCACGCCTACCTCTCAGAGCTGCTGTAAGGATTACAATGAGTGCAGACAATGAGTGTAAAGAGCTTAGCCTAATGCCTGGTTCCACACGTGGTGTCTGTTCCTTCCTTTGGTTTTCTTGAGCTCCAGGGAACCAGTCAGCTCCCTTGTCTGTGAGGCTGAGCTTCAGATACGTGAATCAGCTCTCCATCCCCTGTTTCTTTATGACAATGGGAGCATTAGGCCATTTTCCTTATACACACACAGCAAGCAGGGCCAGCAGAGTAAGTGTGTATTCACCTGCTCAGGCTGCCACAACAACGGGCCACAGACTCCGGGGCTTAAATAACAGAAACTGATGTTTTTCACAACTCCAGAGGCTGGAAGCCCAAGATCGGGGTGTTGGCAGGGTCGGGGTCTCCTGAGGCCTCTCTACTTGGCTTGTAGATGCTGTCCTCTCCTTGTGTCCTCATGTGGTCTTCCCTTTGTGCGTGTCTGTGCTCTGATCTCCTCTTCTTAGAAAGGACACCAGCGTATTGGATTAGGGTCCACCCTAATGACCTTATTGGCACATAATTCTGGACCCTATCTCCAAATACAGTCACTTGCTAAGGTACTGGTGGTTAGAACCTCAACATAGGAATTTTGGGGGTTACATAATTCAGCCCTTAACAAGATGTACAGGAAAACCTAGATGTTTATGGCAGGTGAGATGCAGGGAGAAGTTGAACATGATCCCTTTGGCTTGTTCTTTGTTGAGTTACCTGGTGGTCCTATCCCAAGGCCCTGCTGGGTGGAAGTGCCCTACCCTGGACCTGGGCCTGGGCCTGGGCCTGGGTGACCAGCAGAATTCACCAGTGTCTGGGCAGCTTTGCCCTCCTGACTGCACGGCCGCCGAGTGCGTTTCCATCGCTGACACCTTGAAATGTTCTATAAGGCTAATTCCTGCTTGTCAGCAGCTGCATTTCTTAATCGGCTGCTCACTCATTTCTCTAAAGGCTCTGACAGTTCTGACCAGCCCCAGAGCATTTGGTGTGGCATAGAATCCGTGTACTCTTGAATCCAAGTGCACTCACGCCCTGGGGCTACGCCAGAATTCCCGATTTCTTCCATTATTCTTAGCCTTGAAATGGTGGGGGCCAGCCCTGCAAAACCAGACTTAGGTTTTTGCAAACATATTTTGGTCTTCCTGTCTACCTATTTTTATTTCCTTCATATTTGGAAAGAGAAAGTTCCCAGACATGGGCCTGGGAATCAGGCTGTTCTCAGGTCCACCAGTTTCAGTTCCCACTTCTTGCCTGCCTTTGCTGGGGAGATGGTGCTCTGGCTGTCAGCGCTGAGGTCTCCCCACCCACGAATTGGTGGTCATCCCACCTGGGAGGCCCGATGGTGGCAGCTCTGGCTCCGGCAGCTGTCCCTGTCACGCACTTTCAGAGGAGCAGAGGCAGCTTTCTGAGTGGAGGGAATGTCCAGACCCAGGTCATGTCCCACTGCTTCCACTGGAATTTGCTTCCCATGTGTCTGTCCATCCTTCCAGGTTCTGCAGATTCATGCCAACGTCATCCAGTGGGGAGGCACTCAGCCCCACTGGCATCACCTGCTCTTCTTTTCCAGTACACTGGGGGTCCACTGGCCTATACCGCCTGCAGAGAGACACGGCTCCTTCCCTCTCAGCCACATGCTTCAGGGGATGTGAAGCCAGATGAAGGCTCCCTGCCCTGCTGGGTCTTTCCTGGGTGCAAAGCCTGTACCTGTCACCTGCCTTTGGTGGTGTCTGGGTGATGTCATCTGTGGGTAGGGGCAGAGTGTCATTTATCTTTCTCACTGTAAGGAGACAACTTTGGCAGCAGTGGCTGTTTGCATGAAGACTGACCCCCAGCTGGGGAAGTTCCTGTAAACGCCATCCATCAGAAAGAGTGCTTGAGCGTGAGTGAGAAGGAAACGGCCCCAAACATTTGTTTGGCTTTTACAAACATTTGTTTGAATGTTTTTTTTTCTTTCCTGCTGTGCCTTTTCTAGGGATAGGTAATGATGCTCACTTGTTTTATCTCCTCTAGCCTTTTGCAATGGTATGTTTGAGAGTAAGTGTGCATTAATTTAGTGAATCATAAATACTAATTTTTGGGGGGGAAGAAAACCACTAAAATGTCCACCTCTGCCCATCCCCCCACCAACCAAAGTCAGTGGAAGGAGTCCTTTATCTCTCTTACTGGGAGGGCTAGGGGCCAGGAGCAAGCCTTGTGCCCGGGAGAGCAGAGGGCTGGAAGTAGGACCTGGCCCTGTAGAGCTGTGGCCAATGGCATGCAGAGTCCCCCCGAGAGCAGGGCAGGCCAGGGCCGGGTGCAGGACCTCAGCGGGTAGAGCATAGAGAGTCCTGGGTGTAGAAAAAATGCCTTCAGTGTCCCAGGGGCCATTTTGTGACCACTTCTGTGTGGCTCCAGGGACCAGGCTAGGATCAGCGGGTGGACATATGTCAGCTCCCTGTGGACCAACTTCCTCACGCACAGCTCTCCAGCATGGGTGGGGGGTGGGCGGTCAGAGGCCGGCTGACCACTCGGCTGGGATGTGTAGTGACCCGGTGCCGGCCACACCTCTGAGCTTCCTCTTGAGATTTTGTGTTTAGCCTGAAGCACAGCAGCTGTGGGCCCCCCCACCCTACTTCCTCCCTCCTTCTTTCCTAGGGGTCTCTCTTTCCCTCCTAGTCATCCCGCTGGAGATGGGCCTCTCTGAAATGGCTGCAGGAAGGCCCAGTGGTGAGGCAAAGCTGGTCTGTGCTCAGAGTCCCAACTGCTCTCTCCACCACAGCCAGCGCTGCGTCCTCCTGAAGCGTGGCCCTGAGCTGTGACCCTCTCTTCGGCTCTCACTGTGGCACTGCAGCTAATGCAGTGAATTCATCTGTGCCCCTTCCTGTGTGGCTTCAGGGAACTAGAGCGTCAGTGCAGAGAGGAGCGGGCTGGGGGCTGCGGAGCGGCGGGCGCTTTGGGCAGATGGTGCCGCCTAATCGGTGGGCCCCGGGAGGAGTCTACATCGGGGTTCTCTGTTCCCTCAATCAGCCCCTCTGGAGGCTGAGGCCAGAGGAACTTTCCCCAATTCTATGTGCATGCAAAGTGCACTCTTTGGTATTTCAGGTTCTTTTTTACAGGTGACTGGTTGCCTGAGGCACAAACATTTTTTTCTAGCCACTCTTCCTTTTTCAGTCTTACTCCATTGCCCCCTGACCTCATGTCTTCCTCGCTCCTGCCTTTGATACCCATCTCGAGCACAGAGTGGGGTCCACCAGCCAAAGGTGCAGGGGCCTCTGGGCTCTGGCAGGGCTGTGCCAGGCCCCAGGAGGGCTTCCCTGCGATATGGGTCCCCTGCCCTTCAGAGAGCAGGCCGTGTAGGTGAGGACTGGAGCCAGGGGAGAGGTGGCGTAAGAAGAGAGCAGCGCATGGGGTTGTGGCCCGGCAGAAGGACATCCAGGACTGCTCATGATGGGAGATGAGACGGCACTAATACGATCTGTGCTTTCCCTCCAAGTTCTGGCTGTAGGATCCCACCCCCTGTGGGACGGGAGAACACAGTGGGCCTTTCAGGAAGCCAGCAGGCCCTGGCTCCAGGCAGAATTAGATTCTGCTGTGCTTGGCGTGCACTGGGAAGACTCAGTGAGGAGGGAGGAGCCCAAGCCCTGAATGACTGTGCACCCTGTCTCCGTGAGAGATGCAGTCTTGTCAGTCATTGTACTGGGAAGAGCTGACTTAGAAGGTTCTGGAAGAACTTAGGCAACCCAGGAAGACTGGGCTGGCCCAAGAGCCATGGCTGGCCCAGGAACAGCACGATCCAAGTTTACGAGGCCCCTTCTGACCTCATGGAGTGCTCTCCTTAAGACGGCTCTCACAGGCCAGTGAGGGGCAGATGTGTGGGGTGAGGGGTGTGGTTGAGACAGACGTATAAGCAGAGAAGGAGTAAAGTGTCTGTGGTCCTGGATCTTGTGTCATGCCATACCCTTCACCATTAGGTGGCCTGGATGAATTGCTTAGCATATCTTTTTTTCCATTTTGAGGAAAATTGCATGGTTTTTATAGTGTCACAGATAAAAGTGAAGTATTGGATTATAGTTTATAATTTACGTAGTTGATGTACTATGCATTTGATACTTCTGTTCCTAACATTTATAAAGATTTTAAGCGAAAGTGGGGGGCAGCCTTCTGTCCTATTGTCTGGCTGATTAGGTGAAAAGTGACTTTCTCTGCTGGACGGACTTAGGGCTGACCAGAGTTCTGACCCTGTGCCTGGCACCCACAGGGCTGAAGAGCCTATGAACTGGAAGACATGGCATAAGAAGAGCGTGGTAATGGAGCGGGGAAGGCAAGGAGGTTGAGCTCCGGCAGCCATGGTCAGCAGTTCAGGAGGGCATGCTTCTGAGAGGGGACGAGATTGGTCATGGATACTGGGAATGCTGCTGCTGGGCAGGTGGGAGAACTGCCCTCCAGGGGGGAACAAAAGGCCCTGTAGGGTAAAGCCGGAGGAAGACTGAGGAGAGGAATACAGGGCTGGGTAAGAGGTGTGTGGACATAGATTCAGACACGGAGGGGCAGAGGAGGGCACGATAACAGTGACCATTGTTCGTGGAGACCTGCTTCCACGCCAGGAATTTTGCATGAATGACTTCAGACCTCATCCCTGTGGCAGAGGCATCAGAGTTCCCAATTTCTGATGGAGGAACTGGCAGTGTCACCTGCTTGTAAATGACAGGTGGGATTTATTTGATTTTGAGGTTCTTGATCATTTCATGCAGCCATTCGTAGACTAGAATGTATGATTTCCATGCAGAGCTTCTGGGACGCATATGAACCCAAGTCCCTCGCTTTAGAGATAAGGAATCTGAGGCCCAGGAAAGGGAAGGGGCATTTCCTAAAGCCATCATGCCAGAGAGTAGAGAGAAGAAATCAGAATCTAGTTCTCTGGATGTGTGGTCTAGTGGAATGTCAGGATTCCAGCCTTAGAATGTTCCAGATGGCCATACCTGTTGTGTGCTATTTTTGATGGTTTTGATCTTTGGCAGCTCTTTATTGACATGAATAGATTATACATGAATTTTGAAGTTTTTCGGACTATTTATACAGCCAAATGAAACCTAGAGCAATACCTTCTGCTTTTTTGGTGGTGACCCTACATTTTACATTGTGTCTCATTACACACATGTGTATACATATCACACATATACATCAATATATCACTGAAACGTATGTTTTCTGAAATAACACTTATCCTTACTGTATGTGACATACTTTGGTATTTCTGTTCTCATCTATTCTGTTTTGTGAAAAATAGGCTGGTTGTGAACCATCTAAGTTGATTATATGACAAATTAGTGGTTCATGACCTACAGTTTGAGACACCATGACCTGAACAATGTCTTAGTCAGACATGGTTTAAGAAAAAAGTCATGACAGAGGCAATGTAAAACTGCCAATTATCTTTGGTCATAAATGTTAAAATAGTAAGCTTTGAATTGCACAACATCAAAAAAGAAATTGCCTACATGTAAAAGATCAAATTCCCTCCAGACCACAGCTGATGCTCCTGGGAATGTGTGATGCTAAGTTTCATTCTCTGCCTGGAGTTCTGAACTAACTGTATATCTAGCTACAGGCATGAGATGAGAGTGCTTGCTACAGACATAAGGCAGCAGGCCCAGAGCCAGCCTCTCCCCAACCCAGCACTGTCTCTGATCTAAGCTCTAGGAATTTACCAAGGTGTGTACATTGGGAGCTCCTTGCATATACTTATGTGTTATTAAGGTCTTATGTTTATATAGGAGCATGACTGAAGGCATCTGACCCTCCAACACTCCTTCAAAAGCTTGTGCTGCCACTGCTATTGCCAACTTCCTTAGGTTCACCCTAGTCTATTCTGAAGTCCTTTCACAGTTTGAGTCCCTTTCTCTGACAGGGACATGGAATGGCTGCTCCCACTGACTCCTGGAATGGCTCTTTCCACTGGCCTTCTAGCTCAGAGCAGCTGTTTTCTTTCACTTTTTTTAAGGCCCACATTCCATCCATCCATCCACCATCCATCCGTCCATATGCCATCTAGCCAGAAGTGCCTGGAGAATCCTCTCATAGAGGCTCGCATTTAAGCCAAAACCTGATTGATGAGAAGGAGGCAGCCATGTGCACACCTGGCAGAGCAGCATCTCAAGAATAAGGAATGGCAAATGCAAAGCCCTAAAACAGAAACAAGTCTGGCATGTTTGAAGAATGACAGAAAGCCAAGTTGGCTGGAAAAAGTGGCCATGAGGAGAATGGTACATGATGAGATTGAATAAGTGAGTGTAATCAAAATATTAAACAACCAGCATGGCATAGATATTGACCGATCAGAACAGACATGACTGGGGAGAGGCCAAATTATGCAGGGCCTTGTGGGTCATAGTAAGGAGTTTGGAATTTACTGCGTTTTAGTGAGAAATCATTAGAAAGCTTTTAAAAAGGGAGCAACACAATCCGATTTAAGATTTTAAAAGACCACTGTATAAAAAAACAATGGGGTACAACTACACACCTGTTAGACTGGCTAAAACCCAAACCCTGACAACACCAAGTGCTGATGGGGATGTGGAGTGACATGAGCTCTCGTTCATCACTGGTCAAAAGGCAAAATGCCACGGAAGACGGTTTGGCAGCATCTCACAAAACTAAACACACTCTTACCGTGTGACTCGGCAGCCTTGCTCCTTGGTATTTACCCAGAGTTGAAAACTTATGTCCATTCAAAAAGCTGCACACAGATATACATAGTGGCTTTATATATAAGGTCAAAGATCGGAAGCGACCAAGATGTCCTTCAGTAGGTGAGTGGATAAATAAACTGTGGTACATCCAGACAACAGGAAACAAAATGAGCTATCGGCCTGAAAAGACACAGTGGAACCATAAATGCATACTGCTAATGAAGAGAGCCAATGTGAAAAGGCTATGTATGGTATGATTCCAACTCTATGATGTTTTAGAAAAGGAAAAACTATGGAGACAGTAAGAAGATCAAGGGTTGCGGGGAGGAAGGGGCGAACAGGCAGAGTACAGAGGATTTTTGGGACAGTGAAACTATTCTGTAGGATACTGTGATGGTGGGTGCATGTCACCATACATCTGTGAAAACCAAGAGTGACCCTAATGTGAACTATCCTCTCCCTTACGAAAGCAGGAGTAAACCCTAATGTGAGCTGTGGACTTTGGGGGAAACTGACCTGTCAGTAGAGGTTCATGATTCAATTGTAAAAAAAATGTACCACTCTGGTTGGGGTGTTGACAGTGGAGGAGACTGTGTGTGCATGCAGGTTCTCTGCACTTTCTGCTCATTTGTGCTGTAAACCTAAACTTCTCTAAAAAATAAGGTCTATTAGAAAAATTTAAAGAGCGTCCTAGCTGCTGTGTGAAGTAGGTGTTGTGGAGTAAAGAGAGGAGTCAAAGAAGCCAGTTAGGAGGCCTTACAGGGGGCTGGGGAAGAGATGTTAGGGCTCAGACTAATATTTTCAAGATGAATGATAAATAGAAGTAGTTAAGTTTGGTATACTTTTGTAGGTAATGTTGCCAGAACTCGCTGATGGATTAATTGTGGAATATGAGGGAAAGAGAATAATCAAGATGACTTTAAGATCACTGGTTTCAACAATTGCATGAATAATTCTGTCACTGACTAAGATGAGGACTTGGACTTGGGAAACAGCAGATTTGATGAGTGAGTGAGTGAGTGTGTATATTGAGAGAGAAACAGAGAGAGACAGAGAGAAAGAGAGAGGTCAGTAGACTTTTTGCGGCCATGTTAGATTGTTAGAGTAAATGCCTATAATCATGTGGAGGATTGGGGTCATCAAAACAATGATGCTGTTTAGAACCGTGTGTGTGTTTGAGATCACCCTGTAGTAGGGAAGGGGTGAAGGCTGTAGACAGTGCTCTAGGTGGGACACAGCCAGATATTGCAGCAAAGGAGAAGGAGAAGTCAGTGAGGTAGATGGAAGACTAAACACGAGTGACTTCACAAGAATCTTGAAAAGAATGCACTTCAATTTCTGGCTGCTGAGAGGTGGAGTATCATGAGGATGGAAGACTTAGCAGTGGTCCTAGCAAAACACACGTCTCTGGTGAAGTTGATAAGAGCAATTTTTGTTGGGTGGTAGTGATGTAAACCCAGCTAGTGTGAATTGAAGAGGTAAGACATAAGGGATATTTGGAGGAGCAAAGCCCCGAGAAGCTGAGAGGAGACAGATTCAGAGCAAAGAGAATGGTTTGCTATGCTTGGAGAAGAAACAACATACTTTCTTCATGTCCCAATAGAGAGAGAAATTGCAGGGGACATTTGCTGAGGGCGAGAGGTTTTATATGTTTGAGGGGAGTAGAGAAGATTGAAATAGTTGTCTTGGGAACTTGGAAAGTGAATTGTCCAGGCAAGAAAGTAGAATTATTAGCAGTGTGGAGATTCATGCTTATAAATTTAAAACAGATCCAATCAGTGTGATTATGACATGATTTTTCCCAGCAATGTTAAGTGCTTGGATAAGCAGGTCACTGGGTTTATACAGGTCCAGGTCTTTCTAGGCTAGTGTGATAAGGAGAAGAAAGGGGCAGAGGAGATAAACATGTGCAATAGGGTGGATATGGTGCTGACCAAAGAACGTGGGCTGGATAAGGATAAGGGTGGGAATGTGTGTGGGGGAGAGAGGATGATGATAGGAAGAGAGCAGAGGGCCACTGATTGAACATCTCAGTGAGGGCTGAGTTGCCAGAGTGGTTGCTCTACATTAAGGGAACAGGTGGCCAAAGAGTGGAGCTGCTGGACATTTCAGAGGTGATGCAGTTATTGGTGGAAATAATTGAAAGGATGTGAAGTACAGTCTTGGGAGTTGGGGTGGAGGAAAAGGTCATTTAATCTATTGGGACCAAGAAGTGGAGAAAACAGAGTATAGTGGATGGGTCATCTATGTGGATGTTAAAGTTGCCAAGAATGGCAGGCGTGGTGGTGGAGAGGCAGACAGCGGGCAAGGCCCCGGGTCATCAGTGAACGAGGCAGAATGGCCGGGGTCTGTGAGTGGCAGCAAGGCAGAGTGGTGGGTGGCGAGGTCTGAAGATGTGCACTTCAAAGGAGCAAGGGCTTTGGGGGAGGAAAGCAAATGACTGGAGGAAGCAAAGAGGAGCAAAGAGGACACCTACCTCCCTTCCAGACCCTTTATGCCTGTAGGAGAAAAAACAGCCTGTAGTTGAGAGGATTCCAGGGAGATCCCTGGGGATTTAGTGCCGAGGACAAGAGGTTAGGGACCATGCTGGAGGCATGGAGATTGATTAGGAGTCGGTTGCAATAGTCTTTAAAGACAACGGGGAGGGCACATCTCTCTAAATGGGAATATTTTGACTCTCTGTGCCTGTCTCAGTGGATTTTTGGGTAAATTCCAAGGCTGAGTATTCCCACATCTATTTAAAGGATGGATTAGCTTGAATTGCCTGCTAACAAGTGGACTCTTTGCATTCAGGAAAGGGGATGGGTTTCCCTCTTTCAGGGAAAGAGAAAAGAAAAAGAGAAGGGGAGTACAATTACGGATTTTCCTTTTCATTCCATCTCTGGATGGGAAGTAGGGCCCCCAGCAAATGAAAGAACAAACACAAAAGAACAAAGGGTTTGAGGTTGCCTGGAGAAGAGAGGGTGGGAGGAGGGTGGTGTCTCTCTGGGCCCAGATGTGAGCATGACTCAGTTGTGTCATTACAGGCTTTTCCCATGTATTTCAAGGTTGCTGCGTGCAGAGCTGCGGCCTGCAGTTTGCCCTCACTAGGCTGACACCCGCTGTGGCCCCCATAGTCCCTTACCAGGGGTTAAGTTTCTCGGGTTATTTGTTCCCACCAGTCAGAGTTCTCCAATCGAGAGCCATCTTGGTTAGCAGGCTGAAGCAATCTGTTATGGCTGAGTTTTAAATGACAAAAGAAAGACACGGGGGTTCCTCCTTCCTCAAAATCAATCACAAACAGTGTTCCTGAATATTTGAACATATTGAATCAGGAATTCAAAATCGAATGTCCCCTCAGTTCTTCATGATTCTGTGTCCTGCCCATCATCTTCTGGACTCCGTTTCCAGAGGCTTCTCCTCTTCCCTCTCAGGCAAGGGCTTGGAGCCGTACCCGAGGCCTGTACGCCGGGGCCTGCCCCCCTGCCTTCGCTTGGCTGGGGTGGTGGAAACACAGAGAGGACACAGGTGAGCCGGGTGAGTGGGGCAAGATGCCCGAGGACCTTGGAGGCTGGTCCACGGGATTTGAATCTAAAAGATGGCGGCAGCCACATAGATGTGAGGGCAGTGACAGGATGGGGGTCCGGCACCCCTTCTGGGACGTGCCCCGGGGTGGAGGCTCCGACCTCTGCCTGGGATCCTGGGCAGCCTGCCATGGCCCCTTCTGCTCCGGGCCTTGGGGAAGGGCTGTCTGGCAGCTGGGAAAGTAGACTCTCTCTCCCTTGGGCTGAGTTTATTAGTTATTAGTGACAATCTGGCCCCAGGGACGGAAGCTGCACATGATTTAGCCACAAACTTCACTCAGGCCAAGGGATCCAGCATCTTCCTCAGACTCTTGATCCCAAATAGGAGCTGTTTACAAACCCCAGAGCGACAAAATAGATTCTGCCTCGTTTGCTTTCCTTCAGTCTCCTTGGGCACATGCATCAGGTGGCAGCCACTGAGCTTCCCTAAGCATGGGGTCCAGTCCTGTAGATTCAAGGCTGGCCCCGAGCCCTGGCATGGAGGCCCCTCTGCTGGCGGCTGACGTCCTGGCTTCCCTGACCCGAGCAGCTCTCCTGCTCCTGGAGACGGCCTCTCAGCTGACGCCAGGCCAGCCCCGGAGCGACTTGCAGGAGGCCGAGATGTCAATCTGATTCCTACCTCCCCGTGCCTTCCTTTCTCTCCAACACTGACCCTACATGAAGCCACATGTCACTTACCACACCACTCTAACAGATCCCACCCGTCCACACCCCATGGTCACGCACACGCAAACCACATCACACACTCACACACACACCTGGCATAATCCTTCATACCTCACAGAGCACACAGACCTCACCCAAAGTCTCAGGTGCCCCACGTCACACCAGGGCCGACTTCCTTCCCAACAGCCTACCCACCATACCCCATACAGGCTTCCACTCCTCACGACGTCTCCCCAGTTTCACCGACACGTCCCTCACCCACAGGTCCCCGCTTACCCCTCCTCAGGGCACTGTATAGCCAGGGACCACCGCCTCCGGAAGCCACTGACAGGTGGTCTCTACCAGCAGCCACGCACCCTGAGTCTTGTATGCCCGGACTCCTGCCAGAGCTGGGTAACTCTGCTGTTTGCTGGCAGGCCTAGCCAGAACTGTCAGGAAGTTGATGATGTGTCTGAAAAGAAAAAAAATAAAGACAGTATTTGGAAAATATTTCCAGGATTTGAAAACAAACTTATGATATTTGATCTGTTCGTGATCCATTTGTAGCACTCATGTTGCTAAATACTGCTTGATGGAGAAAACATTTGGCAAGAATCACAAGTTTTATTTAGAGGTTTGGGGGAAAAAATTGCTTCTCAGTAAAGAGTGAGCTGGTGTGGCCAGGAGAGATAAAAGGGGATGCACATGGGAGATTTTAGTGGGAGTTGGAAGCCAGGACACCGAGCAGATTCATCAGTGGGTACCATTTCACATGAAGGAAGGACAATCTTTTTTGAAGTTGACTTAGACACAGATGCTCTGTTCCAGGGCTTTCTCTGCACTCACCTATAGGTGGCGCCTTCCTGCTGACTGCTCCTCCCGCAAGGCCCCCATTCATGGCACATTTTGGAGAGCACTGAGGGGAGGGAGCCATGGGTACCTGAGGCCCTCCTCTGCCACTCCGCACGGTGCCGGTTTTTGAAGCCCGACTCCAGACCATGCCCTCCATGCTTTTCCCCTGACTTCTCTTCTCACTGCAGCTTCTCAGAGCATCTTCAGCACCAACAGCCTGGATTCTGGAACTTGACAATGCATCCACCCTAGTCCCCATCATGGACCTGGAACTTAGTTAGGGATAGAATTAACCCACACAGACATGTTCTTGCTGCTGTGGGACAGAGATATTCAATAATAATAAACATACAGTTTGACATGCTGCAGAGAAGTGAAGGGTATTTGTATTTGTATGGTATTTGTGCAGTAACTCTCCAGGAACAGGACTGTTAAAGGAAAGACAAGTGTTGCTCTTCATAGCAAAGAGGAAAAGGGGGGAGTAGAAAAAACAGAATTATGCATCTGTGAAAGAAGTGCCATTTTTTCCCCAGAATCAGTTCAGTACTTTGAAATTGGCAGCTATTGGCTCCTGGTGGAAGTCCAGTTCTTCCTCTGATTCTGTGGCCGCTTCTGGAGCAGATTCCCAGGCCTGGGCCTTCCCAAGTTCAAATGCACTTGTAAAGTGGTACTAAATAAACTCGAGCTGGTTAGTGCCAGGATACCAGGGTGCCAGTCCAACACTGTGCCAAGCCGAAGCCAAGTGGTTGGACTTACTGCATCTCCAGATGCAGCAAGATACACCACTGACAATTGGAACCTGAATTTCACCATTCAGGGTAAAGACAGCCAGGCAGGAAGTTCCTCTGGACCTTTCTCCAAGAATGGAGGAATGACCTTTGAAGAATGACCTTTGCACTGGTGGGGAAGGAGCTCTGAGGGTGGATGGTGATTCTCCTCCTCCTCCACTGAGGAAGGCTTACCGTGAGAAAGAAGGAGTTCTTGGTGATACTACCTGCTGTGATGACGAAGCAGGGCTACTTCTCGTATCCTGTAATTCATCCCCTCTGATGACGGCTCCTTACCACCAAGTTTCTAGGCTGATTGATTTTGGATTGTGTATGTATTTTGGGGAAAAGTCTCCTAAGTTTTAGAAAGTTAGAATCATAGACTTTTGGTCCTAGAAGCATTCTTAGAGACCACAAGAGCCACACTCTCACTTTTGATAGTGATACGGGGCCCAGCGAGGAGAAGAAACTTGCCCAAGGTCACACAACAAGTGAACGGCAAACGTGGGGCCCCAGCCTCCTGCCTCCTGGGACAGGTCTCACTTACTTTGCCTAATTACCCAAATCTGTCCCAATCTGGAATCTGAGTCTCTGGCCACGGCTTTGACAGCATTCCGGAACCAATTCTTAAATCCCTGAGCCCTGCAGCCACTCTGCTCTGACGTTTGTTGTGTTTTGCTGCCAAACGCTGCTGCTCAGAGATGCCATCTCCTGAGGGAGAAATTCTTGAAAGAGATACCCCTTTTCCCCCTTCCCAAATTAGGACTTAATTAGTACCCACATGTGCACAAAGGTGGGTTGTGCCTTGACTGGCCTTTCACTGGGTTCCCGAAGCAGAGAAACGCCTCCCTGGGAAAGGGCCTAATTGTGCCAGCATCTCTGTTTGGAGAAGGGAGTCTCTACGTCTGGGCCAGGCACCCTCGGGGACGGATCTGTTAACTTGCTGTCACCTTCTTTTGAGATACCATCATCTTATAACTCTGAGCAATAAAACGAATAACCGTGGGCCTTTTGAAGCAAGGCTGTGTGCCCTGGCCAGTTTGTTTACCTCCTGTCGGACCTGGTGGCTGGCTCTGTCACCCGGTCATCCATCTGCTCTTTCTTCCAGCCCCCACACCTAGCCGCCAGCTCACAGAACCCCCTCCCTCCCTCCTTACTGTTTTTATTTTTCTCTCAGAGTTCCACATTTTAGAAATAATTGTTTTCACCAGAAAGCCTCATCGCTTGGCCTAGTAGGCTTTCCTTCCTCCGAGGTATTTGAAGAAGGGCTCGCTCTGTGGGTAGGAAGGCAAACTTCCCAGAAAAGCCGTGGGCCCCCCCTTTCCCTTCTCCGTTCTTCCCCAGCTGTCTCCAGGCTGGCAGACTCTGTTTGCCAGCGGGCCTGGGGCATCGCAAGCCGAGGGCCGCACCCCGGGAGGGCGGACATGCCTCTTTCGCTGGATTCGGACCGCATTGTATTACTCAGAATTTAAATGAAGGTCTCAAAAGACAAAACTAATTAAGATTTACTAAGGCTGCCATTGTCTGATAATTCAATACCAGCTCATTATTAGAACCACATTTATTGAGGTTTAATCACTATGAAGCAGATCACTCCGGCATAGCTGTCAAACCGCACAAAATGTGTTCTTAATAATTAATCAGCGGAGTATCTTGTCGTTCGAGCGTTCATCTTGGGCTTGGGTGTGTTTTTAAAGGGACGCTTTTGTGCTTTTGAAACTTCATCGTCTTTTGTTTTTAATAACTCCTCAGATCCTTTAAGCGAGGGGAGAGGAAAAAACATTCCTCCACAAATTCCATCGCTGAGCTGCTCGTGATGAACAAGTCCTGGAATGTGATTGAAGCCTTCCTGGGATCCAGTGCAGAGTTGCTGACATTTTATTTTTCAAAGGCAGGGAAAAAACTCTCCCCCACAGTCAGTGTTGGTTTTCCTTGAGTGGAATCTCCAGGCATCAAGGGATGGTGGGCTGGCATGGCGCTCGGGGGGCTTCTCCTGTCCCCAAGGCCGGGGGCCCCGGAGCTCATGTCCAGAGTCCCGGGCAAAGACTTTTTGAGCACCCGGCTCTCTCCGCCACACAATTCAAAGCCTGGGTTCTCAGGGGAAGCTGGGGCTCTTGAGGAGGCCCGTCAAGTGAAACCTGCATTCCGACTGGTTTCCCCGTGCGGGCTGGTAAAGGTCAAGGGAGGGCTGTGCCTCACCTCCCCCAGGGGCCCAGCTCACCCTGGCTACCTCACTGTGGGGCGGTGAGGATCAGATGGGGTCACCTACATGAAGGCACTTTCTACTCTGTTCAGTGTCTTCCCTAAGCCCCCAGCTGGGAGATTATCAGCATCTTTACTATGGAGATAGTTGCATTGTACTTAAGAGTGCCACTCTGGGCTGAGTTGGCTTGAGGTACAGTCTTGGCTCCAAGGCCAGCAGACTATTTGGTCTTGAATGACTTGTTTATCTGCTGTGTGTCTCAGGTTCCCCTCCTCCGAGATAGGGATGGCATTCGTACCTGCCTCCTAGGGTTCCTGTGGTGCGTGGATGAGATGGTCCATGCAAAGTGCTCAGCCCCCCACCGGGACTACGGCGGTCCGTGATGGGTCCTAGTGGCGATGTTGTCCATGGATGAGCCCCGGCCCTTTCTCCCCCTGGCCTCAGAGTCCGCGGTGTGAGCATCTGCTGGGAGTGAGTCCCTGAGCAACCTTGCTGAGGTCAGAGGAGGCCCTGGGGGCAGCAAGCCCCCGTTTGTATTTCAACCTCCCATTTCTACCTGTTCCTGGCTGAAGCAGTGGCCCTCCTTAGTTCGTACCCCAGGGGATGTTTGGCAATGTCAGGAGACATTTTTGGTTGTCATAGCTGTGGGAGCCATGGTGTGGACACCTAGTGGGTAAGTGGTCAGAAGGGCTGCTGAACACCTTATGGTGCATGTCACAGCCCTGCAGCAGGGACTGACCCTGAGTGCAGTATTGAGACTGAGAAACCCCATTCTGCAGGGTTCAGATTCTCCCTGCAGGGAGGCTGGGGCTGAGGCTGACCTGCTCAGGGGCCTGCAGAAAGTGAATCACTCACTGACACTTTACCCGGGCTCAGCAGAGCAGGACAGAAAATGTAGTTCTGACAGTTAAGTCGTCATCTTCCTGTGACCTCTGCAGGGCCCTTCAGGAGGAACGAGGCTGCTCTCTTCCATGCCCAGCTCCATACTCTCGGCCTGGGTGGCATTTTCTGGCCAGAATCAGGTCCTTGCTGTGCTTTGCTGTCCTCCAGTGTCCTCAGGACACTACCTAGAGAATCAGAAACTGTTCTTTGGTTTTGCACCCAGGGAGCCCACCCCAGGTCCCTGGAATCCCTGACCTCTCACCCAGAGTCTTGGACTGGGTTTGGACTGTGACCTGGATGGATGGCTCCATCGCACTGGGTGCCCATTATCAGACTTGTACTCCCATGGGCATGGGGGCTGACGGCCTCCCGGAGACCTGTGTCCCCGAGTTTACATCTCCCACTGTGACTGCTGTCTCCTGCCCCAACCAGGCTAACTGGAGAAGTCACTTCCTGTAGCAAAGGATCCACTTGGGGTGAAATTCAAGGTCTAAACAAGGACAGCTGTTCTTGTTGCCTCAGAGAGGTTTGCAGGTGGTCTGCAGTTGAACCTCTCTCTGCCTGAGGCATGTGCATGGTCAGCCCTCAGAGGAAAAATTCTAAGTGCCAGCTCTGGACCCCTGTGCTCAATACCCTGGGACTCTTACTGGGGCCAGTGGGGCAGGAGAGAAGCTCTGCTAGGGGTTAGGTTGGAAGGTTACATGTGCCTGGCCAAAAAAAGCAGGGAAGACGCAGAGCAGTGTGTCCCCTCGTGGCCTTTGCAGCCACAAGCTGAGGTGTGACTCAGTGCAGACTGACTTTCCCTGGCCATCCCACTGGGTCCTCACAGCAGCCTGGGCCCTCTCTTCCCACTGCCAATTGCTCTGTGTCTGGAGGAACACACCAACTGCCCTTGCCCACAGCTCTCAGGGGCTTTGCAGGCTGTATGACATGCATGACAAGTGGCTTGTTCTCAGGAGAAATACTTTCACACAGATCTTTCATACATGGGTTCAAATCTCAAACCCAGCCACCCAGACAAGTCTACCCCCAAGCCCTGTCCCACGCAGGTTGAAGTGTGTTTCCAGCCCTGCAAAAGTGCCTGCTGCCTGCCTGTGACATTGGTGGAGGTGGACTCACTGGCCTCCTGGCTGCCTGGGTCTGTGTGCATGGGGTGCAGCGGCTGCAGTGGGAGAACCAGGCATATCCCAAGCAAGCCTGGAGGTGGGGTCCTTCCTATCACTTGTCATCCCAGAGGGCCAGGGTTAGCCGGCAGTTTTTACTGGCCTCAGTGCTCTGACTGCCACCTGTTATCCCCTAAAGAAAGAAGTCAGGTCCCTGATGAACAGCTTCCTTAGTGTGGGTTGCCCATGAGCCACATTCAGCCCCCTGGGGGAGGCTGGGACCTATCACGATCGGGGGTCCACCTTCCTGTGCATCTCGTGCCCTACACTCTGAACTTCCGCTTTTCCTTGAACTCATCACGCTTCACAGCTCTGCTTTTTTCCTGTGCACCCTTGCTTCTGCCAAGAACACCTTCTACTCTCGGCAGCGCACTCCCACTCATCTCTCAAAAACCCATTCAGTTTGACCTCCTCTCAAAACATTTATTAATACTCCCTTTGCCAACCCTTGCCTCCCAAAAATAATTATTCTCATTTTTTTCAGCTCCCATTGCATTTGGTACAAATCCAACCAATTGTTGATGTGGGAGCCCAGACTTGTGCTAAGTACACACATCTCATAAAAGTTCTTTATGTATAATGGTATAATTATTTAATATTTCTCCTTTCCAACGCAACCTATGGTTGCTGACTTTTTCCACAAGAGCCACAGAGAACTTGAAGTGTCTGGTAGGAGTTCTGGACCCTCTTTCTGGAAAAGTATACTGAGAGGCAGTTTGCTTATCATTTGGGGGTTTCAGAGACTCCCAGGGTCTGCAGAAGTGGGGTGTGAAATGCCGCTTTTCATTGTAAGTGGCTGGGAATCCCGCCTGATTTTCGTCATGTCCCCACACCTAAAAAAGTAGTTTCCATGGAATAGAGGCTTGGGAATACATGTGGAAGGGTAGAATGGTTTCCCCGGGTGACTTAGCTTTATGGTGGCTGTGTGTTCCAAGGTCTGGGACCTCTGGGCATTAGAGGTCTTATAAACTATACTGAGAAAAAGCTGGAAGGGTAGGGAAGGGCTCAGGCAGAAGACTGAGGCCACAGTGGGTTACCTGGGGGAAGATGCTGTGAAATCGGCTTCTCAAGACAATCAGAGCTGGGGGCTCAGCCTTATTGTTGGAGTTGAAAGAATAGGAAAGCTTTTGGAAACTGACTGAAACCGTATGTAGCCACATACTGTTTTTCGTAGAAAAGGATCCTAATTAGGTCTGTTCCACACTGTTCTTATGGTATTGGATGCGCGGTAAAGCCCTCAGCAGTACCCAAACGGCCCACATGTCTGAGAAGGAGGAAGGGGAGAGGTGAGACCCCCTCGGAAAAGACCCCACATATGAAAACAAAATGATGTGTCATGAGCGCTGAGCTGGAGGGGCAGCACGCAGTGCTGACCTAGTTATCACTAAGCCCTCAAGCACAAAACTGGGAACCCCAGCAGGGTCTTGGCAGAGCCCATCTCCAATTGGGCAGGTGTCTTGATCTTTCATTTCATGTGCTCTAGGGTCTGGGGCTATTTTCTCAATTGCTCCACGCCCTCAGCTTAGATCTAAGCTGCTCACACACATGCCCGCACGGGGCTTTCAGTAGCAGGCATCCTGGAAGCCTAGTCTGGTTTCAGGATCTAGGGAAGCAGTGCTGTTCCGCAAAGGGAACAATTATGTTCCCCCAAACACACAGAAGCATCAGAATTCACAGCATGCACTTTACAAGGGCAATAAAGTTTTATATGCAGCTCAGTGAAATACCTAATACAGCCAATTATCCACCAAAATAAACTGATGGGAGAGAGAATGGCTGTATTTGGCTCAGACTTAATTATTTTGCATTTGAACTTCTCAATTCTTTGTAATAAAATTCCATTCTGCCCTTATTTCCTGGTTAGGTTACTTAAGCTCAACTCTGGTAACAGCCCTTGAGTGGAGTAGACTGTCCAATGTCAGGGGTAAGAAAATGTGAAAGGTTTGACATCAATTACAACATTACACACAACATAAAATTTAACAACTTGAATCAGGCTCTCATTGCTCTTTAAAGAGACCGTTTGGCTTTTTAAGATCTAAAAATTAATCAGTTTCTAAGAGTCATACCTTTTTGGAAGTCCTAGATCTCATTCTGAGCTTGAGATGTAAGAGGGAATCTGTCTGTCTGTCTCTCTCTCCACCCCTCTCTTTTATTTGAAAAATCTCTCCCCTTTTATTTAAAAATGCAATTTAAATATTTCAAAATGTAATTGCATTTTCCTTAGGGTAGGGAAGCTATTTTTCTTTAGTGAAAGAAAGAGTGAAGGGTATAGAAATTGCACTGTTTTCCACGACTGGGGGTAAAGTTCTGGGGAGACCCTGGTGAAAACACGAGGTCTTACATTTGGTGATGCGTGAGGGTATCCTGGGCAGCAGCCAGAGTGGCTTCACCAGGAGGCTCCCGAGGCCCCCCCTTTGTGGCCTGTTTCCGAATCTGCACGGCCACCTTCACTCCAACCCTCCTTGATACTTAATCGCCTCATAAAACACCACATGTAATTCAGCAGTTTCCACCCATAATGGGCCAACATCGGCAAGAACAGGGCTAAGTGACCTCTCTCCTTTAATGAGCCTGGTCTCGGCAGGTCAGCCCTGGGGTGGAAGGCAGGCTGTCAAGGGCAGAGAGCAGACAGCTGCAAGTTTGGGCAGAGCGTGCGGACTGCCCCTGGTGAAGGGTGGGGCTGACTTTTGAGGTGGGCAGTGAACAGCCAGGAAGAGTTGTCTGCTTGCTTTCTGTGTCTTCAAGGGAGACTGATGTACAAAGACAGATTATAAGCTGATTGCGCTCAGGTTCCGTGCACTATTTGCGTTTGTGTCCCCAGCCCAACTGAAGAAGATGAATGAGTGAGCAAATACGTGCATTCTTATATTGACAGTGTTGAAGCATCACCTCATTGCTCTGACATCCCTTATCTTGTCATGGAAAGGCACAAGTCAGGAAGTTTCTGTAAACCATGGGCTGAGCCTTGAGAGCTCTTTGGGGAAAGCGGGTGTGTGCTACTGTGGGCGAGGGACAGGAGGGCCACAGCAGAGTCCAACCTGATGTGTCTTATTCCTGGCCCCTCCCTATACGCTGCCCACTTGGGAAGAAATAGGTATTTTCCCTGCACTCTCCCTGCTGGGTACCTCCCCCTTGGCAGGGCATCTTCTTTGCTGATCAGTGCTGCTCAAAGCACGCCAGTCAATTGCCTCCCGTCCTAACATGCTAAGGGGTCTTAGATAACAAGTGTCCTGGAAATCGCAGTAATTGTTCTGACCTTCCAAATACTATGTTATCTTATGAAGAGCTGAGGACATAACCTGGTTATTTTGATAATGGCCACATGTTATCACATGACGATAAACCTCCTGGGTAGGGTCCAGCCTTGATGACCAGAGGTTCAGTATTCAGAAAAGGTCAGTGTGAGGGTTTCTCCTTTTTCCCCCCCACCTCAGCCTTACAAGAAAAAGGCAAACAGCAGCAGAGTACTAGGGTGCCAAAGATTTAATCCAGAAAGCACTTTCCGGGGTGTGCCTTGGGGGCAGCTCACAGTCAGACCAGTCTCCTTTGCTTCTAATCTTGTCTGTGGGACTCTGGGAAAAGGAGTTCCCTGTACCCCGAGCAAGTGTGGGAACTACCCTGCCCAGCACCGGGGCCAATGCACTGTAGGAAGATTTCCAACAAGTCGTGATTCAGCTTAGACTATAGACAGACAAAAAATGAAATAGACTCCTAGTATGAACACACACACACGCAAAATTTTTTTTTCAAATAGACTTTAAGAGCAGTTTTAGGTTCACATCAGAATTGAGCAGGAAGTGCGGAGATGTATATCCCCTGTCACTACCCTTCAGTCCATCCCCACCAGAGGGGCAAATTTATTACAGTTGAAAACATACCTTCATCTGCCTTTATTACCTCAAATCCAGAGTTCACATTAGGCTTCACTCTTGGTGCCCATTCTGTGGGTTTTGACCAATATATAAGGGTAAGTATCCACCGTTTGAAGTTGGTTATTATTTATTTGACAAAAGACAATTCTGGTAATACCTCCTTCTGCAATAAAAATAAAATTGCAAAAATAAAGAAATCTTGCTGTTTAAAATATTAGAATTAAAGAATCCAATGTGTGAATATATTTACATTCTTCTGGAAGTAGTTCAGTGCTGGAATAAATAGTGACTATAGACAGCAGTGGTATTATCCACTGGAAGACATTGAATCCACGACTGGGAAAATTGGAGGCAACAAAACCATTTTTATTGCCACACTTATCACAAATCCCCTACATAATTTTATGACAAAGGTCATTAAACTTGTAGCTACTGCATTATCTTTTTCCTTGAACCATTTCTGAAAGAACATTAGTTTTTCACACTTCTTTACATCTCGAACATTAAAAAAGCCTTAATCGATGCTTTTACATAAAAAGCAAAGGGCTATGTTTCCCATCATAAAACGTTATGTTGTTTACACAAAAACTGCAGCTAACCTCATAAAACTCTAGTGATTTCCCAGTGGGGTCCTGCAGGGACACTTGGCTATGCTAGACGTCACACTGACTTCTAACGCTGAAGCAAAGCGGACTTCCTGTGGAAAGCGGCTCTTGGCTGCAGCCGTTACTAATCAGACGTTTCAATTGGGGCATGCCAAAGGGGCATCTTCTCTCTACTCGAGGCCTCAAACTGGCACCTTCAAGCAGCTAAGAAAACAAATATGAGGTGGAAAATATGAGTTCTCACAGACCTGCTGGCTGTCACCTCTACACTCCTGAGACTAGCTTTCCTACTACCTCAAACTCTCTGGACACTGCTAGGTCCTTGGGACCAGCTTCCAGGACAACTTCCCGGATAGACAGAAGAGGTCAGGGAAGGTCTGCCCACCGCCCCCTTTCCTAGAAATCACACATTTAGAATCTTTCATCAGGTGTCAGTGACTCTTAAAATATTTGATGATAAGGTTTTTATCTTTGCTTCTTAAAGTGGAATAAGTCAATCAAGCCAAAATTCTTTGAAAAGCCAGAAGTCATTGACTACTTTCAAATGTCTGGTTTTCTGGTGAAAATCAGGATAAATATTTAAAAGTTCATTGCTTGCTTCCTCTAGTAGGATGAAGAAATGAACCATTTGTATGGTCTTAAGTTTGAAGATTGGGTATTTGCTTGCATTCATGTATAAAACAGTGTTCTGCAGCTTCAGGGAATGTGTTGCTTCATGTAGGATAATTTTACAAAGAAGGTGCACCTTCAGAATCATTCCGTTTTCCTATTTTTACCCCTGTAGCTGTTTTCTTTGTGGGTGCTCAGGGATCTCATCAGCTCATCCCTTATCATAGTAGGCAGTTGTAGGGAGAATAAACGAAGGGTGTTCTCGGGGAAACTGAGGCAGGAAGGATTTACCCTGCATTATCTGGTTACACAATGTTTAAATGTTGAGGACTTTGGGGACTCAACATTGCTTCTTTTGAAGAAGGGTTAGAACATGGGCTTTCTGACTCCAGAGTCTCTGTTCCTCATCACCTGCCCCCAGGGAAGGGAGGAGAATTAAGCCTAGGCTTTCTCTAGGTAAATTTCAAATCTGTTTTGGGATATGAAACAAAAATGCATACATGATGACTAATAGTTCAGGCGAATAGTTGAGGGAATGACGTGGTTGACAAGTCCCAATGATAAAAGGCCAAGGTTGTCAGACATGGTTCACTGGAGGACCTAGGACTTGATCTGGGCTTTGAAAGATTAATATGATTTGACTGGGTAGAAGAAATGGGAAAGGCAGGTGAGGACCAGGTAGATCATATAAGACAGAAGTGGAGTGTAAGTGTGGAAAAATAGGCCAGGATCAAATTATGGAGGGTCTTGAAAAGCAGCCTAAGGGTTTGGGAGAGGTTGGAGTAGCTGCTTGCTAACCCCTAGTCTCCTCATTCTCATTTTTTGAAGAGCTTATCACAGCATTACTGTGGCAGGTAATGAAGATCCAAAGTCAGAAGCTAGCGGTTCCGTCTGTGCCCTTGTATCCTGAGTATGCACTTGCATGCCTGGTACTCAAGGAGTAGTTGGTGAAGGAACAGACGAATGACCATGTGTCTCTAAAGACCTCGCAGGCTGGCGGGGTAGACCCGTGTATCCAAGTATCTTACAAGGCACTCTTAAACACTGAGATATGTGCAAAAACCCAAAGGCTGAGGGTTAGCTGGATGGGAGTAGAGGAAGAAGGACTTCGTGAGCTGGTGGCCCCTCAGTAAGTCAGTATTGCCCTGTGTATGGGCCATTGCTGTGGAGTGGGGAGATCGGGGAGAATCAGAGGATGAACCTGGAGGCCAAAGGAGGGCTGGGTCATGATGGCCTTTGTGAGCTGCTAAGGAGCTTTGACTTGTACTGTAAGGAATCAGTGTGGACCAGCCTTTGCAACTTTGCATTAGCATCACCTGGAAAACTTCTTAAAACACAGATGCTGGGCTGGTCCCAGAGTTCAGGAGTTAGTAGGTCTAGAGTGGGGGCCAAGAGTCTGCATTTCTAACAAAATCTTATGTGGTACTGATGCTGTGCTCTGGGGACCACACTTTGAGTCCCAGTGGTGTTGAGGGTAGATTAGAAGACGTGAGAAACTGGAGACCAGCCAGAAGGCAATGGTCCACATGCAGGAAGAGGTTGGATCTAACGGCTGAGGAGCTGCTGCTCAGAGCGGCCTCGGGGCCAGACTGGAACCCGTGTCCTCAGACCCCTGCTCATTTGACTCCAGTTGGGAGAATCCTGACCCTACAAACACATCTTTTATCTAAACCTCCGTTTTTATCAGAAAATGAAATAATTTGGATTTATACTACTATGATGAGTACGTAGAATCCTTTATATTTTAAAGGATTTTTACTCTTTCAGAGAATGGTATGGTATTTTTCTTCATCTGAAGTCACAGGTCTTGGGTCCTGGAAAGTGAACTGGTCCTGGTCTAATCAGATTTTCCCTTTCCATGATTTCAAGACATGGAAAGACAAGAGATGCTAATCAGGTGACTCTCAAATCCTACTGTCTACAGGGAAGCTCTTGTCATAGTTCCCTGAGAGAGATTCTGAAAGCTGAAGGGAGTTAGATGTGGTAAGATAATTCCCAAAATGGTGAAGAGAAAGATTTCATTATTTTGTTACTTTTTTTTTCCCGTTTGGTAATAAAGATTTTGGTGGAGTTAGTTATTTGGCAGGGCACACTTGGGCTGAAAACTTACTTCTTTTGCCAAGCTTCCTAAAAATAGTCTTTTCTTCAGGCGAGGGCCACCTCCACATGAGCGACATTCATTCGAAGCACGACATGTTTTGTGAATGTAATTGCCTATGAACCTGAAGATTTCAACTGCAATGAGACAAAGAATGCAGAGTAATATTTCTTGCAAAGTTAAGAGCTCGTTCTTCTTTTGTGTACGTAACAATCAGTTCTTTCATGACATGACACCATGGCAGTGGGTAGTGAAATCCGATACCTGGCAAAAATACAATGGAATTATATAATACCAAAAAAGTCAATTGTTTTCCTTTTTTGCTAATTAACTCCTTTGAGCAGGAAAGTACTGAGGATGAGGTCAGCTGGTGGCTTTTATTCTCCAACAAGTTTCCATGCCGTTTTAGGCACTGTCTCTGTAGTGCAGTTTTATAAATGCAGGGAGTCTGGTAACTATTGGAACCAACCCAGAATGGGTATGCCATGGTATGGTAGCCGCTTTAGTGACTGCATGGAATTTGTCTCTCCTGGGATCCTGCCCATCATTTGGGCTTGAGTCAATAAACAAGTCCATGACTCTGTTCTTCCTTTTCTCCTGGGACTTTGCACACTGGTGTATAATAGGGCAGGGGCTTACAGGATTCTTTAAGGAAAGATACTTGCCAGTGATAGGTCTGACATGTGAAATTTGATATAAACTGGGGCACAGAGCAACCCAGTGCAGGAATTATTCTTATTCTCACAGATGAGGAAACCAAAGTTCAGAGGAAATAAATATGGGCAAGATAAATCAGCTAGAAGTAAGTGAAGATAGATTCAGGTCCAGATCTGTCTTTCTTTAAAGCTCATCCATGTCCATCATATAAGATATTACATTTTCTGATGTAGAAAGGGGCTATAAACAGGGCTACAATGGCAGGTGGTTTTCTTAAAGGATAATAAGAATTATTTAAAAAGTGACCTGAGAGTGTACTTATTGGTTTCCTTTCTGCTCTTCCTTGATCTTCTCTAATAATCATCTATTCCTTTCATAATACCAACAAATAATATCAACGATTCTTTTGCAAGACCCAAGGAGGAAGGATGGTAGACTGGAGACCATGTAGTCTGTGTGAGGCTGACCAGGAGGATATGCTTATGACCCAGGAAAAGGAAGGACGACTTGGACAAGATGCAGAAAAAGCAAATTGCAAAGCAAATGATTGATACATCTGCCCACATTAAAATGATAAACCTCTTCCTGGAAAAAGAAACAAAAGTCAAAGCCATGGAGTAGAAGGTATTTTCAGCACACATGTCAATAAAGGATTGGTGTCTGGAACATATAAAACACCCTACACATCAGTCAGAGAGAGAGTAGTAGCCCAGTACACAAAAGAGGCAAAGATTTTTATTTGGCAAGTCACAAAAAGGAAAACATAAATGCCCTGTAAAAATATGAAAAGATGACCAAACTCCCTAGAATGAAGGAAAACATTAAATGCTGCTTCGTATTTCTCCATTTGGCAAAAATGGAAAAGACTGGTGCAACTAAATGTCAGGAGAAATGTGGAAAATGGAGAAAATATACGCTGCTGATAAAACTCACTTGGGGCCAGCCCTTCTATGTACATACACCCTAGAGAAAATTTCCTCTGTGTGGACAAGGAAACATGAATAAGGCTCTTCATTGTACCGTTGTCCATAAGAGCAAACAGCTTGGGATTTTTTAGGCACTGTTTCTGTAGTGCAATTTGGGGAACAACTTGATTATCCATTTTGGGTATATTGATATAACAGATAACATGAGCGACATTTAAATGAATCTTAGAAACATTTGTTGAGGGAAAGAAAGCAAGTTTTAAAATGAATGGGGTTAATATGATACCATTGATACACATTTAAAAATTTCATAAGCACAGTGCTTTATATGACTGTGTATGCATATGGAATAAAGGTATAAAGCCTGTGCGAGAGGCAGCTGCACCTATTTCTAATGATGTTTACCTCTGCAGAGAAGGAAAGGCAGTGGGTTGAGAGTAGAAAGTATGACTAACCATGTCTGTAGTGGTTTCTATCTTTGAAAAACAATTATCCTTTTTGTTTTAGTAAAAATGGCAATGTGGGAATGTGTATTAAATTTAGGCAGTAAGTACACAGGGTTGCTGTTATATTATTTTCAACACCTTTGCACATGTTTAACATAATAAATAATTAAAAAATTAGTAACAAAAATCAAATAAAGGAAAGATTGGCAAGCAATTAATTACTATTGCCAAATAGAAATAATGTCATGGACAAAAATAAAATGGAAAGCTGGTCTTCATTTTTTATTTAAGTAGAAAAAATCTAGGCCAGAGTTAAAGACGCACTTATGGACCATGAGTGCTGTTTGGACACTGACACTGGCTACTGCGCTGTGTTCTGTACACCCTTTTAAAAGAACTTGAAAGAGAGAGTGGATTTCCATCTGTCTGCAGTGGTTTAGGTTAAAGCTGCTTATTTTGAGATTTGACTGATCAAAACGGTGGGGCTCCCCTGGAGCACATTCGGCAGGTTCAGCCTCTCCCAGCAATCTGAACTGGGGACTGCTGAACAAATGTCACCATGAGATCCGTCACCCATGGGATCACGAGCTGCAGGGTGATGTGTTAGTGGGCAGCCCCTCCTTTTACGGGGGAGGAGGTGGTGGGTGCTGTGTGTGTGGAGCAAGGCCGGGAGGTCACCCACCTTGTTAGGAGCAGAGCCACGGCAGGAAACCCTGTTCCCTGCTCTCAGGCCACGACTTTTTTAGCTGCCCTCAACTTGCATCTGACAAATCCTGACTTCAGCTTTTGTGTCATTCTTTCCACCTTCATTTCCCAGCTGCCATAACAAAATACCAGAGCCTGGGTGGCATGCGGACAGCATTCTTAGGCTCAGAGGGAGAATTTCCGCAGAGTTCATGGATTCATTCATGACGAAGTATTTTGCCCCGTTTGCTTGGGGCAAGTCTTTGGAAGTGTTTTGCGTAGAGAAGAACTTTTTAGCAGTTCCTTTGCCGAACACCAAGTTTATTGATTAAGAGTGACAAGTTGTTTTCCTCTTTGTAATTTGTAAATATGAAAATATTGCCTTGACGGAAGTGTGAAGCAAAGAAATGACTATTTTGCCCAAGGAAATAGCTGATTACAGAGGTAAAGGAGGGGGTGTGGGGATTAATGTCAGCAAATCAACACAAGCTTCGTGCCTACTGTTCTAGAATTCCCTACTCTTTAAATTCACCATATGGTGAGTTTGATGAGAGTAGCGTATGCAAATATGGTGACAAGAACAGAGGTGATAAACCTAAAATATGAAACCGGAGAGATGGACCCTGCACATGAATCTGGGCCGTTGCTCCGTCTGTGTCCTCCCCAGAGGCACCAGGAAGGACTCCCTACCTGAAAGATGATCCTACAGATCTAAGCGTAGGTCCTGGGAGACACTGTTCCCCATGTGCCAAGAGGGATTTTTGTAGCATTTTAACACATGCCTGAACACAGAGAAGACTAGGGTAGCTTTACCATTAATTAGCTGCCACAGACTAGCTGTAAGATTTAAGACAGTTCATTGACTTTTTAAGCCTTAGTTTCATCATCTGAAAATGGGGATGAGAATAGTAGTTTCCTTAAGTATTTACTTGGAGGATTAAACGAGACAGTGTATAGAAAGCCTAACTCATAATGTGCCTGTAGCTCACACTGAGTACTCAGAAATGGTGCCTGTGGTCCTCTCTGAAGATTTCCTCCCTAGGGTAGGATGATGTATGGACTGAACTGATTGTCCCCGCCACACGTTCCCCACCCCCAGTTCCTATGTGGAAGCCCTAACCCCCAGGGTGATGGTATATGGAGTTGGGGCCTCTTGAAGACTCACAATGTACACGGCAGATTTAAGGTACTCATGTAAAACAACACAGTCTACTTTGCTTAATGCGGTGTCTCTAAAACTACCTGAACAGGGAAATCCTTTGGGCCTCATCGCTCTTCCTGCTCCTTAGACCTCGAACTCTTGTTGCCCTGCACCCTCAGCTCTGCTGCCCCATCTTTGCCGCGCTCATTTGGAGCCGAGTGATGGGGCTGCTGACAGCTCGGAGGCCCCCAGCCCCAGTGGCGTCTTGGGGGTTGGGTTGTGCTCAGGTAGTCCAAAGCCTTCTTATGCTCCTTTGCCCCTCAAACACAGGGGGCTGTGCTCCCCAGATATTTCTAATCCCTTCTGAGTGCACTGATGTATATGAAGTCTGCTGGTGACATTCTGACCAGAGATTCAAGGTGACTGTATGCCTCTGGTGCAGGGGCACAACTTGGCAAGACCAAAGCCTGGGTCTAGCGTTGGCTCCCACATGGTGGCCCACTGCATCCTGTGCTCCAGGCAGCAGATGTCCCTGTGCACATCCCCTGCTTTAGGCAGCAGGCCCTCAGCATACCTGGGCAGCTCTGGTCTCTGCCTCTGCCCCTTATGATGCTGTGGGCCCCATGGTGGATTCCCTTCTCTGTCAGATTATAATTACACTGGGTTAAGAACTACCTAGATAAGTGAATCTCAAGCTATAATGTCATATGAATCACCTGTGTAGCTTGGAGATTCAGATTCAGAAAGTCTGGGATGAGGCTTGAGATCTGCATTTCTACTAAACCCCCAGGAGACGCCAGTGCAGCTAGTTAGCACGCCTTATGTAGCATGAGCTACACCCAGAGTCAGGCTTCTCCTGAGAAGGCATTGTATAGCTTTTCCAAGGGTTTCCAGGCTCTAAGCAAGTTAACAGAAAGTTTCTCTCTGGTTGGAACTGTGCAATATCCTGTAAAGGTGATCTGGCAGGATACTACATCCATTTAAAGAAAGACCTTGAGATTCTGAGACTCTAACTTAGCTATGGTCCATTCATGAGGGAATCCATCCAGGGCTCTATTTACTGCAATACACTGATTTCAGATTGTGGAAAAAGTTCTAGGCACCAGCCTTTGAACTACCATTGCATTATTTACTCTCTCTCACCTCCTATTAAAATGATGGATAAGCCCATCGCCATTCCTAGTCAACTACCACTGCTTGAGGATCATACTTTATCACATATATCTTCACAACCCTGGCAGCTCTTGACTCTGGGTTGACAGTATATTTGTTGAATAAATGACTGGGTATCTGAGGGTGCTTGATATTAAGGAGTGTAATACATTCTGTAATTCTTATATTTGTAGTGGCTTCTCATTGTTCACATCAGTGGTACTATTATTTTTGGGAATCAAGGACCCCATTGAGAATCTGATGGCATCTATGCTGCCTCTTTGCAGAAGAGTGTACATTATGTGCATTTTGCACACCATTTCTGGAGTTTCACTGGAAACCCTGAGGCCAGATTCTATAGACTCCAGTTAACAATCTCTAGCTAATAGGATTAAAAATAAACCCAGCAGCCTGCCACCAAAGCCCTTAAGGATGTAGGCAATATGCCTGCACCCGTGATGTACTAGTTAGGGCTCCTTCAGTAGCATGAGACAAAAGCCCATTGGAGTGAGTTTAAAGAAAGTCATTTTTGTTTTTTTGTGTAAGGGGAGGGTTATTGGGATAGCTCACAGAATCGATGGAAGAACTGGAAAGGACTAAAATAAAAATTCAGGTGCAGCTCCAAAAAACTTAGTGTTTAGAACCAGAGGTTTGAATGATTGGAAGATCATTTTACCTCCCTATTTGTGTACATTATAGGGACATGGCCGAGGGCAGCTACAAGGTCATGTTTCATGGGCTTGTGACCAGAGAGGACAGGGCTCTTTTCTACCAGTTTTAATAATAATAAAAATTAAAAGTCCCAGGGAAAGTCTCTAATTGGCTTGCATTGGCTCAGTGCCCATCCATGGACCAATTACTATGGCCAAGAAGGTGGGGTGGGAGGTTTAGGTCACGCACCCACCCTCACAGTCACTGTGCCCAAGGAGGAGGGATCAGGTAGGAGGAAGGCAGCTCCCATCAGCACCGCATGGGTGGAGGAGGTGCAGAGAGGGGTGGAAAGTTTCTCTTAAGACAAAGAAGTACCATGGGATTCCTGGAAAAATGAGTTGTTAGGTGACAGATCAGACTGGTGTTTTCTATCATTCCTTTTCTGAAATTCTTTGTTCTAGCTGGGCTGGGCTGGGCTGTTCTTTGGCCTTCCCATACATCACCCATGTTCCCGCCTATTAGACTTAGCCTCTGTCTTTCGTTTCTTAGGGGCACCATAAAAAGGACCATGGCTTGGGTGCCTTGAAATGACAGAAATTTATCCTCTCAAGGGTCTGGAGGCGAGGAGGCTGACATCAGGGTGTTAGTAGAGTTGATTCCTCTGAAGGCTGTGAGGGAGAAAATGTTCCCTGCCTCTCACCTGGCTTCTGGTGGCAGCTGGTAATCCTCAGTGCTCCTGGGCTTGCAGATTCATCCTTCCGTCCTCTTCTCTATCTTCTCATGGTGTTTCCCTGCATCTCTGTGTTCACATGGCCATGATGTCCCTGTGTATCTCACCTCTTCTTATAAGGGCACCATTTGTATTGGATAACATGGCCCCATGTTAGCTAATGACATCTGCAACCACCCTATTTCCAAAGAAGATCATATTTGGTCACACTACTGGGGGTTAGGACTTAAACATATCTATTTGGGGGACACTGGTCAACCCGTAATAGCCTCCTAGCTCAGAGCAAGCCCAGTTTCTCCAAGAGGACTGGTGACTCTCCCAGGTCTGATCATTCCTCTGAGCTCCCATGTCCTGACTCCCTGTGCGGTTACCCTGCCCCATGGAGACATGAGCCATCCATGCATATCTTGTGTTGTCATGAGTTGGGAAGTTCCTTGAGAGCAAGAATCTGGACCTTTCTAATATTCCCTGTGGTGCCTTGAGCAGTGCGTGATGGTTAATTTTATGTGTCACCTTGACTAGGTCATGAGGTGCCTAGATATGTAGTTAAACATTATTTTAGGTCAGTCTGTGGGTGTTTTTATATGAAATTAACATTTGAGTTGGTAGATTGAGTGAAGCAGATTGCCAATCCCTTGGCAGCTTGCATAGAACAAAAGAGCTGAGGAACGGAGACTGCTCTCTCTGCCTGTCTTCAAGCTGCCTGTGGACTTGGGCTCAGACTGCCACCACACTAGCGGCTCTCCTGGGTCCCCAGCTTACTGACTGCAGATTCTGGGGTGTCTCAGTCTCGGTAATCATGTGAACCAGTTCCTTACAATAAATCTCCTTATTATACACATATAATATTTGTGTGTGCATCAAACCCAGTGGGTTCTGCCTCTTTGGAGAGCCTAGACTAAGGCTAGTGCGTAGTGCCTGTCACAGCATGCGTGCCCTTCAGGGAGTGATTGAATGGGAGTCAGGGTGTTGGGACGCCTCTCAGCTCTCCTCCTGTTCCCAGGAGATGTCCTAAAGAGAAGCCTGGGGAAAAGCAACACCTATATTCACTCAGTCATTCTCAACCTCAGCTGTGCTTGGAATAGCAGCTAGAGAGCTTTGAAAACTCCCACACCTCAGACTAGTTCACTGTGAATTTCTGGACTGGACACCAGGTATAAGTTGGTCTCTTTGACAGCTCTGCAGTGAGTTCCCTGTACACTCGAGGGGGAGAAGCCCTGCTCAGGCAGCCTGAGACTTCCAGCGTGTCTGCGTGAGTCTCACCCGCACCGGCTCAGTCTTTGGATTTATACTGGGGCCAGGAAAGCTTTATGATGGTGCAAACCACTTTGGAGATGGGCATCAAGTTGTTCCTGATCAGCTAGGCCAGGGTACCTCCTTGGACTTAGGAAACCCAGGGTTGGAGACTTACTTTGAGTAATGTCTTGACTGAGCCCAAGCTTGGATTCTTGGAGAAAGGCCTCCAAGAAGAAGCTTTTTCATGCAAAAGGTGAGCAGGCTCTGTGTCTGTTGACAGCACTGGGAAAGAAAAGGACCAAGCATGCTCTGTGTTTAGCTGGCGACAATAGGATGTCTTTGGGAGTTACAGAGGAAAAGCAGTCAGCGCTGACAGTGGCGTGTTCGCATGCAGGAGAACCCAGAGCCCTGGGGTGCTTTGGGAAGTCATAATTCAGGCCTGTGTGGTATGGTGGCTGACTATCAGGTGACTATCAGTGTCACTAGGTGACAGGGGCCTACCAGATGGAGAGCAAAGTCTCATGGCACCTCGGCTGGGTGGTAGCTGGGCACTGTGTCTGGCCTCCTGGCTGCTCCATAAATCTCTGGTAGGGTGGCATCTCCAGCAGGCTGGTGGTGCAGAAGGGAGCACACGTGGCCATATTTCAGCCTGAACGCCACTGGAGTGGGAGCATGAGCATATCTGGGGCTGAAGTTTCCCTGAAGCTGATCTGTGGCCATCTGAATTTACGGCCTTGGAGGACAGTGGGATTGACTGGCTAGACCCCAAGCCTGGGTCTCAATGCGCGCAAGCAGGAGGATGGAAGGGCAGAGGGGAAGATTTTATTTTGTTCCCAGCAATCAGTGGTGATATAGATCCTGTCAAACAACAGGTTTTGAGAGGCACTTTTAGGACATCCCCTCATCCTCCTCCTCCTTCTCACCCATGCTTGTCTGCATGGCCTTGAGCTGAAGGGCCTTGTAGGAACTATTCCAAACCACAAACAAATTCCACACCAGAGACTGACCCCTTGAAGTGGACCCCTTGAAGTCACCCTCTCACCTGGCAGCCCTCATGAGTGTAACAACACTCATCCTTGTGAGAGCAACTCCATGCTTTAAAGCAATTGACACTCAGTGTCCCTTGTGAGTGGGTAACTGGGTAGCTCTGCTATGGACAAGCTTAGGGAGATGCTACAGAAGGACACAGGGCCTAATCTGTGTGCAGGTGGGGCATTGGCTGTGAACTTGCCATCCCCTAGTCTCTCTATCTGTCTGCCTCTTATCAGGTCTGCCCTGTCTGACGGTCCAGAGATGAGCCCCCCAGCTCTGAGATCTCAGAACCAGTCATTGAGCAAATGCTCCGAGAGCTCGGTGCTCAGGCCAGTTCTGGCAGGTAATGAATGAGCCTTCTCTCCCCAAGAGAGACAGAGTAGAAATGTTTCCCTAAAGGGACAGGTGGTAGAACCCTGTTCAGACACAGACAGGGTCTGACATCAGCTCCTTTCCTGAAAGCACAGTTGCAAAGGTGAGGGCGTGAGGGCATAGCAGGGGATGAAGGGGGACCGGACAAGAGGGATCTGTGGGGGGGTCACTGGTGCCAAGCTTGCTTTCTCATCTCCCACCCAAGAGACAAAGGCATGGTTGTTTGTAGGCATTTGAAGTTCTTTCTTGATCAACTGCGTCCAGTGGCATTCTGATGTGGAATGTGGCCTCCCAGCCTCTAATGGCAGGGGCGTGTGCATGTGTGTGCTCACGTGTGTGCAGAGAGGCACAGTGGTAGCAAGGCAACACAGAGGAAGGGGCATGATGAGGTAGAAAATTACCTAAATTGGAATAAGAGGACTATTATGGACTGGATGTTCATGTGTCCCAACCCCAATTCTTATGTGGAAACCCTTCCCCACCATATAATAACAATAAAATAATAATAATAAATAATTCACCACTTTCTACTCTTTCCACCTTACACTGCACATGTAGAATATTTTATACGTGATGGTATTAGGAAGTGGGGCCTTTGGGAGGAGTTGGGGTTAGATGAGGTCATGAGGGTGCAGCCCTCAGGAAGGAGGTGAGTGCCCTTCTCAGGGTCACTAGAGAACTTGCTGCTGTCTGCTCCCCACCAAGTGAGGACCCGCGAAGGCAGCTGCAGGAGGGCTCTCGCCAGGACTCCACCCTGCTGGCACCTTGATCTCAGATGGTCAGCCTCCAGAACTGTGAGAAATAAATGCCCATTGTTTGTATACCTCCAGTCTATGCTGCTTTGGTACAGCAGCCTGGACTAAGATAAGGGCTATTTTAGGCAACAGCTATGCCGTGTCCTAGTAGCGTGGATTTGGGCAAGTCATTTACCCTCTGAGTGTGATTTCATTCTGCTGGAAAAAATGGGTAATGACTCCCGCTCTGCTTGCCTTCTTCACGGGGTTGTTAGGAGAACCACAGTCTATTCTACAGACTGTAAATTTTCTGAAATATTCAGGAAAAAACCATCTGTGTTTATTTTTAAAACAAACCACCACCAGGGGGCTGCTTTTTTCCCCCCCATGAAGGTTGAGAATGTTTCTAGCCACATGACTCCAAAATAATGTCAGTTTACTGTTTCCGGTTTGAATTTCTACCTGCCATAAATTTTCTCAACAAAGAAACCAGGTTCCCCTTTGTGTGGACTCGCTGATTTCTTCTCTGCCCACCCCGCTATTCTGTCATCTGGGAAAAAGAGCCAGGAATGGGAGAGCAAAGGACTCATCCAGAAATGCTCATGTTGGAGAAGGATCCTGACCCCTGGATAATGAAGTGTGGATTGTTGGCAAATTTCTTAAGATAATAATTGTGGCAGGAAAAATAACGTTCAGTTAAAAAACTGGCAGCAATTCTCTCAAGGAGAGAATTGTCTTTTGTTCAGGAAAATACCTTGATGACTTTTTTGAGTATGAAAGGTGAGTTTGCCTCAGGACATGGCTTAGATGGGCTAAACTAGAGGTGGTTTTGAATCTTGGTTATTTACTGGGAGTTTAAAAGAATATGTACCTGTGTCCAGCTTTGGAGCCTCTGATGTAATTGGCCTGGGGTAGGGTCTGGATGTCACTATGTTTAAAAATCTCCCTGGGAGATTCTGATGGGTTACCAGGGATGAGGTTTCCCTACTCCAGAACCAAAGAAGAGCAGGGAGAATAGTGACAGAACTTGGGGGACAGGTAGCTTGATTGGGAGATGAAAGGGGGAAAGCAGAGTCCATCTGGATGATGGTGGGCTGAGGCTGTCTTATGGAAATCACCAGTGAGGCGTTTCGAGTGCCCAGAGGAGCCAGGGACTGCTAACAAAAGGATCACCAGCATTTACTTTTAGGCTGTTGGCTAACACCACTCTGTATCTTCAAATCCTCAGTGAAAGTCTCTACATGCCCAGTCTAGTGCCTGCAGTACTGGGGGAGAAATGCCAGAACCTGGGCTGTTCCTAGTGATGGACAAAGAAAGTCCAACACCTGCAGGAGATGAAAATTGGAGCAGGAATTGAAAATTCACTGAGTGGGGCGATTGGAGCTTGAGGGAACTGGGACAAACTTCAGGATCTTCTGCCACACTGGGAAGGATGCTTAGTTTCCTACTGTTTGTGGGATGGGGATTCAAGGCAATTTTATTTAGATATCAGTGGATGGCGCCTTAGCTGCTGGAGAACATGAAGACTTACAAACAGCCGACACTTGAGCCAAACAATAATAAATAATTCACCACCTTCCACCTTCCACATTCCATGTGTAGAATATTTTATAGCTATCACAGTTTATTTGCATTCATTTCTCTTTGAGCTTTCCAACAGGCCTGAGAGGTGGAAAAGGAAGGAATTCGTCACATTTGATCACTGAGAAAAGGGGGTTCTCAGCAGCTGTAGCCTGTGTGCAGCAAGTTATAGCAAAGGGGGTTCTCAGCGG
>JAQQAC010020896.1:14459116-14501712 GCA_029783875.1 Phataginus tricuspis | reverse complement strand
TCAGGCAAATTGCTTAACTTCTCTGAGTCTCACTCTTATTTTTGTAACATGGGAGTAAAAATAGCAGTTCTGCTTATCTCCCAGAATTGTTATGAAGATTAAATGAAGCAAAGATTTTATACTTCTAATCCCTAACGTACCATGTCTGTTTTGCATAGAAGGGGCTCCGATCCTTGGAGAAGTTGACGGTCCTTTGAGAGACAGAAGAGCATCATGGTGTATAGCTCCAGGACCAGCCAGCTTAGTACAAATCCCAGCTCCACCTCTTCCCAGCTGTATAGACCTTGAGTGAGTCACTTAAACCATCTGTGACCCAGTAACCCTTTCTAGGACACTAACAGCCTCCGTCTTATAGGATGGTTGTGAGGTTTTAAAGAGGTCTTGCCTTTAAAGCTCTTGGTACTGTTCCTGAAACACAGACCCTTATGATTAACAAGAGCTACTGTTATCCCACCTCCTAAGGGCCACCATTTGCCTGCAGATACAGGATAATATTCATCTGTGAGATACTTTGGGTAACCTTTATTTAAGTTATTCTGATATCGGCTTACATTTTGCCAGTATATTGGCTTATATGTAACTTTGTCAATGACAAGTGAAGTGAAGAAAGCACTGTCTTTCTTGCCTGAGGTTCCACCCTGCTTGATATGCCAGAGCCCACCAGGAGGGTATGGTTTCCCTCCGCCACCCCTCCTCCGGCTTGTGGGAGTTTGGGAGAGGCCTTGTACCAACATGTGGCTTAGGTCTCAGGTTCCTGCTGTTTTCTCCTTCCTCCCAAACTGCAGGCGCTAACATCTCAATGACACTTCCTCTCCTGCTCTGCAGGGGGCCCTTCTGCCACTTCCAAACACTCACATGGTGCCCATGCCTATGACCTGGCTCACATGCCACTGCTGCCTCTCCTCAACCAGCCTGGAGCTCAAGGTGGGAGCCAGGGCAGATGTACAGACACAAAGGAAGGCACCTGTGGCAAGGGATTCTGGAAAAGGGTTCGGCACCTGGGGTAACGGTGAGGACTCTGTGCAGGTGCCCTCACCCTTCATTTCTGGTCTCCACTGCTAGCAGAGTTGTGCAGCGCTTGACAAGCCTCAACCCACACTTGGGTCCCACACCACACGCCCGCTGCTGCCCCCACCGCTCCCATCAGAGGCTTTAAAATCATGAAGAAAGATAAGAGGGAGAAGACTCTACTTAGAACGCTAAATCCTTGACACACGAGAACTTCCGGGCTGGGATTTTCATGTTTAGAACAGCAAGAGGACTTGTTCTAGTCCCAGATGGGCCTCTCCCAAAAGCTGCATTTGCACGGCTCACCAGGTTGTACTAGGGTCACGTGATGGGGACCATGGCAGTTATCTTGCAGGTGCCTCTTGATTTCATTCAATGATGTTCCCTTTTGAATAAGTAAAAATTATGCACTTATATTTTGTGTTCATAATATATGGTGAATGTCACTATAAAAACTCTATTTATATTTGCTATTCAAGTTTTTTATATACATAACCTTATATAAAAAATGTACATTTAAAAAAAAAATATACACATCCATACATATATTTTTAAATAAATGACCTTAGAGAGTACTCTCAGGCAATTTAAGGGATAGTCAAGAGTTATTTTGACTACAATCAAAATTGTTACCTTTGGGTCCAACTTTAGATCCTAACAACTGGATAAGATGCAGCCCCACTCCCATCCAAGTTTCACTGGCTTCTGCTTGTATTTTATAACCCAGGGCCTCTTTTACTTCCCCAAGCATTTCTGGGACATTCCAGGGGTGCCACACATGACTTCATGAGTGGCACTTTCCTGGCCTATGAAATGAAGAACCTTCGGTGAGAGTGAGGGGCTGCCGAGGGAGGGGCGAGAGAAGCGTTAGGACGGGGTGCGCTGCGCCTGCGGACACCGAAAGGCTGCAGACATCCATGCCGAGGGTGCTGCCCCTGGCTCTTCCACAGCTGCACATTCTCCCAGCATCCTCTCCCACTGTGCATGACTTCAGCCTGCGGCCCCATTCTTCCTAAGCTACACACCTGAATCCGGGATTCAAGCCTTACCATCGGTGTCTGAGACAGACACCATCTGCCCTCCATTCTAAGACCCTCCTCACAAGAACCCATCTCTTCTGCAAGCAGCTAGAGAAAAGAAGGTAGGAAAAAACTAAAAACCAAAAAGTCACCCAGCCTCCGAGGAGCTGCTGTCACCACAAAACAGAAATCCTCAGGACTCGGGTCCCTGCCTTCTCCTGTGCGGGTCTGACTGCTCTGCATCCCGGCTCCAGGCTTGTCGGACCTGCTCTCCCTTCCCCATGCTTCCTAGCTAGTAAGGAGAAACCTTTGAAAGAGATTCTCCCAAGTGCATTGCATGAGAATTGATAAGTAACTTAACTCAAACTGTTTTTGGAGGAAGACAGTATTATTGGAATAATTTAAGCTTAGTGCTTAAAACACCATTTAAAAGTACCTCAGCCGATTACATCTTTGAAATCACATTTCTTGTATCTGAGGATAGTTACAAGAAGGGGAAAACACACACAGTTGGCAAATTTCAACCTGAATATTTAATTTTCGCACGTCTTAGGCTGAAGGGCCCTGCAATTTGTAGGTTTGTGAAGGTTAGAACTCGTTAGACCACGTGCTTTCTTGCGTTGCAAATTCATGAGTGGGGGCCTGTGAAGGACGTCTTCATAAAGGCAGCAAATATTTGTTGGGGGAAAAGCCTTGTTTTAAACAGAAGACAGAAAGTGAAACTGATATTCTTCATGCATCTCTTTGAGTTACAGCCTGGTCTGGCATTCATTTAAACCAAATATTGCTGCTGCTCTGCCTGTGCTGTGGCAGGACGAATCAGAAAGGCCTACGAGTAATTCATGAACTGCAAGCATTCTAAAGCTGCTTGATGTGGATTCAGACAGAACATACTGGAGAGCATCCCCCAGTTATGTGTTCTGTGTTCAAAGAAACCACAGCCTCTCTTCTTTCCCCCACCCTCATGTCACCAAAGGCAACACACTAGAAGAATGGGCCTGGGGGTTCTGAGGTTCGAGTCTCAGGAACTCTGCTTGCGAACTGGGAGAGCCTGGCCGTGTTTCTTGCTTTCCAAATCTCGATTTCATCGTTTATAAAATAGGGCCAGCTATGCCCACTTTTCATAGCTGTTGGGAGTAGTCATGGTGGTTCCCATGTGGAACTACTTCGATTTCTGTGCTACAGAATTCTGCTTTTTCATTATTTATATAGCCGGCCTATAAAGAAACGGAAGAATCTTCTAAAGTTTATCCTAGGGAATAAGCCTTTGTCCCTCCCACTGGAGGATTCCCATTGGTTGTGACTGAAGGGCCCTGAGAGATCTTATTGCACTAGGGGACATGTCGCTTTCCATCCTGCCACTCAGAACATGGGGAGGGGACTATAATGGGAGTTACAACCTGGTCTGGCAGGGAGTGCAGTTTTTTAGGTTACATCCTTATAGATTTTTCTTCCAATGCCTCCCTTTCCTAAATGCCTTGTGAGACCTCTGATGTCTAGGGACCATCGGTTTGAGGTCTGAGGCTCTGCACCACTTTATCTTGGGTCTGCTTCCAGATAAAGGACTCGATTAATCAGACTTCCACTAACTTGTATGCTTCCCTGTACTGACTTCAGCAAGTCTCTGACCTCACCAAGACGCCCTGTCCATCCACCCTGATGCTTCCTCACTGCTCCCACCTTCTTATGGCCTCGATTCCTCCCTGACCAAGCTCTTATTCCTTGATCAGCACCATATCCACCCCCTTGAAAAGTTCTTATTTACTTTACCCCTTTTCCCTTCATATCATACTTGCCCAGAAAACCCCAACCTGGCTAAACACACTATCCACTCACACTGAGGCATGCTGGAGAAGCTGGACTCTGTGGGAGAAAAAAAATCCCATTATAACTCTACTGACTGGACTGTCTTTAAATTAATGGCTTCCCATCTCAAATTTCCTACCTTCCTGTACCTCTGAAAATCTCTAAAAGAGACTCCCTTGAAGCTGATGAACTTGCCTCATGTCCTATAGAAAAAATAGATGTGTTACTGCTCCTACATAAAGCCAACCCCTTCCGCTATGCTATGGAGAGTCACGGTATAGCTGGCTGAATGACAATTCTGTTAATCTCTAGAAATGGATGAATTAAAATAGACTCTCATTCTCCATTTAAGTCCGAACTGAGACAGCTCTAGTCCTCATCCCCTGTCCAAAGTTTCCCGGTTGGGGATTGAGTCCCCTCAAATCATGCTGATTTTTCTCAGCAACAACCTCTAGTGACACCTGCCAAGTTCTGTTCTTCCAGCCTTTGTCTGTTGCCTTCAGAGCCACCTGAAGGCGGCTGCTGGCTGCCAGCATTGACGGTGACCACTGTGTAGGTACCACTGTCTGTTTCAGAGATGACCTTGCTGCATATTGTCTCTGGTCTCTTAGATTCACAAATCTTGGGGATTAAAGCACTTTCGATTCTCTGAAGGCGTGAGGAGGACCTCCCTGCACCTCTGAAATCTGGTGGCATGACTTGTCCATCCCGCCTACTCCCGTTCCCTCCTACTTACTAAATGCAGTTGACCTCCCCCTTAAAATGCTCGGTGCTCTTACTTCTCCTTTCAGAAGAGAGCAGGCATGGGATTAATTAGTTTTTTGGTACTGTTTTGTGAAAACAGAAAATCGGAGGGCATTTTGCCAGATATAATATCCACTCCCCGATGATGGATGATAAATGTCTGCTGGACCTGGGTAAAATTTAGATTGTTTTTCTGAGTCTTATCGTTATGGGGGTGTCACACATTAGAAGCACAGCCCGGGACTTTCCCAGTAAGAGGGCTGAGGCTCCGTTCCTCATTTCTTAAATAAAAGGTTTGGACTAGAGGATTTTTAAGTGTACTTCTAGCTCTGGAATGTTAATTTTAATACACATCTTGAATGATACTATGCATAACAATCTTATAAAAATGTTTTAGGGTCCCTGAGTAGAAAATCCTAAGGAAGCATGCCAGAGGTCCCTGAAATTGAGTCTTCCACCTCCCATCAATTTCCTGGTACAAAAGACAATCTCTGAAATAATGAGAACATCTATGTTCTGATGTATCACAGCTGACTAAGTCACAATGGGGTCAGGAGGCACCACTTTGGCATGCCCTCTGCTTGCGTGGCAGTCTGAAACAGACACGAGGCTCAGGGAAGGGTGGGGTGGGTAGTCCCTTCCCTGAATAACGATAAAAAAGCAAACCTATTTGCTCATACTAATTGTAGACACCAAGTGTGTGACCTTGGGCATATCTCTCTGAACCTTGGCTTCCTTCTTTGTAAACTAGGCATTAAAAATAATTTGTATCTCTTTGGTTGTTTTGAGGACTGAATGAGGGTTGAATATGTAAAGTTCTTAGCACATGAAAAGCACTTAAAAGGTTATCAACAATAATAATTATATAATTTTTATTATTATTACTGTTGAATATGGAGTTGAGGTATCTTAAGGAGGGTTTCTTAAAGGTTGATGATAGATTCTGTGGCACAGGGCCCTTTCCTGGTACCTGGGGTATCCAGGTAGCCAGCTACTTCTGCTTGCTCTGCTTAGCTGGAGCTATCAACCCCACATCCTGTATCCTCTAGATCCTCAGGGCATCCGTGCCTCAAAATCAGCTTCTTAGGAGACCTCATCTCTGCGATTTCTGGTGCCGGGACGGAGAAATCAAAGGTGGTCATGCCAGTTCTGTGGGACAGGCAGCGTCAAGTGTACTGCTCCCCTCCACCACAGCCTGCCTGGGTTCTGTCCCCTCTCAAGACCACGGAAGGGCCTCACTCATAAACCTAAGCCCCAGCTTCACTTGGAAAGGTCTTGCTTCCTCTTCCCAGATCCTGATTCCCCAGTCTCTTGGCAGCTTGAACAGTTGAAGAGCTTACCCAGTGTCCCAGCAAATTTAGAACAATCATGTAGCCCTTAAACTTGTGTATTCTGACAAGATCATGCAAATCCAGAAGACCCTGAGCTGCTAATCCCCTTGTTGATGGCATTCCTGGCCTTTTGACTAGGAATTGGCTTTGTGCTTCCATGGACGTAAACAGACGTTGGACATGGGGAGATCTGAGTTCAGATCTTGGCTCTGCCAGTCAGTAGTAACCACTTGGTTTTGGGCAGAGAGATTTACCTTCCCTGGCCTCAGTTTCCATTTAGTGAAATGAGGATGATAATAGTATCTAGTTGATGTAGAACTCCATTTGCTGGCAAAAGCACCCCAATACACCTTTAAGTAAAAAGACAGTTACACAATGTTAGGGAGAGTATAATTGAATTTTTGGAAAAGGAAAATACACATGCGCAGAAAAAAAAGGCTGAAAACGATATTCACCAAAATGTTTAGGGGGTGATCACTGGGTAATAAAATGGAAAGTGATTTGTAATTATTTTCTTGTAGGATTATTGTTTTTGTAATTAGAAAACAAAATAGCACATAGAAAACAACAGTGCCCAACTTGCTATCAGAAGTTGTTGGTACAAAAGAAGAAGCCCCATCTGGAGGTGGTCGCCATGGGGCCGCCTGGCTTGGCCCGAGGCCGTGGTGCTGATCCACTCGAAGGACACCAGCCATCGAGGTCTCAGCTTCTCTTTGTCTTGTTGGGTTTAAAGGTAGATGGTTACAAAATGTCCTGGAAGATGGGACATCTGAGGGCACTTAAGAAATATCAAAGCAACCTACATGGGGGAGGAGGTGTGGCACAGATGGAAGTCACCAAGCAGATGAGGGGTCTTCAGCGAAGAACTTTGATCCCCTCTCCCTGTACTCAACACCCAGCCTGCTTGGGCTACTGAATATGTATGTGCTTTCCTTAAGTCTTTGTGCCTTGAATGTGTTAGAACTTTTCCATATTATATGCTTCTGTGCCTTCTTTTGACAAACTTACTTTCATCTTTGACAACTCAGCTCAAGCTTCCTTCCCTTATTCTTGTTTAACTTCTGCCTTTGTTTCAAAATTTCTTGCATTTTTAAAAGCGGAAGTTATTCCTTTACCGATCTCTTTGAATATTCTAAACACAATTATTTTGAAGTCTTTAAAAAGACTCTTCCATGAAACCGATTTCATCTGGCGTGAATTCTTGCTCTGATATTGTTGGCTATCTTTGGAGCCTTTAGATTTCTTCCTGGGTTTTGGAATTTGAGTTTGCAGTCTCACTTTATGCATGATGTTCTTGTTTATTATTTTCTCTCTCTTTCCTTCTGTGCTCACCCATCAGGTTTTCCTTGGTTCTCCAGAATCCAGAAGCAGGTGTGATGGAAGTTCAGAGTTTCTGCTCTGGGGCGATATGGAGACATTGCAGACACAGTTATCAAGTCAGCAGGAACTTTGATTCTGTTCCCAGTCATGAGGCTCTTTCTTCCTTCTGTAGGTCATGGTCCTATGGCATGGTACTCCCAGACAGTTGTGGGCAATACTTTTACTCAGTGAGAGAATGGTGTGGAATCTTGCCCCAGCCCTGACTTTCAGCACAGACCCTCTCTGTAACTCTTCTCTTGGTGCTGTTTTCTGCTTTGTAAGCCTGCAGGCTCAGCCAGCTTGTCACTGAGTGTTTCTGTTGCACTTCCAGTCCATCAAGAGCATATCATGGTTTGCATAGTGACTCGTTTTGCATTTTCTCTGCCATTGTTCTGTACTGTGAGCAGAGAGGGCATGTGGGCTTTGATGTAACTGTGCCATCTTAACTGGATAGGCCTTCCCCTTTGATTGCTGAATGTTTGCATATGTCTGAAAACCATTCTCTGGTGGAGGTCATGTTCCACTCAGGCCCAGACAGAAAGACTTTATTGAAGTTTTCCTGGTCTGCTGGAGGTTCCAATAGTCAGTGAAGACGCAGGGACACGGCCATCAGTGTGGGGATTTCACTTTCCCTCAGAAGCAAACCGAAAGCCGGTTCCCTCGGAAGTCTAGCCAGCCACTTTAGCAAATCCCTGTCCAACAGGTTGGTGTGTCCTGGGCCCGGCCTTGGCTGTACAGAGCAGGCTATGAGGGCAGCCTGAGCAGCAGAGCCGGAGGAGTCCTCCTCCTCGCCAGCTGCTTGGTCACTTTTTTGCAGCTCTAGTTCTCACTCCGATTAAGGGACACTGGGGATGCTGGCGGCTGGGAGGGGGCCGAGGCAGTGTGACGCTCCTGCACAGTGACCTCAAAGGTTCAGGGCGGTGTGTGCTCCCATCTGTAGTGCAGACCTTCCTGATAACACTGGTTTCATCATTTCTGAAGAAAACTGGGGAAGAGGCATTTCAATGACATAAGTGTGCTTGACCTTAGTCTTAGATATCTCTGCGTGCCTTACAGAACCTAGGACGAGGGAGAGGACGTCATTGCCATTCAATTCTTATTTGATTGATTGAAAGTCCAGGTGACTTTCCACTTGAAAAACAAAAAGCATAACTTCTCTTTGCAGTGAATAGATGCTAAAGCCATCTATTGTGTGGCCAGTTCTGTGGTGGTCCTTTAAAGTACCAGCCCCTTTAGTGGTGCCCTCTTTACTTGTCAGGATCCTTCCAGCTCCAAGTGACAGAGACCCAGGAGAATTTATTATTCCTGTGACTAGAAAATCCAGAGGTCCAACAGGCCCCAGGCACAACTGGATGTGGGACCACACCAGCCACCAGGGCTCTCTTCTCCACTTCTGGGCTCTGCTTTCCTCCTGGGACAGGCTGATTCCTTCCTGCTTCGGAGGTAGTAGAGCACAATGGTTAGGAGCATAGTTCTGGATCCAGACTGCTATGTGACTGTGAGCAAGTTAACTAACCTCTCTGTGCCCTAGTTTCATCATCTAGAGAAAGTCCAAGATCCTAGTGGGAATCCTCATGTTCCACTGGGAGGCTGACACTGATGAATGTGCATAAAGCGTTAGGATGGTGCCTGGCCTACGTTAGCGCTCTGTGAGGTTTGCCATTCATGTTGCCATTTTGTCCCAAGAGACTGGGGAGAAAGACCTGGCCTCAGATGTCTGCAGGCTTACATCAACCCAGCCCAGAGGAAAGAAGTTTCCTTGTGTCAGCATCCATGTACACAGCTCTCCAGGGGGACTCTTATTTGCTCTGTTTGGTTTGCATGCCCAGACCCTGGACCTCTTGCCACAGCCGGGGTGGATGTCACTGTGATTGACAGATGCACTGTAATTACAAGGATTGGGGACCAACGGTTTTCCAAAGAGGTGGGAGGCATTTTACCATTCACCCCCCCAGTTGCTCAGTGAGTGTGTATGACTTGTCTGTTATGGGCCAGGCACAGTTTTAAGCCTTAGGGTTACAGCAGTGGCAAGAGAAGAGCGTTTTCTGCCTTCATGGAACTTACAACCTACTAATATCAGAAGGACACGCTCAGTGCACAATGAAGTGAAAGGGAATGTTGGGTGTGATATGTGCTGTGTTTAATACAGAATAAGGAGATGTCCGGGAGGATGGCTCAGGGGTCAGGGGTCATCTCTGAGTAGGAAGCCAAGGCCTAAATGCAAGGAGTCAGCTGGATATAGGATATGGAGGAAGAGCGTGTTGGACGGGTGGGGCAGGAGTGCCGTGGAGCCAGGGCAGGCAGAGCGTGCAGTCAGGAAGGGCCAGGAAGAAGGGTGAGCAGGGTGAGAAGCCAGGCCAGATGGCGAGCAGTAGCTAGGGAGAGCTCACAGCTGCTTTTAATCTGATGTTGTCCAAAGATTGTTGTGGCTGCTGTGAAGGGAGCAGACCGCAGGGAGGCAGGAATGGGAGCAGGAAGGGAGTCCGGAGGCTGAGCAGCGTCCAGGTGAGAGATGATGGTGGCCTGGCCGAGAGGGCGTGCGGGTCGATCAGGAGACAGCGAGAAGCAAGGCAGGCAGGCCCAGCTGATGGACTGGGTGTGGGGAAGGGAACCGAGGATGACAGGTGGGCTTATGTTTTGAGCTGAGGGGACAGTGGTGCCCTTTAACAAGAAGGAGAAGGTTGGCGGAGAGACAGGAAAGAAAATTCAGAGTTCTGTGTTAGATTTGCCAAGTTTGCTATTTCGAGGAGATAACCAGGTGGAGATATCAAGGGGGGACTTAGAAACATGCATGTGGAATTCAGGGGAGAGGGCAGGGCTGGGAATGGAGTCGTCAGCAGGTAGATGCTATTAAAACCATGGGGAGGATGGAATCACCCTGGGGTTGAATGAAGATGGAGAGAAGAAGGGATCCAGGACAGAGCCGGAGGAAGGCAGGCATGAAGGCTAGAATGGGAGAATGCTTGTCTGCTCCCTTTTCTGGGAAAGGTAAGACACCTTTGGTGCCAAATTCTTCATGAAGGGCTTGGCCAAAAAGAGGGAGGAAAGAAGTCCTTTGGTCCTCCTGGCGGCGTGCCTTCACCAGGCTGCCTGCATGATCCCGCAGCTGAACAGTTGAGCCTTGAGCAATCTTGTGCAACTTTCTCAGGCATTAATTTTATTAGTTAATTAATCTTTGTCTTACCTTTCTTGGGAAATTTCAGTTTTGTTAAGTGTGCTGTGGTTGGGCAACTTTAGGAGTTATTTCATATCCATGAACTCTGCCTTTGCACTCTGTCCTCACCCAGGGGTCCTTTGGAGGTCCTGCCTTCTTGGGGAAATCTGAGGGGTCAGAGAGGAGACTAACTCTGCCTCCACAACACCGTTGTATGTTTTACTCTTTTATACAGCAGCCTGTGTAGGATTATGTTAAGGGTCACCTGAAGGTAGGATTCTACAGCCACAGAGGTATGGAAGCCTCAGTGGCAGAAGAACGGCTTGTTGAAGGCAGATGCCGTGTCACATTGTATATTTTGTTTCTCTACAGGGCTGAGCCCCTGCTTGGCACCCAGCAGACTCTGGGTGAACTTTTGTTGAAAGGAGTCATCACAGATATTTGAACACTTGAAGGGTGGCAGCTTTAAAATAGAGGCTCCCTTCAGCAGAGATGCAGATTCTCAGCTTCTAATTGTCCATCAGAAGTGATTACTATGGCTGCAGAAATGTCCTATGCAGCATGGAAACAATTACATTAAAATGCAGTTGGAGATTCCAGTAATCTCCTTGGAATAGACAAATAAACTTTGAAATTGTTTACAAATGATGCACCAAATCTGTGTGGCATCTGCTCATTGTAGGGGGAAAATGGGTTTCTTCCAAGGTTTCTCATGTGATGACACTGCTGTTTTCTCGTGACGAGGAAGGAAACCAGGAGGCGTCGCCGGGCCAGCCCCATCTCGGACGTCTTCAGTGTGTGTGAGGATGCTGGGGGCTGGTTCTCCTGTCCAGCACTGGCCTCTCCTTGAAAACTGTTCTGATGTGAGATGGGGATACACGTGCTGGCCACCACCCAGCTCCTGGGCGGATGTTTGCTCAGCTTTGCCTTTTTTGAGGCTTGTGATGGGGGGCTGCCTTTGAGAGGCTTTGATGTTAAGCCAAGAAGCTAGAAGGGCCTGTCCCGGACATACTCTCCTGGCATGGCCTTCTGCTCGAGCCCCCAAGCCAAGAAAAATGTGGTTCAGAGTGGCCGCATTGTATGCGGGGGCACATTCCCAAAGGCCTTGCTACTTTAGCTCTTACATAATTCAAGACTAATTTTCCTATAAATAACTCTTTGATAAATAAAATTATTACAGTGTATAAAGTGAAGAGAATGCATTCCTGAAGTGTGTAAATTTCAACTCTTGGAGTCTGGGGCATATTAGACGACATTCCTGGGCAGGCAGGTCAGCAGCAAAATTTCCACGGCCCTTGGCTATATGTAGATAGATACAGATATGGCTATTTTTTTGTAAGCTTAAAGGTGCAACCGCTGCTTCTACTTTTCTAGCATTCTCTGTAATCATTGGCCTAGTGATGCCTGCTAAATAAAAGTACAGTGTACGGTGGTAGTTGTCTGGCTATCTTCATAGGAAATATATCTAATTTCTGTTCCAAAGTGTTATTATTGCTGTTAGCATTATTATCACTTAAGAAATGCTTGGATGATATTGCTACAAGATATAAAAATATTTTGAATGATAATAACAGTACATGTTAAAGAACCCACACAGGTTGTAAATGTAAATACAACACCATGAATTACAGGATATTGCTAAAAGATGGTGGGTTGTTCTACTTAATTGTTAAAATGGTTTTAACACGTGATCTTAATGTGAAACATAGTTTGTAATTTATTCAGCCAGATAGCTTGGAAATGATGTGATCCCAGAGGAATTTTCAAAAAAGTTGGAGGATTCACATTATTTCAAAATTTGTACACAAAGTTAATTTTTAAAATGTTCTATCTCGTGTTTGGGAGAATTCAAATTCACATAACATTTATGCTATAATCAGCTAGGATTCTTTTGCTTGTAGGTTCTGGAACAACTAACTGAAAATCTCCTCTGTAAATGAGGGACTGTATTATAAGGCCACTGGTGTATCTAAGAGAAGCCTCAAGCCCTTTGTGCCTCGGCTTCAGGAAGAGCTGGACTCAGGGGCTTTAGGCTGCCAATGTTTCTTCTTTCGTGTTTTTGCGTTCACTTCTTTAAGTGTGTTGAGACTTCATTATTCTCTCCCACAAAGCTGGATCCACCATTTGTAATTCCTGCACAAAATGAAAATGTCGGGCCCCTTGTTCAAAAAGCAGAAAAAAAGGTTTTGCTTATTTCCATGGTCTTTCTTTAAACCTGTTATGGGTTTTTATTTGCTGTTTAATTGCCCTCTCTCCAGGGCATTGGGGTCCTTGCTGGGCAAGTGCAACACCCTTACCCAGTGTGGACAGTGTGACTTAGGGTGTGAGATGTACGTACCCCTCGACCCTCCCGACGGCGGGAGGAGGGTAGCAGGGGATGGCTGAGTGGGGGCAGGGGCACAGTGGCCCAGAATCCATTCCAGGAGGTGGGGATGGGGCAGGAGGCTCCAAGCCCCCGGCCCACTGTCCCGTCAGATTTCGCTTTCTGTATTAGCTCCCTAGAGCTGCCATAGCAAGTACCACATCTATGTCACTTAGACAACACAACTGGTTGTCTCACAGTTCTGGAACTGGCAATCCAAGGTCAAGGTGACCGCAGGGCTAGCTCCTTTGGAGGGCTGTGGCGGAGGCTGGGCTCCAAGCCCCTTCCCTGACTTCCTGTGGTCTCACACGTTCTTTGGCTTGTGGAAGGTGCTCTCCTCTGTCGGTGTCTGTCTCTGGGTCCAAATTTCCCCTTCTTATAAGGACACCAGACATGTTGGATCAGGGCCCACCTCATTCCAGTATGACCTCATCTTAACTGGTTACATCTGCAACAGCCTTGTTTCTAAAGAACATCACATTCTGAGGTACTGGGAACTAGGACTGCTGCCTATACATTTTGGGGGTCACAATTCAACCCATAACACTTACAAAACAGAAAGTCAGTGATAAAACTATTAAAATTTTCAACACCGCAACTGCAGAGCATCAGATCCGTGCGTGGGCTCCCCTTCAGGGCACAGTGCTGTGAGACGGCCCGGATGGCCGGCCTGCTCGCCTTCCCATGGGGCCGAGAAGGTGACTCCGAATTTAGCTCCTCCGGGAGAGATGACTCTAACCTCTGATGGCTGCGTGCGTGCGTTATGGGATTTTATCTCTGAGCCTGGAACTGGCACTAGGGCGCCAGAAGAAATCGCAGGCACCACGGTCTCGATGCTACAGATAGCTGTCAACAAACAGACTCCTGCCTTCCCCCAGCTCCCCGTCCCTCTCTGACCAGAGCTTCCTAACACTTAGCAGAACCTCTCCTCTTCCATCGTCAACACCGTCTCCCACCCCAACTCCCTAGGCAGAGAGAAGGGAGGGAGACAGGTAAGCTGTCTGGGCTCTGGTCACTGTCTTTGTGGAAATGGATCCTGGCTAGTCTCCCCCAAGCAGAGAAAGCTCTTCCTGCTTCTCAGCCTCTCCTCTAAATTCTTAGTCCTTCAGCGCGAATGGTTTTACTAGGAAGAAAATATTCTGTTGAATTAGTTCACATTAATGTTTGAAATGACTAAAGGCCAATAATAATCTCAGAAGTATTTGCCGTTTAAAATACGAGTCAGTTAATCCATTCCTTTTGAAATAGTGGGTTTTCAACTGCTTAATAAATATATGTGCAAGATATCATATCTGGGGTGAAAATGGTTTGGGGCAGGGAAGGAAGCTGTCACCAGGTGACCCTTCCTGCCGCTGCTCAGACTTAAAATCCCCTGGAGGCAGACAGCCTGGGCTCCTGCTAACTTGGGGACCTTGGGCTAACTACTCATCTATGAAGGGATAATGATGTAGGATTTATGCTATATCGTTGTTGTGAGGATTAAATATGATAATTCCACATGTCTAGCAGAATCACTGGCACAAATATAGTGCCCAGTAGATGTTACCTATCATCATCAGTGTTATCAGTATTATTATTGTACCTGCTTTTCAATACATTGTCCCTTTACTTTTAAGTATATCATTTGTGTGTGTGTGTGTGTGTGTGTGTTTTCCTTGTGCTTCATGGGGAGGAGATCAATGGTTATGTGTGTTTTTCCCCTGGGATCTCTATTTAAAATATATATATAAATCAGTTTGTCTGTCCTTACCTCATAGCATGCTATCTTGACATCTTGTAGGGCATATCTTCTACCTTCTTCTTTTTCAGTACGGATTTCACTGTTCTTGGCCCATTATTCTTTCATATAACTTTTCGAATCAGTTTGTCAAAATCACACAAAAAAGTGGGGATTTTGATTAGGGTCACATTAAATCTATATATAAATTTGTAAGGAAATGCACATTTTTGCAGAATCAAGCTCTCTAAAGTAAGCATTTATTTAGGCCTTGTTTACTATCTTCAGTGAAATTTAAAAAATTTTCTCTACAGAAACGTTTTCATATCTTATGTTATATTTATTCCCAAGTATTTTATATTTTGGCATATAATAAATGACATCTATTTTAGATTTTTATTTCTCAAAAAAATAATTTCTTGCTTGCTGGTGAATAGAAACGTAGTTGACTTTTAAATATTGGTTTTGTATACAGTACCCTTGTTAAATTCACTTATTAATTCTGATGGTTATCTGTAACTCATTTGGGGCTTTCTTTTTGGCAACATACCATATTTGAATAATTGCACTTTTAATTCTTACTTTGATCCTTATGTTTTATATTTCTTTTTCTTACCTTATAGCGCTGACTGTGATCTATAGTACATTAGTCAATGGAAGGACTGGACATTCAAGTCTTATTCCTGATTTTAAAAGGAGAGATGTCTCCTGTAGTTTTTCTTAGTAGAAAGTCAAAGAAGTTACTTTCTATTAGTATCTTGCCAATTTACTTTTATTATTGTGGATGAGAGTAAAGTCTATTAAGTGCTTTTTATATACATTCATTGAGATGTTGGTCATTTTATCCTTTTACACATTGCTGGATTTGTTAATATGTTAAATTTTCAGTAATATTCTTATTAAATTTTGTTATTTTGAAGTTAGTAAGACCTTATAAAATGATTTGGAGAGTATTCCCTTTTTTACTATTCTTGCAATACTTTTCTAAGACTGCAATTCTTTGTTCCATAAATGTTTAAGAGTTCTTATTTGTAAATTATCTGGATCTGATGCAATGGGTTATATTTTGTGAGTTTGTATGTTAGTGTGAGGTATTTAAAATACAGATACAATTTGTTTAGCAGTATTGGGACAATTCGTTTTTTTTCTTGAGTCAATTTTGGCAAGTTATATTTTGTTAGGAATTTGTCAATTTTCTCTGTTATCAAATTTATTGTCATGAAGGTATTCATAATAGCCTCATGCTATCATTTGAATTTCTGCTGCATTTTTTCATTCCTAATGTTTACTTATGTCTGGTCCCTCCATATTTTGGGACCAGTCTTACCAGAAGGTTGTCAATATCATTGGGCTTTTAAGGAACCAACTACTGGCTTTGATTTATATTTTATTAATTTCTGTTTATAATCATCATTATTATTTTCTTCTTCCTACTTTAGATTTATTCTACTATTCTTTTCTCTTAGTTTTTAAACTGAATGGTTAGCTCACTAATATTCAACTTTTATTCTCTTCTGTTAAAGGCATTTTGGACTAGAAATTTTCCTATTAAAATAGATATGTCTTCATCTTACATAATACATGTCCTGCATGACATATAGTGTACTTTTTATCATACAATTCTAAATATAGTCTAATTTTGTCTTTGACCCATGAATTACTGAGATGCACATTTCTTAATTCCCAAATCTATAGATGTTTCCATTTATTTTTATTGAATTTTTAATTTTATTGCATTGTGATCTGAGTATATCAGAGAATGTAATTTATATGACACCGATACTGTGAAGTATTTTGTGACTTGTTTTATGGCCAAATATGTGTCAATTTTCATAAATGTTCCTTGTATATGTGCTTGGAAACAATGTGTATTCTGTCCTTGGACTTAATGCTCTATATTTGTCTAGTATGTCAAATTTCTCATGGTATATCTTTTTGGAAGGTAATTCGACATTACACAACAAAATTACAAATGCATTTCTCATCATTTCAGTATTTCCAGTTGTAAATATAAGATAAATGCTAAGACATACTTTTACAAGTGTGAGCTATAAATTCTGTAGCATGCAACCATGCAATTAATTTATTATATTGTCTATGATGGCAAAAACAACTGAACGGCCCATCAATAGGAGACTTCATAAACTAGGTTTCAGCTTTACAGTTGGCTACTATTTAGCTATAAAAAAGAATCAACAGAGCAATTGCAATGAACAAATGTAGTAGAAATGAGAGTGATAGAACATCTCCATTAGAACATCACAGTAATAGTTGTTCTAGGCAAAATACAGGTTAATGCTAAAATCCGTTGGTGAAACTTTAAGGAATAATAGGATATTTTCACAACCTCAAATGATCTCTCTCAAAATGTATATTAACTATTATTAATAATAGCAAATGTATTTTAACCTAGATGAAGAAAACATTACGACATTACAAAAGGGCCCAAAGGACACTTAAGCAAATGGAAAGGTGCAAGGCAATATTAAAAAGATGTCAGTTGTTCATAAACAGGATTGTTATGTCTTCTTGATGGATTGGCCTCTTTGTTATTACACTATGTCACTTTCTGTCCCTCATAATTATCTTTGCTCTGACACTTTATCTAATGGTAATATAGCTACTCCGGCTTTCTTTTGATTAAGATTTGCATGGTATATCTTTTTCTATCCTTTCCAACTTACCTATATCATCATATCTGAAGTGAGTTTTTTATAGATAGCATCTACATGAGTTATTTATGTGTTTATTTAGAAACTCTGTTGATCTTTGTTAATTGCTATATTTAGACTATTTACAGTTAATATGATTAAATGTTAAGGCTTACATCTGACAGTTCATATTTTTGCTTTCTGCTTGTTCGCTCTATATTCCATTTCTGTTTTCTTTTTTCTACCTTCTTGTGTGTCACTGAATTTATTTTTAGAATTCCATTTTGATTTATCTATACTTTATCTAAAATACCCATTTGGTTCTACTTTATATATTCTATTTCTTGGTGAGCCTTATTGTTTTTTTCATTTGTTTTAAGTGTGCTTATAATTACTCACTGAAGTATTCTCCTGATGGCTGCTTTAAAATACTTTTCAGATAGTCCAGCATCTGTGTCGTCTTGGTTTTGGCATCTGTTGATTGTCTTCTCTTATTTAAGATGAGATTTTTCTGGTTCTTGGTATGCTAAATAATCTTTTATTGTATCCTGGTTATTTTTGGTGTTGTTTTGAGGCTCTGGATTTAGTTAAGTCTGTTTTAGCAAGCCTTGTCTGCTATCACGCTAGAAGAGGAATGAGGGTCCTGCCTCATTACTTCTAGGTGGGTGTGGAGCTCCTAGTTCCCTGCTTGGCGTCCACTGGGTGGGAGATGGGGAAGGGGCACCTTGTTCCTCATTGGGTAGGAATGGAAATTCAGGATCCCCACTGGGCCTCTATTGATACCATCCTGGTTGGGAGGAGAGGGGTGCTTTGCTTCTGCATTCTGTGTGGTCTCCATTGACACCACAAAGGCTATGATGTCGTCCTGTTCCCAAAGAATGGTGGTGGAAGTCCTGGCTTTCCGCTAGGCTGGATGGGAAGTGACAACTTGTTACCTGTTGTTTGGGGTAGAAGTTCAGGATTCGCACATGGCCTTTACTGCCACCATGGGGAAGGGACTCTTTACAGCCAGGCATGGATGAAAATCCCAGCTTTCAACTTGGTCTTCTCAGATGCCAACTTGTAGTAGGAGACGTATGGGAGGGCGGGCTGGGGGCTCCATGTCCTAGCTAGGGGAAGGAGAACCTGCAGGACCCTCACTCAGCCTTTGCTCATGGGCGTGGGGTGTGGCCATGTTTTTTTTCCCATGGTGTTTCTCTAGGGTGGGGCAGCTATTGTCTAAACAGTCTATCTTGTTAGGTTGTCTCATTCCTATAGAGAGCTGGCTTTTGGGGGGCTTTTTTTTTTTTTGGTCTGTTTGCATTAATGTTTCTAGATTGTTGGCTTCTCCAGCAGCTACTATGAGATAGATGGTAGTTCCCTCTTATCCGTGGAGGATATGTCCCAAACCCCCAGTGGCCTGAAATCACAGATTATACTGAACCCTGTATATGCTATGTTTTATCCTATACATACATATCTATGATAAAGTGTAATTTATGGATTAGGTACAGTAGAATATTAACAACAATAACTAATGATAAGATAGATGAATTAAAACTGTATTATGATAAGAATTATGTGGATATTTTATTTTCTCTCTCTCAAAATATCTTATTATACTGTACTTACCCTTCTTGTGATTGTGTGAGATGATAAAATGCCTACGTGATAAGATGAAGTGAAGTAAATGGTGTAGGCACTGTGATGTAGCATTAAGCTACTATTAACCATCTAACAATAGTCAGAAGGAGGATTATCTGCTTCTGAATTGCAACCGACTTTGGGTAACTGAAACCATAGAAAGTGAATTCATGTATAGAGGGGGACTGCTGTATGAAGTAAAAAGAAAACCCAGATAATAGTGTCCCTTGAGTTCCAAGGTCCCTAGCTTGTCTGAATTCTTCTTTCTATCTTCCTGAGTTCTTGTGTTTCTTTTATGTATAATGCTCAGGAGTTTTAGCAGGAGGCATGGGAGAAACATTTCGGCAGGCCCAAAGAGGGTTTTAACAAGAGGAACAGTGCATCTGCTCCTTGTTGCTCTGAAACTGGAAGCTCTCCTTTCTGACTTGTTACCTAATTTTTTTTCTGCACATATGTCTGTTATAGTGTGAATCTATGGTGGCAATAGGGGACATCCCTGTCTTACTTTTGGCTTCAGAGGGATAGCCTCTAGTGTTTATCCACTGAGCTTTTATTAAGGAGTAGCATCTTTTCATTTTACCAGATGCTTTCTTAAAAGTCAAGAATCATTACCAAATTTGTCAAAAATCTTTTGTTTTGTTATCTATGGAGATAATTAAGAGGATACCTTTATTCCCGTTTTGCAGGTGAGACAGCTGAGACTCAAAAGAAATGGAGTAACATGCCCAACATCACAGAGCTAAGATGTGATAAAGACAGGATTCCACCCCTGTTCTGCCTAGCTTCCGAGTCCACAGACTTTACAATTTAATGCTTGTAACACAGAAAGGACAGTTGCCAGGTGCCTTTGTTGACACAGTTCAGCATTTTGTAGGAGCACAAGGCTGTGACACTGTGTTGTATTATAGACAACGGTTATTTTCTGTCTTGCATCTGCTGAAGTGCAACATATGGCTTTAGTCATGCTTCTCCTGTAGAGCTTGCTTTTAATTTATCTGCTCAGGAAGTCTCAATTTTCACAGTGTTTGGTTTCCAGTAGAAACCTATTCTGATATCATTTTCTGGCTCGTCTGATTAGGGCCTGTCAAAGTCCAGTGGTTTTCCACAGGTCATCTAGTGTGGATGAATCAGAAGCCGTGGCTGCTGAATCATAAATTCAGAATCCACATGGCTCTTGATTCTTTACCATGGCTACCAGGCCATTCTCACTGCTGAGCATGACAAAACACTGACTACTGAATGGGAAACATATTTCAGAGAGGCTAACACTGAGGTGAAAAATAGACTTGGGACTTTCTGAAGAGAAGATCTTATTTAAAGGAATGAACGCTCTATTGGTCTCTCAGGCAATAAGACAATCTTTTCAGGAAGTGCTTCTCCACGGGGTGCCGGCACATGCTGAGTCGCCACAAATGGATGACAGGTGTGTCTGAGCTATGGCTCCCCTTAATTCATGGGGGCAGGTCATTGCAGGTCCTGGAGCCTCCAAAGCTGTGCTTAGTTACTGCCAGCCGGAAGCAGCAGCATCTATTTACCCCAGGGAACCAGGCAATGGTATCATGTTCTATATGCTCCAAGAAGAGAAAAGGGCTGAGGAGCGCTATTTTAGGTGATGCCTTCAGAGGCAGGTGCCATATTGGGATGTTGATGAGCTTTAGTTGTCTGACATTACATGAAGCTCCAGTTACATTAGAGCCATGGTGCTTTCGTGGGGTATGGCTCTTCCGACTGGACAGGTGAAGAGTGGTGGAGTGTGGCTGGCCTCTCTGAAGACATGAGGGGCATGGATGGCATGAACATGGCTTTGTTCACCAAATCATGGAATTTGGCAATGAAGGGGGGCCGTTATCTGAAGCTGAGTTTGATAGGTGGATGACAAATGAAGAAATCCAATTCCTTCAATTAAGAAATGAAAATACCCTCAAACAGAAAAGATAGAGACCTGAAATGCTTCTAATAAAGTCACAATAGACTTTTCTGTTGTGTTTCTAAAGGACATTAAGGTGCTTAGAGGACATCCTTACCTTTTGAGATTGACAGCAGGGGGACACCAAGGTGCATTCAAGAGCTCTTGGCTCTGCCGTCCAGGACAGGATGGGCAGCTGCTGCCTTCAGTTCTGCTGTGTCCTGCTGTCTTGTTTGAGTCCCACTGGGCCCCTTGCTTCCCTAGCCATCCCTAATGGGATGTACCTGCTCCTTGCAGCACTCCTCCTGCAGCACCAGGAGCAGAGAGCTGGCCTGGCACCAGAGCCAACATTCCCTAATCTACCCAAGTGGCCAAGAGCAGAGGAGGGCTCAGAAATGAGCTTTTTGAGAAGCTGGTGGAGAAATAGGTGTTTTGCTTATCTAACATCTCATATTATTGATTATTATTGGAACTTCCTGTCCCATACTGGGGGTCAGTAAAGAGATTTACTCTAATTTTGAGGTAGAAGGGGCCTGAGTGGGACAAGAGCAGGAGGGTGCAGAGACTTTGGGGGTGGCTGGCTGTGCATGTCCAGCTGGGGCTGGGGAGCAGAAGGACCCCGTCAGAGGGGCACCGCCATCTGGTTTATCATCTGGTTTTATGGTTGCTGTGGCTGCAGTTATTATATTATTATTAATTATTATTACATTAATACTTATTTAGAGCTGGTTATGAATGAAGCTCTATGCAGAATACTTTACATACATTACCTTATTTCTTCAGGCAACCCTGCCTCTGGTTTTATTGTCCAGATGAAGAAATTGAGAGTGGATACAGGTGATCCAGAGACACATAGCTCTTCAATGGTAGGGAAGGACTTAAACCCCACCTGCCTTCAAGGTCTATGTACTTTCCACCTCATCATGCTGCCTTTTTGACTAGGTGACATTTCCAGGTCAGAGATGAAGGATCAGTGGGATATTCTGGCAGAAGGGCCTGAAACAGCAGGGAATCAGGATATAGGGTTGGATAGATCTTGGAGCACTGAAGAAGCGGGGAGAGAGAGTTCTTACCTGGGGCTCCGGATTTGGGAGACCTCGGTGTGTGGGTTCAAGCCATGAGAATGGAAGAGCTTGTCTAGGCGGGATGTAGAGTGAGATGAGCAGTGGGCCAGAGAGGTTTGGAAAACATGAACAGGCCAAGTCTGGGCAGAAGAGGAGGAGTCTGTGGAGGGACCTGGGAAAGAGTAGCCAGATTGGTGGGAGGAGAAGGAGGAAAAGTGGAACATGTGGGATGCCATAGAGGTGGCAAGAGCTTGGGGCATCAAGATTTCCAGAGAGTCCGAGACTTCTGGTCAGTTGGCCAAACTGGCACTCAAGGCTGGAGCTACTTCTAATGCGCTAAGCAGCAAAAGGTTCTTGTAACAGTCCTGCAGCAGCACCAGGCCGGTGCTACGACCAACATTCCCTGCTCTCTGTGCAGACAGGTGAGCTCTGTCCAGCTAGTTGCACGTGCAGTTTCTGCAGTTCAAAGCTCTGCAAAGCACTCAGATGGTGCCAGTTGACACTGTAGGCGAAGCACCTCACCACGGCTACCAGCTGTTCTTTCGAGCTGTAGGTACACAGGGGTGTCTGGGAGGCGCTTCTGCTCCTGCTTGTTGTTAACACCTTTGGAGTCAAAGTCAGTTGAGCTGCTCACCTCTAGTCTTGTAGTAAAGCCCTGGAGTCTGTAGGTTTGGTTAATTGAATGCTTTGATGAGTGTTAGATCCTTCTGCCATTTTTGACACCTTCAAGACATCTTGAAGCTATTGTACAGCAAGTCCTCAGTTTATTTTGGACCACACTCTGGAATGGATAAGACTGTATTGGGAATATTTTTGTTGGCTATTTTGGAATTTTTGCATTCTTTAAAGGCACCCTTATAGCCCTGAGAAGCAAGGTGAAGGGTCCCTTTCCAACATTTTCCCTTTGTTGTGGGAGGGAACATTCATCCTTACTTAGGAAGCAATCACACTTCTGGCAAATGTACGGGATTCTGAATACTTACAGAAAGGGAATCTCTTAACAGACTAAGCTAGGCTTAGAGGGTTATCAGTGAGCATTAGGCAATGTTCTGCATGGAGGTGGGAAACTGGAGGAGAGAGAAGTAGGAGGAGAAAGAGGAGAAAATGGGAGGGAGAACAAAGAGGGGAACATTTCATTTCAACAGCCAGGGATTTGCAAATTGGAAACAGTGACCCCAAAGTGCACATCAGGACTGTTGGCTCACGAGAGAGGTGAGGCCGGGCCCTTTCTTCTCTTTCCCAGTCACCTCCAACATGATTTGACTCATCTTTCTGGAAATATTTCTAGCTGTACCTCTGAACCCTGAATGTTTCCCAAGCTCATTGAAATGCACAAGTAAAAATTATTCATCTGTTTGGAGATTACACAGAGCTGAAAGTGCTGTCAGAAGTTAACGGATACAGTTATGCAACCGACAGATCCATTATGAGAAAAGGAAAGCTGTGCTAGTAACAGGCCAGCAGGCCGAGTGCTGCAGACGGGTAAGGGAAGATGGAGAGCCACTGCTGGCACTCCTCAGGGTGCGGAGACCGGTGCCGCGAGCAGATGCTGAAGAGCACATGCCATCAAGGCAAGCGACACAGAGCTGGATGCTGGCCACCCAGCTGGTCACGGGGCATCTGCAGAGATGACTCAGGGCGTGCAAAGTCCAACACAGTGAACAGAGAGCAGACAGAAGGGTGCTAGCTCGCTCCAGGACCAGGACTCGGCTGGGTCACTTAGGGTCAGAGCATATTGGATGGTGAGTCAGAATCTTGGGCCCTCTCTTCCTGTCTCTCCAAGGATCAAAGAAGTGATGATCTGTCTTACTCAACAGTCTCACTGATCTGACTTACTTAACAGACTTCTCTTTACAAAACAGGACTTGTAAATCTTTCTCCAAAGCATGAGTAAATGAATCCGTGTGTTTTCCAGGAAAGTAACTGCTGAAAGGTGCCTGTATTGCTGTTACTTAAGAGCAAGACAAGCTTTGCCACAGGGCTTTCAGTGGTGCCTCCTCCGGTATGGGTGGGGGTGCCACAAACATCTCCTATATAAAAGAATCTTTCTCTGTGCTAGAAATCCGACCACTGCACTTCATTCCTTTGGGCTAAACGTTATTGTCTCTAGTTACCTCTGTTAAAATACAGTATCTTGGGGAAGAGGTGACATCAGAATGGCTGCAGGGTACTAGGGAGATCTGTTCTATCCTAGGCAGCACGGCTGTGCTGGACACTTGGAGTGGAGAAGGAGGAACATTAAGGAAGAGAAAGTATATAGAAAGGAAGAGAGGGGCACTTTCATGCTGCCTTCTGGAAGTTTTCAGAGAATTAAGAGCCCTGAACTCCAAAAGAAACACCAAAAAGGACTTCATGACGCATGGAATAAAAAAGCACAGCCGCTTGGTCTTAGAGATACTCTCTTCTTAGCATTTCACATGTCAGGATTTTTGGGTGCATGAATTATGGACTTTCAGAACTGGTGATGATACCATGTTCTGGTTAAAGTGTAGAGTTAGCCAGCCAGTGATGAAACCCCTTGTCTACCATTTCTGTGCACTTATGTTCATATTTTTTAACCACTCTGAGCTTCTGATTTCTTATTTATAAAGTAGGAATAATGATACTTATTTCCCAGATTTTTCTGTGAGGTTAGAATAAAAGTACTACATTGTAAAGGGCTGATCACAGCCTCTGGAAAAATTACTAAGAGCCTCTCTCCCCACCCCCAAAATGCAAGCTCTTCCATATCATGCAGGCATCTCCTGTACAACTCCCAAACTCTCCTAGTCTTTTACAGAGCTACAGTGACAATGACAGGGGACTCACTACCTCATGAGGCAGATCTTTTCACTTCTGAGCCGGTCCAATTGTTGAGAATTTTTTTTTTTCCATCAGTATCTGCCTTTCTGCACCTCCTACCTGTTAGTTGCAGTTTTACCGCTTGGATCTTATCAATATGCCTTTTAGAATTCTCTTCAGTTTTGCCATGATAACCTTAAGATTTCTTTGGAAGACAGTGATGATGTATTCTTGAGGTTTTAACTTTTCAAGACTTTAAGCTCTATTCCTATCAAGCCTTAGTCACCTGACAAGGTATTAAATATCCAACAATCTCTCCTGTCTCCCCTGGACCACGTAGGGATTTTTCTTTTTAAGTCAATTTGCAGTTGACACCATTCATAGATTTGGTATTTGCAATTGTGTATTTAATCCTGAGGGTCTACTGTGTTGAGACACCACGCCGAGGGCCCATATAAGCTAGTGTCCCCTATCTCCCGAATGGCTTTTCCCAGTTCAGCCTTGGAGCAGTGGGTCCAGGGGCTCTGGCTGGACATCTACACCAATTCTTCTCCTTCTGTGGCTAAGGACCAGTTTTTAAAATCTCTAATCCAATGAAAACTAACACCTTTATAAAATATAGTAAAGATGAATTACTGAAAAAGCCAATAAAATACAGACCGTAACTTTTTACTATTAATTTCACAGATGTAAACTTATGTTTCAATAAATGTCATCAAAACAAATGTAGCATAGGAGAAAAATGAATTACAAAAAAAAACTGGACACATTTATTACAGGTGAGCATTTAGGTGATTAATATAAAGAATTGCTTTTATACTAGTAAATACTTGCCATTCTGTAGTAGTACAATAAATTGTGAGTAAAATAGGGAGTCCCTATATTTAATACCTATACATGCGGTCTGAATGGACACCAAGCAAAGATATTTTAGTGTGACAGATGAGTGAGCTTCTTGCTCGCTAGTTAATCGAGGCGAAGTTGGATTGATAACAGTATTATTCTCAAGGAGGAGATGTATTTAAATTGTTCCTATGTTTTGTTTAAATATTGGTCAAGAGACAAACCAGAGCTGGGTTAGTGGGAATGCAAGCAGTGATTTTTAAAGCAATTTCAGCAGATTAAAGATACTTAATTTTTAGACTTTTATTCAAAATGAAACTATGATATTGGTTTTGAAAAATTCATCTTCAATATCTTGTCAATAGCCATTTGCAACAAAAATGTAAGTTGTAGATAAATGAAATAATCTTGAATTGATGAAAGCAATACATTCTAGATTGCATACTACTTTCCAATTGATAAACTAGCATTAAGATACCCACACTGCAACATGGTCCCAGCTGTGCATGACTTGCATGTGGCTCAGGACACATAGGGCTCAACAGGGGAATTTGACAAAAATCGGTTTCTTCCCAGCTCAACCAGATGCATCCCTGCCTGGATGTCCCAGCAATGGTCTATTGCTATAAATGTTTCTAAATGCTCACTCTCCGTTTCTGTATGTATCTTGTCACAGATCAGAATCAACAGTCCAGGCATAATCATGAGCAGCCCCAGCTTATCCCAGCCTGAGGGCCAGCCTCATCCTTGTTCAGTTGTTCTCATCCTTAGAAAATTTGTCCTTACGTTTTACCAAAATCTGTGTCCTGTGCTTCCCATCCATTGGTTCTAATTCTTTGCTTTTTGAGCCACAACTAAAAAATTTACTTTCTGCTGTATGTGATATCCTGCCAGAAATTTCGTAGTGGGTGTCGTGTATCCTTGAACATTTCTTTTCCCCAGGTAAATCACCTTTCCCTCAATCACTCCTCATATGACCTGGAGTCTAGGATATTCACCTAGGCACCCTCTGGTACCTTGGTGGTCAATGACCCTCAAACATATCTTGAATATTTATTTACACTCAGTGCTCTAGTAGACATAATATTTTCATTTTATTTAATGACGAGACTTTGACAAATTACATAAATGGACTTAGGTACTATCAGAAAGATTTCTCCATATGCCCCCATACCCTGCTGTCTCTCTGTCTCTGTCTCTGTCTGCCTCTGCTTTCTAATGCTTGAAAATGCTTTTTCTTTTTAGAAGGTACAGATTGACCCAAACAAACTGTGAGCTGGAGCACAGTGCTGTCAATAAGAAACTTGCCCAGCTCTTCTTGGTGTGTCTTCCTCTACTAATTCATGTGGGTCTTCATACAATTATTTCATATTCCACACACACTTCTACCTTCAGGCCACTAGATATGCTCTTTTCTCTTCACTCATTCGTCCATGCAACAAATACATATTGATATATATATTTGATACTTTTCCAGGCCTCAAGTGTATAATAGTAAGCAACCTGGAGGTAGTTCCTGCTTTCACAGACATTTCATTGAAGTAGATAAGATACAAAGATAGACCAGAGGCTGAGGAGGCATATCCAGGTGAAGAGTGTATTTCTAAGTGTGGTTGCATATGGAAGGAAATCATTCCAGAAAGCTAGAGCTCATGGGAGGGTTCTGAAGCATAAATTTCTTTCAGAAAATTGTCCTTCTGGATTCTGCTGCATGACTCGATTTCTAGCTCGTGCATGGACAGTAGGATGTGAGTTCTGTGAAGGCAGTAGCCATGTCCATCTACTTTACCCTTGAAACCCCCAACACACAGAAGAAGGCCTGGCATTCAGTTGGCTCTTAATTCCTGTTTGCTGACGGAATTAATGAGTGTAAAGTTCAATTGCTAATGCACCTCGGCTGTACTTGAACTCCAAAGTCGTGGAATTCTAACGAAGACCCTGAAAATGAATTGTATTTCTTGAGAATCACTTATATATCCTCCCATATATCACCTCATGCATTTTTATTCTTCCATTACCTGTAGAAAACCCAAGGACCAGAAATCATAATGAAACAAGCCCAGGGTCACACAGAGAGTGAAAATCTGTCTGGATTTAAGATCCAGCCCTCCTGACATGCAGACTGCCTATTCTTAGAAAATAAAACTTGCAGTGAAAGTTTTTACTTTTTATCACAGTCACAACCATCATTATTATACTAGTATGCCCAAAAATACCATTCATTTGATTGCCATATATCTGCAAAAAGATTATTAATACAGCTCGGACTGCTTTTGACATCAAAGCAAAGCCAAAATCATAGGAAAGTTATTTTTCTTTCTTTTTTTAAAAAAAATATAAGCTATTATTAGGGAAGAACAAAAGAACTGGCAAGCCCTTCCCAACTGACCATCTGGGAAGGATCTCTGGCGCTTTGTCCCAGACAGTATTTGGGCTAGTTTGGGCCTGTCACTCAGGGACTGACTGAGCTTCCATGGAGAGGCGGCTCATGCCCAGGGGCAGAGTTGCATCTATGACATTATTTCCGGTAGCAGCAGAGGTGGGTCTTAGCAGGGGTTGGTTCCACCTTGAAAGCAGAGCCTAAGACAAGGATTTGTAGGTAGTTTATTTTGAAGGTAATCCCAGGAAATAGGAGGAAGACTGGGCCGAGTGTGGGAAGATGATAGAAAAGCCAACACAAAGGGGTATCATGAAGTGCCCTGCTGAGGGCGGCTGCAGTGCTTGCCCAGCTGCCCCCAAAGACTGGCTGGGAGAGACAGAGCCATGAGCTCCTCTTGCTCCCTTGGTGAGGGTCCCCTGGAAGGGAACTCACTGTATGTGCTGCTGCCCAGGCATGCTTGATTATCTAATGGGCTCCTGGGGAATGCAGGGTGCGCCAGTGTGGGGACAGAAAGTAAACGAGTTGTGGTCGAAGCTGAGGCAGGGCTGTCGGCTGGCGAATCAGCAGGCCCGGAGCAGTCCACAATAACCGACGCAGTGTGAGCCGGGGAACCGGAGGGCAAAGAGCGCCTCCGATGACAGCAGGACTATCCCAGGGAGGCCCTTGGCAGGCCCCTGCTATGCCAAGTGAAGCCGGCAGGAAGACAGTCTTCGCTACATCTTTCATGAAGGAAAATGCTCCTAAATGGGAGAAGAAGCAAGAGTTGGCAGGTCCCCCAAACAGCCTCACTTACCCGCCATTGAGGAAGACCCAGGCTGGAGGCAAAGGCAGAGTCTGCTGGAAACCTCAAAGGACGCAACAAGGCTGGGCAAGACCCCCATTAGGGCTGGGGCTCCATTCCTTAGGACATTTTTCTTTATATCTGAGGCTTGTCTCTTTGCCAAGGCCCAGGACCAGGTTGTCTTCCTCTCTGTATCCCCTGTATCCCGATCAGCCCAGGGGTGGGCGTGTAAGTGGCCTCAGAGAAGCCTTGCTGCATTAGCTATTGGGCAACTTTGCTACCTGCTCCCCTGTCCCTTGGTAGTGGTAAGCGGCACTGTGTATTTGGTAACAATGGTAGTTTTCTGAACTGGGACCATCTTTCTACCTTGGAAAGACCAGAACTGGGTATGTAGAAAGAGATTCATGGCTCCCACTCTCCGTGTTACCCTTTGATTTTACTATAGGTCCTTGCTCAAAAAAGCTCCTTCTTCTTATACTGGCATCATTCAATGCCCTGTGCCTCTGATTAGACCAGCGCATAGGTACCTCTCTTTTCTCTAGGCTTCTACTGGGTTTCAAGCCAGCTCCTCACACCTAACAGCAGAATTCATCTCTGACTGCAGCAAGCGGTGGATTCTGAATGGTTGCTCCCTGGGAAGATGACTGGGCTTCTCATCACTGGAGGAACAGCCTACCGGGGGCTGGGCTGGCTGGCCACCATTGTTTAGATTCTTTGGGAAGGCACGTCCAGGGAGGGTGGCTGACTTGGGGACTAAGACTGCTGTGCGCCCTCAGGCTGAGTAATTCATCTCCACTGTCTGAAGCACATCACATGAGCCTCATGTTTGTTTTGGAGAAGGTTACAAAATTAATGGATGAAATAAATGCAGCAGATGCTACCTATTAGAGAAGAATTTCATGTAGCAGGCCATGAAAATTTTGTTTGCAAAATAAGACCTAATTAGTTTGGCCTATGCTAGAATACAATGAATTAACATGACAGGGTAGTTAATAATGATGGTTTGGGTTTCTTTCCTGGTTTTACTTCTATTTGTGTTATTTGTTGGAATTGTGTCTCCCATTTGAAACCAAGTCTGGAAATCTTTCCTCAATATTCACCTGCCTTCTATGTGAGATGATGCTAATAGAGTCCTTTTTTTTTTGTGGGATCCATGGTCTCTCCTTTTTTTGGCTGCTGGGAGATCTTGGCTTTGACTCTCTCCCTATTGGTCTGATGAGTGTTTTGGAGGAGTCCAAAACACTCTGCCTTCCATCCATCATTCTATCTATCAACAAACATCTATGAGCACCTATTACGTGCCAGGTCCTGTTCCCAGTTTTAGAGAATCAAAGTGAAAGACATGGTGCTGCTCTTAAGGAGCTTATGGGGGGAGGGAGGCAGAGAATTATGTTCTAAGTGCTACAAACCATCTTTGTGCCGAGTATTATCAAGAAAAGAAATGTGTAAATCCTAGAATAGGTTCACTGAGTTTTGAAGGGCAAATAGGAGTTACGGTGAGTGGAAAGGACATTCTACTCATCCTTAGAGAGAAGGACATAATCAGATCTTTATTTGAGAAAGATTATTCTGGAAGCACTGTGGAAGATGGATTGGCAGGGGAACTGCCAGGAACATAGAGGATAATATTGTTTAACCCAGCAAAGGAAGTCTGAGGTCCAAACTAGAGCCGTGGCAAAAGAGAGCGAACCATATGAACAAGGTCGGCCTTAGCAGATTGGGCTGGGCATTAGAGAGCAGGTAGGAAGAGGCGGATGACACTTTCTGGCTTGATGCCTAGGTGGATGTTGATGCATTTCCCAGAATAGACAACACAAGGAAAGATGAAAGTGTGGGGCCTAGAAGAGAGGGGGAAATAACATTTATTCAGCACTTACTGAATCACAGGCATGGGTCTAAGCACTTACCCTCTTGCTCATAACGACTCCATATAGTAATACTATGGTCCCATTTTACGGATGAGAAAACCGAGGCACAGAGAAATGGAGTAACTTTCCCAAGGTTGTGGAGTTAGTAAATGGCAGAGTGGTTTGTGTCCTGTGTTGATACTATCCCACTTTAGCGACGATGGGTTCATTCTGGTCCATGCGACAACAGCCAAGTGCCCGGGAGGCAGTTGCACGTCAGTCTCCTCCTCAAAATGATAAACAAAGGCATCTTTTAGTAGGGCTATTTGGGGCAATTAAAACGTGAAGTTGATAAAGGGTCCCTTCAGAGACCTCAGCCACACATTTTAGCTCCTGGCTTTCTGTAACTTGATTTGTAAAGTGCCTCCTTCTCTCTTAGGTGTCTGATGCCTCCCGCTTCACTTCCCTCCAACTGGACCCCTATTCACTGACTATGTGCTTGGCGCTCTGCTGTGAGCCGTATCATGATAAACAGGACAGGCCTAATCTTTTTATCCTAGAATGTATAGTGTGCACTTCCATCAAGAACTGGGTTCAGAAGGGAAGTGATATTGGCTGTTTCTCCATGGGTGAGCATCTCAGTCACCATGTCCCCCTTGTTAAGCTGTAGCTTTCACTGTGAGATAAAGGACTTCGGTTCCTGGAGGTAGGGTTACAGGGGGAAGAGGGATCAGGAAAGACTGTGGGTGAGGTGACAGGCAGAGGGGTTTTCCAAAGACCTCTAAAATTTCACTGAGCTCCTGGCAGCCAGTTCCTCCAACAGGTGGCACAACCCTGTCCCCCAGGGACTTCCAGTGAGCTTCCCTGCCTGATTTCGCCTCTCTCCAAGTGCTCACTGCTGCTGGTAGCTGTTGAAATGTGCTCCATGGCTGTTCCCAACCTTCTCTTCCTTGGTTCAATCCCAAATCTCCGACCAAACATCTGGTCTCACCGGGCTAGACCTGTAGTGTTGAAAGTCAGAGGAAAGAAAATAGGCTAGAAATCATGAAATGCTTCCTGACAGCGTGAGTCTCCAGGGGGAATGCAAATCTTCACAGGGGACTTCTGGCCAGAAGGTAGATCAAATGCTGTAAGGAGGATTGGACAGAACCATCCAACCGGCAGGAGGATAAATAAGGTGATCTCCTGGATGCTTTCCATCTCTTAGTTCTAAGATTTCCTGACCTATCTGGCCCTTGGAGTTTGTTAAAGATGAGCAGCTGCTTCCGAGTAGGATAGATAGCTTATTCCAACCTTGGTTGGCTGTACTGAAGGCCTGTGTTTTCTCAGAGAGGGGGCTGGGGTCTGTCCTCTGGTCTCCATGTGTGGTTGCAGGGAAAACTCTGAAACTGTATCCCACAGAACTCAAAACTCCTCATTTCCCCTGAAGCTTCTCCTTTTTAGGCTGTGCGGAAGGTCTTGACTCGCCCCTCCTCCCAAGTTGTGTGGGTGAATTTCTTTGCAATTTAAGTCTTCCCTCTCATCCAGGTTGGTGTGGTCTGAGGCGGCCTTTTGATCTTTCTACTCAAGTCACAGTCTTTCCATGGTAAAATTTCATTACCCCTTGCTCTGTTCTCCCAAACAAGCCCATGTTTGAGGACGCGGCATGCTAACCTTTCAACCAACAAGAGCATCAGTGCTGTTACGTGATCCCTTCAGGTTACGGTTTCTAATTTAGCATACTTCCTCTGTGGGGACCATCCAAGAGAAATAGTTCTCGCCTGAAATTATTTTTGGAGACTCTCCAAATCAACAAGTCCCTTCTCTACCCTCAAGGGGATGGAGGGCTGTGGATTTGCCAAAGTTAATAGTATTCATCCGTCCATCACATTAGAAATCCCTTGTGTGTGAGAATACAGAGAGTTGTTCTCTCCAGGTCTGGTCCTGTGTGGCACTGGTTTCTTCTCGGCTGTGTCAGTCCTGTGAGGGGCTTTGCGGTGCACCACTGAATGCCGGGTCACCCCTTTCCTAGGGCTTTAAATCAGAGGGTGCCCTGCAATCACAAATGGCCACGTGGCTGTCGTGCTTCTCGATGCCTCCAGCCTCACGCTTTCGGGCTGGAGACCTAAGGCCTAAGTCCTTCCAGGGTTGTGCTTTTTAATGGAAGACGATCTCTGAAGCCTTAGACGGTGATTAATAGGAGCTCCATCCTATAATAGGTGCTTGGGATCATTGCCTTTTGCTAACTCATGACCCAGTAACTGAAAGTGAAGCTGTATCCCAGGAGGAAGCGGGAGTAACAAGAATTTTTGAGCATATACAAGTCCTTGTGTGTAACCAGTGTCATCTTATTTAACTTTCCTAAAACTGTACAAGGTAGGGATAATTTTTATTCATATTTTACAAATGAGGAAACCAAGGCACAGACGGGCAAAAAACTTGTTCAAGAGTACATAGCTGGTATGTGGTGAAGCCACGATTTGAACCCCCACCTTCTGTTTTTCCAGATAGAGTAAGTGTTCAGGTGTTCATTCAAGTCTGGGCTTTATTAGCACTTTCAGCCCCTCACACAGTGTCATAGTAGGGATTTAGAAAATACTGGACTGAATAAAGATTGAACAGAGACACTAAATTTGAGATCCCCTTTCAACACGTGTACAATAGTTTATTAAATGTGAGGTCATCTTGGTTCAAAACAGGGCAGTGCGTTTGTTAAGAATTACTTTGGAGTTCACCTTCATGTACTTACAGAAAAGGAAGTTTGGAATTATGAAGCCTTCATAATAGTAGCTTTCTTTTGGTTGTGAAGTAAGTGCATTTGCAGTGAACTTCTAAAAATTAAGATGGAGCAGGATGGGTTGTGTTTGGGGTCAGTCAGACCTTGGAGGGTCTCAGGGCTACTACTTTCTGGTCACATGATGCCTTTAGGCTACATGGTTCTCATTTCTAGGATGAGCAGTTGGGGTAAATGATCCTTCCTGGGTGTTGAGACTCCACCTGTCTACACCTTGGACTCTAGGTCTCAATGGAAGGTATTTGAAGTCAGTTATCATTTCAGCAATTGATCACTTGATGAGTACCTATAAGGCATTTTCTAGGGGCACTGAGGATTTGCAGAAAGCTTAGAAGGAGGCCCTGACTCAGCTATAGGGATGAAATACCCAATCAACAACTGTGTTACGAGGAAAATGCAGTGGAAGTGACTGAGGCAGTGGGCACCAACAAAGCTCAGGCAGACAGGAACCTGCGGCTCAGCAAGCAGAGTCAGGGAGTGGCATCTGAGCTGCTCTTTGGAGGAAAACAGAGACCCCAGTAAATGCACAGAAGCGTGGGACGCATTGCAGTTTGGGAACATGGCATGACCAGAGACATGGAGGAAGAGGGTAGGATAGAGGGCTGATTTAGGAGGAGGGAGAAAATCACGCATTTGTTGCACAAAGGCTTCTTTACTACCTGACATTCCCAGACAGAGCAATGCTGTCTGGGTGGGGAGCAGGGCACTCTGGATTTGATTTTTGGTTTTAACACTAATTAGTTGGTGAAACAAAACCTCTTTGGATGATCTGTTTTTCTCCTCTCTAAAACCAGAATGTTGGATTAAAACAGTGCTTCTCATATATTTTCTGTCTGCAGTAGGGTTCATCAGAGAACTGCTTGCCTATATAGGTTTATTATGAGGAATCAACTCATGTAATTATGGAGGCTGAGAAGTCCCATAATCTGCCATCTGCAAGCTAGAGACCCAAGCAAGCCAGTAGTGTAATGCCCGTCCAGTCCAAAGGCCTGAGAACAAGGGGAGTGTCAACCAGTCCCAGGGCAGGAAAAGATCCATGATGTTCTAGCTTAGGTATCAGGTGGGAAAGGAATAAGTTCTCCCTTCCTCCTATTTTTGTTCTATTCAGATCCTCAAAAGACTGGATGGGGCCCACCCACATTGGAAAGGGCATTCTACTCTATTGTATGCAGTGATTCAAATGCTAATCTAACCCAGCAACATCCTCACAGTTACACCCAGAAATAAGGTATAAATCTGATTACCCCTGGCATAAGCAAATTGACCACCACAGTATGGAACACTCAGGAAATGAAAATATGTGTACAGAATAACTCAGGCAAGATTTAGAGGCATCTATTAGGGCTTGGAGAAAACATTTATCACATTACCTTTAGAAAAGTATGACAACAATATTAATATATGAATCAGTTGGGAAAATATAACACATACATTTTATTATTTTTAACTTCTTTGAACATAACTTCTAAAAATATTTTTTATTCTTGAAATGGCAGCACACAGGTCCTCATCGATACTTTTTAATGACAATCCCTTCAGAATCTTGATAGTCACCATTTAAGAAAATGATGTTCACACAATCTCAAAGAATTAATGCTCATTCAGCATTATAGCAAATGGCAGAAGAATTTACATGTCAACCTCTTGTCTTCCAGTGGACAGAAACCCTTTCTTTCCACTGCATTTTCCTTGTAACACAGGAGTTCAGTGTTTTAAAGATTAAGTTACACAGGATTAAAGATGGCGTGAGAGGTGAGACACAAGCTTCCTCCTAAAACCGCATATAATACGAAAATATAATTAATACAAGTACTCCTGAAGGAGCAACAGGAAAGAGGACTGTGCCAGACTGCACACACCTGCAGAAAAGAACAGACCTTACAGAACAGGGTAACGCATCAAAGCTGTGGCCCTGTGGGACCCAAGCCCTTCCCCCACCCCAGCTCACCAGCAGGAGGAAGAGAAACTGAGCAGGGAGGGATTGGAGGCCTGGGACCGCTGAATACCTAACTCCAGAGATCTGCTCTAGGAGCACAAACCTACAATTCATGGTGCTTGCATGATAGTCTCGTGATTATGGGGTGGGAAAGCTAAGACAGGCAAAATTCCTGGAGAGACTGAGATTCCAGCCACTCGTGGAAAGCAGGGATCCGTATCCAGCTGCTCTGGGACAAAAGAAAGGTGGGCAGTCTGAGAGACTTCCTAACAAGGAAGCCCTTATCAAGAGGGCTGCTAAAGGGGCAAGGACTGCACAGAGCTTACTGCTCAGGAGAGGGGACAGGTAGACAAAATTGTCCAGGTGCACTCACCCAGCAGGTTGGGAGCTTTACCATATAGACACTCATATTTAAGGAGGAAAAAGAAATCTTCCTCCTTAGACGATCTTCAGGTGCTCCAGCTCCCTGGCTGGCTACACAGCTCCAAGGACCCCTTCCTTGATACACAGCCTACTGTGCCTTTCTTCCAGCCAGTCCCACCTGGCTCCCAAACCGGCAAACCCTACCCTGGAATTAGCCCAGCCAGAGGAAAGATATGTCTACAGCAACTACAATTGCAAAGCATAGAGGCTTATACCTGTGTGCTCAGCCCACTGGTTCAGGCAGTGGAGACAGGCATAGCAGCTGGGTAGCAGGAACAGCTCTTTCCTCCCCCCAGGCACCAATGCCATTCCCCTGCGACCCCTGACATTGCTTCAGGGACTGAGCAGCACCAGGGAGTAGAGCTTTTGGGCACTAGAGGGCGCCATATACAAATATGAAACACCAAAGCAATCTGGTTCAGAGTAAAATTATTAATACCACTACTTAGAAAGATTTAAATGACATCAACCTCATGACTCTTCCTGAAAGGGAGTTCAAAATAAAAATCATTAACATGCTCATGGAGGTACAGAAAGGTATTCAAGAACTCAGGAAAAAATTCCAGTCGGAGATCTAATCATTGAAGAGTACAATTGACAGTATTAAAAGCAGATTGGATACAGTGGAGGAGAGGATAAATGAAACAGAAACTAGAGAAGAGGAATACGAAGAAGGTGAGGCACAGAGAGAAGAAAGGATCTCTAAGAATGAAAGAATATTGAGAGAACTGTGTGACCAATCCAAACAGAACAATATTTGCATTATAGGGGTACCAGAAGAAGAAGAGAGAGATAAAGGAGTAGAAAGTGTCTTTGAGGAGGTAATTGCTGAAAACTTCCCCAACCTGGGGAAGGAGATAGTCTCTCAGGCCATGGAGATGCACAGATCTCCCAACACAAAGGACCCAAGGAAGACAACACCAAGACATATAGTAATTAAAATGGCAAAGATCAAGGATAAGGACAGACTATTAAAAGCAGCCAGAGAGAGAAATAACATCACATAGGAAAGCCCATCAGGCTATCATCGGACTTCTCAACAGAAACCTTACAGGCCAGAAGGGAGTGGCATGATGTATTTAATGCAATGAAGTAGAAGGGCCTTGAACCAAGAGTACTTCATCCAGCAAGATTATCATTTAAATTTGAAGGAGGGATTAAACAATTTCCAGATACCAAAAGCTGAGAGAATTTACCTCCCACAAATCATCTCTACAGTGTATTTTGGAGGGACTGCTATACATGGAAGTGTTCCTATGGTTTAACAGCTGTCACCAGAGGTAATAAAATCACAGTAAAGAAAATAGAACAGCTAATTACTAAGCAAATGCCAAAATTAAAATATCTATCTCCAAAGTCAATCAAGGGATAGACAAAGAGTACAGAATATGATACCTAATATATAAAAAATGGAGGAGGAAGAAAAAAAACCCTTTAGATTGTGTTTGTAATAGCATATTAAGTGAGTTCAGTTAGACTCTTAGATAGTTAGGAAGTTAACCTTGAACCTTTGATAACCATGAATCTAAAGCCTGCAATGCCAATAAGTACATACCTATCAATAATCAACCTAAATGTAAATGGACTGAATGCACCAATCAAAAGACATAGAGTCACTGAATGGATAAAAAAACAAGACCCATCTATATGCTGCCTACAAGAGACTCACTTTAAACCCAAAGACATATACAGATGGACCTAACAGACATCTACAGAACTCTACACCCAAAAGCAGCAGAATACACATTCTTCTCAAGTGCACATGGGACATTTTCAAGAATAGATCATATACAGTACCACAAAAAGAGCCTCAGTAAATTCAAAAAGATTGAAATTGTACCAACCAGTTTCTCAGACCACAAAGGTATGAAACTAAAATAAATTACGCAAAGAAAATGAAAAATCCCACAAACACATGGAGACTTCACAACATTCTCCCAAATAACCAGTGGATCAATGACCAAATAAAAACAGAGATCAAGCAATATATGGAGACAAATGATAACAATAATTCAACACCGCAAAATCTGTGGGATGCAGCGAAGGCTGTGCTAAGAGGAAAGTATATTGCAATACAGGCCTACCTCAGGAAAGAACAACCCCATATGAGCAGTCTAAACTCACAATTAATGAAACTAGAAAATGAAGAACAAGTGAGGCCCAAAGTCAGTAGAAGGAGGACATAATAAAGATTAGAGCAGAAATAAATAAAATTGAGAAGAATAAAATAGAAAGAATCAATGAAAGCAGGGGCTGGTTCCTTGAGAAAATAAACAAAATAGATAAACCCCTAGTCAGATTTATCAAGAAAAAAAAAAGAGTCTACTCACATAAACAGAATCAGAAATGAGAAAGGAAAAATCACTAGACACCACAGAAATACAAAGAATTATTAGAGAATACTATGAAAAATTATATGCTAACAAACTGCATAACCTAGAAGAAATGGACAACTTTCTAGAAAAATACAACCTTCCAAGGATGACACAGAAAGAAACAGAATATCTGAACAGACCAATTACCAGCAATGAAATTGAACTGGTAATCAAAAACCTACCTATGAACAAAATACCTGTCCCAGATGGTTTTACTGCTGAATTTTATCAAACATTTAGTGAAGATCTAATACCCATCCTCCTTAAAGTTTTCCAAAGAGTAGAAGAATAGGGAATACTTCCAAACTCATTCTATGAGGCCAACATCACTCTAATACCAAAACTGGGCAAAGACACCACAAAAAAGAAAATTACAGATCAATATTCTTGATGAACATAGATGCAAAAATACTCAACAAAATATTAGCAAACCGAATTCAAAAACACATCAAAAAGATCATGCATCATGATCAAGTAGGATTCATTCTAGGGATGCAAGGATGGTACAACATTCGAAAATCCATCAACATCATCCACCACATCAACAAAAAGAAGGACAAAGACCACATGATCATCTCCATAGATGCTGAAAAAGCATTTGACAAAATTCAACATCCATTCATGATAAAAACTCTCAACAAAATGGGTATAGAGGGCAAGTACCTCAACATAATAAAGGCCATATATGACAAACCAACAGCCAACATTATACTTAACAGCGAGAAGCTGAAAGCTTTTCCTTTAAGATCGGGAACAAGACATGCCCACTCTCCCCATTTCTATTCAACATAGTTCTGGAGGTCCTAGCCATGGCAATCAGACAACACAAAGAAATAAAAAGCATCCAGATTGGCAAGGAAGAAGTTAAACTGTCTCTGTTTGCAGATGACATGATATTATACATAAAGAATCCTAAAGAATCCACTCCAAAACTACTAGATCTAATATCTGAATTCAGCAAAGTTGTGGGATACAAAATTAATATGCAGAAATCTGTGGCATTCGTATACACTAACAATGAACTAGGAGAGAGAGAAATCAGGAAAACAATTCTATTCACAACTGCATCAAAAAGATTAAAATACCTAGGAATAAATCTAACCAAGGAAGTGAAAGACCTATACTCTGAAAACTACAAGACACTCATGAGAGAAATTAAAGAAGATGCCAGTAAATGGAAACACATCCCATGCCCATGGATAGGAAGAATTAATATTGTCAAAATGGCCATCCTGCCTAAAGCAATCTACAGATTCAATGCAATTCCTATCAAAATACCAACAGCATTCTTCAACGAACTAGAGCAAATTGTTCTAAAATTCATATGGAACCACAAAAGACCCTGAATAGCCAAAGCAATCCTGAGAAGGAAGAATAAATCTGGGGGATTATGCTCCCCATCTTCAAGCTCCACTACAAAGCCACAGTAATCAAGACAATTTGGTACTGGCACAAGAACAGATCCACAGACCAATGGAACTGACTAGAGAGCCCTGATACAAACCCAACCATATATGGTCAATTAATATATGATAAAGGAGCCATGGACATACAATGGGGAAATGACAGCCTCTTCAACAGCCGGTGTTGGCAAAACTGGACAGCTACATGCTAGAGAATGAAACTGGATTACTGTCTAACCCCATACACAAAAGTAAACTCGAAATGGATCAAGGACCTGAATGTAAGTCATGAAATCATACAACTCTTAGAAGACAACATAGGCAAAAATATCCTGAACGTAAGCATGAGCAACTTCTTCCTGAAGGCATCTCCTCGAGCAAGGGAAACAAAAGCACAAATGAACTTATGGGACTACATCAAACTAAAAAGTTTCTGTACAGCAAAGTACACCATCAACAGAACAAAAAGGCATCCTACAGTATGGGAGAATATATTTGTAAATGACATTTCTGACAAGGGGTTAACATCCAAAATATATAAAGAACTTACAGGCCTCAACACCCAAAAAGCAAATAACCCAATTAAAAAATGGGCAGAGGATATGAAGAGACAGTTCTCCAAAGAAGAAATTCAGATGGCCAACAGACACATGAAAAGATGCTCCACATCACTAATCATCAGGGAAATGCAAATTAAAACCACAATGAGATATCACCTCACACCAGTAAGGATGGCCAGCATCCAAAAAACTAAGAACAATAAATGCTGGCAAGGATGCGGAGAAAGGGAAACCCTCCTACACTGCTGGTGGGAATGTAAGCTAGTTCAACCATTGTGGAAAGCAATATGGAGGTTCCTCAAAAAACTAAAAATAGAAATACTATTTGACCCAGGAATCCCACTCCTTGGAATTTACCCAAAGAATGCAACTTTTCAGATTCAAAAAGACATATGCATCCCTATGTTTATTGCAGCACTATTTACAATAGCCAAGATATGGAAGCAACCTAAGTGTCCATCAGTAGATGAATGGATAAAAAACAGGTGGTACATACACACAATGGAATACTATTCAGCCATAAGAAGGAAACAAATCCTGCCATTTGCAACAACAAGGATGGAGCTGGAGGATATTATGCTCAGTGAAATAAGCCAGGCGGAGAAAGACAAGTGCCAAATGATCTCCCTCATTTGTAGAGTATAACAGCAAAGCAAAACTGAAGGAACAAAATAGAAGCAGACTCAGAGACTCCAAGAAGGAACTAATGGTTACCAAAGGGGAGGGGTGTGGGAGGGCGGATGGGGAGGGAGGGAGAAGGGGACTGAGGGGTATTATGTTTAGTGCACATGGTGTGGGGGATCACGGGGAAAACAGTGTAGCACAGAGAAGGCAAACAGTGAATCTGTGGCATCTTACTACACTGATGGACAGTGACTGCATTGAGGTATGGGTGGGGACTTGATAATATGGGTAAATGTAGTGACCACATTGTTTTTTCATGTGAAACCTTCATAAGAGTGTATATCAATAATACCTTAATAAAAAAAAATTAAAAAAAAGATTAAGTTACACATCAAGGGTATCCATTCTTGAAATCTAATGCATTTCTCTTTCCTTTTTTCAATGGCAGGTGCAATGTTGAAATTTCTTATGATGATGTAATTGGAATTGAAATCCAATTGAACTTTTCATGTAAATCATTTCAAAATGATTTTCACAAATGTCGCTCTACTCATTGTGATTTTTAGTCTTTCATATTCAAACTTAACATTAATTAAACATTATTAGTGAGCCATTTTTCACTGCTCTTCCAAAGCTGAATTTTTCCTTTGAATCCATAAAGTTTTTAAGTGCACATTAGTGAATTTTCAAGGGGAACTTGCAATTTCAGATTAAGTGCATTCAAGCATCAGTTCGTTAAGCAATTTCATGAAGCTAATAATTATCATTATGCAAATCTGCAAAGTAGAACTGGCTCCTCCCCTCCACCCCCACCCCCCAAATTTTTTCTTGTCTTCCTGTGGTAACTCATAAACTTTTTAAAATCCTTCCTTCAGACAACCAAGATCATTTTATGTAAAACAACATAGTTGTATTCTTATCCAATGTCTTCAATAGAAACTGTGGTACATGAGTTTTATTCGATCGTCATCCTGGTAACATTATTCAATGTGAAATTCACATGTTTATCTAGGAGACCTCTCCGTGAATAAAGCATTCTCTGAATCCAGAGACTAAGGAAGATGTAAATCCTGTGGTTCTAGTCCTCTCTTTGCTGCAGCACCACTTCAGGTCACAAACTGAGACTGTCTTTCTTTAGGTATCATACTGATTATAAACTAACAGAGTGTTGGCTTTATCACTTCAGATATTTATTTTACCTTAAATAGTTTACTTTGGTACATGTTTGCAGAACAAGTGACATTTTCCAACTATTTCTTCTTTAGTGATATTAGCAAGTGTTATTAACTGAGAGTAATAATTAGTATCTGTAGATTCATGGACCTCTAGTGAGAACCTTTTAAAATTTAATGATCTCCTAGAGTTTCAATCCTGATTCTTATCTAAGAAAATAACATATTCAAGTCTTTTTCTTCATAAGAGGGGTGTTTTGGAATGATATCTGTCATAATTTTTTGTTGATGTCTTTGCTTTGTTTAATATATTTTCTAAGCAAATAGAATAGTTAGGCTGAAGAAGAGATGAATTTGTGGGATAGACCAATCTAATTTGCAATATTTCTTATTATATTGGCAAATTGGTGCCATATTTAGACTTCTGTGCTTATCATGTTATGAATCTTCTAATTTTTTAGCTTAAATCAGAGAGCAGCCTTTTATGGTAAGAAAATAGATATCTGTAAAAATTGAATAAATCTATAGATGAAGCATTTAAGGGGATTATAGAATTTTATAGTTTCAGAGCACTATCTGCATTATTAAATTAAACTGCACAAAAACACTGAAAAGTAAGTATATGGTAGCAAAATGAAAACATTCAAATATTAATTTTATTTAACAACTAAAACTCCAAAATGATTTCAAAATATGTAATAGTACTCATACTCATGTGTAAGAAAAATCTTGAAAAATAATATCTAGAAGGCATAAATGTATAACTATATATAATAAATGAATGAACTGGTTTAATGAAATTATGTTCAATATTATTTGATTTTAGAAATATTATTTTTAAATCTAAAAATATATAACAATTTATTATAAAATCCCACCAGGAATTAGACTTTGGTAATTTCCATCCATCTATCTATCTATCTATCTATCTATCTATCTATCTATCTATCTATC